>JADBJO010001721.1:312500-342500 GCA_016801955.1 Conus betulinus | reverse complement strand
ATCTTCTCAGTTTAGTTCTAGCCGTCCAATTCGTAATGTAAATACCTGGCATCCTATCCAGAACCAACAGAATAGGTTCCCAGACGACCACAGACAGCAAAACAGTGCCCCACTTCATGAGTATCCACCACCAATGGAATCCATGAGTCACTACCCTCCCCTTTTTCACAGACACACCTCGATGCCAACACAAACTTCAGGTGCCTCTGATCGTTCACTTCATGGCTCTTTTCTTCCACCCCCCTCCACTCCCCACCACCCTCCCCTTTATCACCGAGACAACACACTGCCGATACAAACTTCAGGTGCCTCTGATCTTGCATATCGTGGCTCTCCTCCCCCACCCCCCTCCACTCTGTATAACTGCGATCAGACAACTCGGTCAAACCAAGGCTTACCGCACTATCCCCCCTTTCCGGTAACGAACCATGTTGCTCCTGTGTACACTAGAAGCTCTTATGACCATGTAATAAATCCTAACAATACCGTGACAATGACACAAACACTACCCCCATCTATTCCTTACGACCAGTTTTTGTTCAACCTTATGACATCCTACGTCAACGCTCCAATGCAACAGCGTCAATCTGCTCGTTGAAAACACAATGGTGTGTGTGTGTCGGTGTGTGTGTGTGTGTGTGTGTGTGTGTGTGTGTGTGTGTGTGTGTGTGTGAGCGCGTGTGCATGTGTGTTTTTATGCTTCATCATGATTATATGTGTGTATGTATATGTATGTATATGTGTGTATATATACATGCGTATGTATGCATGTATATGTATAAATGTATGTGAGAAAAGGAAAAGACAGTTTGGAGTTGGTGCTTGTGAAGTGTTGCATCTCGCTGGACTGTGGTGGAAGTCACTAACTGAAAGAAGATTATTTGTATTTTGTAGACAGTTGCTTCAGGCCACTGCTGCAGCAAAAGGTGTCATATAGGTATTTGCTGTATGTGTTGAGAATACACAAAACATTATCTTTTCTTGCTTTCTCAGAACGAAGACGTTTCAGTTTTCAAACGTTTATAGATAGAAATATTGCCTATTCGCACTTTGATTGTGATTTTCGCTTATTTTTGCTTTTCGCTTTTGATTGATGTAAATTATATTAGTCTTTTCTTTGTATATTGTTTAATTTTGCTTAGGCTGACTATAAGACTTGCTCGAGGCTCGGGTATCTTTGCTCAGGGCTCGAGCGAGTGTGTGTATGTATGATATATATATATATATATATATATATATATATATATATATATATATATATATATATATATATATATATATTATATTCTTAAAATTCCATTTTACTTTTTGTTATATATATAGTTAAAATTTAAGAAAACTGTTCTTCACTAAGCCCCACAACTAACTGCAACATGTTTTTAACTTTGGACACATGGCCTACTAAACAGGGACTCCGAATAGGCTATTTGAATATCAACAACTCAAGAAATAAAACAAGACGATGTTGCAACTATTCTCAATAACGGGGGTAACAGCTTTCATTTATTTTGTTTTACGGAATTCCGTTTGTCCTCAGAAATAACAGATGCTGATATGAGCATACCGGGATATGAAATAATTAGACTCGATCCGTGTAAACCTAAAAGTACAGGCCTACTTTTGTACCTAGCATCTTCATTAAACTGTAAAAAAAAAAAAACTAACTAAACAGCCTTGAAAACTATGGGATTGAATCTGTATGGATTGAAATCAGTACGAAAAACAAACAAAACCCACTTATTATAGGATTTTTATACAGAAATCCATCTGAAACTTTGGACTGGCAAGATAAATTTGATGTTCTCATGGATGAAGTAACAATGCTAAGCCTTGAAAACTTTTTTTTTTTTTGAGACTTTAATATAGATTTAATGAAACCTAAACCCAAGTGGCATCAAAACTACACCTTACACGGTCTTGAACAACTTATTGACATACCAACCCGTATAACTGAACAGTCCAGTACCTTAATAGATCACATTTATACAAACACAAAACAGTCCATCATTGAAGTATGCTCTCCGCCATGTGGATGTAGCAATCATAGTCCCGTTTGTCTGACGTGGCTCAAAAGCGTATAAAGTTCCAAAAGTATGGCACAAGATTATAAATTATAGGAGCTTTAGAAACTTTAAGGAAGAAGATTTCCTTTCAGACCTTGTCACAGCACAATTGGAATATATATATATATCAAAGAAGAGATCCTGATGATGCAACTGAATTTTTGATTAACACATTTAATTCTGTGTATAACAAACATGCTCCATTCATAAAAAAAAAAAAAAAAGAGTCAGACAAGAAGCAAAATCACCGTGGATAACACAACAAAAAAGATATCGAAATTAACATAAGAAATCAGTTAAGCAATGCCGGAGCAAATAAAGAATTCCGTAAACAAAGAAATAAGGTAAACTCAATGAAACGTAAATCTAAGCGTAATTACATTCAAAAGATGTTAATTTCTACAAAGAATTCACGTCAGATTTGGAAAGCCATTAACATGTTGAATAATAAACAAGTCTCAAGAAATCAGGAAATTATCTCAGATGTAACTGCAGATCAGTTAAACAACCATTTCGCTAGTATCAAAGAAAAAAAATATATATTTCACACGATAGGTCCAATGAAAATGACCTTGAGCATTTAAAACACTGCCTTGATTTAAAAGATATTAACTTTTCCTTTACCCTCCAACCAGTGACTGTTATGGACGTTAGTAAAAGTATTTCATCTTTAAAACAATCAAGTACACGCGATATAGATGGTTTAGATGCAAAAATACTGAAGATTTCGTGTCCAGTAATTACTGATACACTAACGTATTTGTACAATTATGCATAGAGAAACAAACCTCTCCCTTGAAATTTAAGAAGCTAAAGTAATTCCACTTTATAAATCTGGTGATAAGTCAATTCCATCAAACTATAGACCAATTTCTATTTTATCTGCTTTATCTAAGCCTATTGAAAACACTTGCAAAATTTACTATATTCTTACCTTACTAAAAAAACAATTTACTCCACGAAGATCAATCTGGTTTCCGTAACAATCATTACTGTCATACAACCCTTGTGCAGCTTATTGATAGCCTCTTATGTAGTATAAATGAAAATAAATTTACTGGTATTCTTTTTATAGACTTTGAAAAAGTTTTGATGTAATAAATCATTTCTCTCCTGTTGCGTAAACTGGAACTCTACAAATTAACTCCAGAATTCATAAATCTCATGTCCCCATTTCTATGTAATAGGTAACAGTCAGTAACAGTCAACAATAAAACGTCAAACTCAATGTCTATCAAATGTGGAGTACCACAAGGCTCTGTATTGGGCCCTCTGCTATTTACTGTCTATGTCAATGATTTACCGTATTTTCTTGAAAGTAAATGCGAAATGTTTCCGATGATACATCTCTTCATCCCAGTGATTCAGATCCATATAGATTAGCTAGTAAACTTCAAAATGACGTTAAAAAAACTTATCGAATGGACTCACTTGAACCATATGTCCTTAAATGCAAGCAAAACCAAGCGCATGTTTGTATGTGCCCGACAAAAAAGACAACAGATGAAGTCAAAGTTTCCACCATTATTTATATCTGACCTAAAAATAGAAGAAGTCGACATAAAATACTAGGAGTATAATAGATAAAGATTTAACATGGACTGACCCCATAACGTCAATGGGGAAACGTCTCTCAAAAAAAATGACTTCGATTAGCCAAGATTAAGAACTTCCTGGACACCCATCTCTCGAAAGCTTTTTTTTTTTCTGTGCTCATATTCTATCAATCATTGATTATGCATCAACCCTATGGGATAACTGCAGTGAAACCAACTTGAAAATTATTCCATCGAATGTATAAAAGAGCATTAAAAGTAGTGTTACTAAAATCAAGCACCCTAACAACAGAAGACTGTAAACAACTTAATACGTTAACCTTCTACAACAGACTTTTGTTCAATAAGGCAGTATGTATGCAGAATATTACAAACGGATATGCATCTAAAAAGATAAGAGATTCATTTACAACTAACACTTATAGACATAGTCATTTATTATCCTTTCCTAGACCAAGAAATAATCTTTATAAATCTAGTCTTTTGTACTCCGGTAGAATGTATGGAACAAGCTACCAATCACTTTGAAAAACATAAAAACAAGAAAAGTCTGAAAAAGCATCTCATGGATGGTTAGCAATCAGTATATTTTCTCAAATTCCCTTGAAATAACTCTTCAGTGATTTTACATGATGTATCCTTGTATACATTTTATGCCTATGTGCATGTCTGTTTATGCGTGTGTATGCTTTGAAGACAATGTATTGATATTGTACATAACTTAGCGCGCTCTCTCTCTCTCTCTCTCTCTCTCTCTCTCTCCTCTCTCTCTCTCTCTCTCTCTCTCTCTCTCTCTCTCTCTCTCTCTCTCTCTCTCTCTCTCTCTGTTACTTCCTTGATATGAAAAAACTATAATATGCTGAATTCTTTTTTGTACTCTCTCTCTCCCTCCACCCCCACGCCTCCATCATACCCTCCCTCCTTCTATTTTTTTCTCCCCTCCTCATCCCCCTCAGATTTCACCCCCCACCACCTCCCTCGCCCTTTTCCGCTGATTTTCACTCTTTGTATTTTTTCGTTTTCATTATTTTATTATTCAAGTTTCTTTGTTTTTGTTATGATGGCTTGATGTTAAAAAAAAAAAGCAGTTTCTCTACTTATTCAATGTTCCATCTGGAAATAAATTTTGACTTTTTTGACTTCACACACACACACACACACACACACACACACACACACACACACACACACACACCACACCACACACACACACTCACTCACTCACTCACTCACTCACTCACACACACACAAACACTCGCTCGCGCGCGTGCCCTGGCACACACAAACACACACACACACACACACACACACACACACACACACACACACACACACACACACACACACCTGCGCGTGCGCATACATACTCTGTCTGTCTGTCTGTCTGTCTGTCTGTCTGTCTGTCTGTCTGTCTGTCTGTCTGTCTGTCTGTCTGTCTGTCTGTCTGTCTCTGTCTCTCTCTGTCTCTCTCTCTCTCTCTCTCTCTCTCTCTCTCTCTCTCTCTCTCTCTCTCTCTCTCTCTCTCTCTCTCTCTCTCTCTCTCTCTCTCTCTCTCTCTGTGTGTGTGCAGAATAAGAAGCAATGGTGTTTATTGGTGCTTTGCTTTATTCCCATGTTGTTTTCTCTAAAAGGAAAACAAGAGTGGAAGCCCAAGGAGAGCTTGAGGAGGGCTGTCTTCCCTGAAAATTCCTTTTCAACCACTTCCTGGCTTCTTCCTTCGCGTACTGCATTGTGTGTTGTTGTTCTTGTTGTTGTTGTTGTTTGGTTGTACGTCTTTCCACATTACGTGATATTAGACGAAAAAAAAAAACGGAGCCGGGGAAAAAAAGGTTAACACAACGAGTCAAAAGAATGAACAGCTATATTTGAGATAATTGAGATAACAAGTTTTACTTGACTTGACTTGACTTGACTAGCAGTATCTACAGTTATAACACAAACGTAGAAATTCCACATAATCAAAGATTTAAAAACAAAACAAAACTTAAAACACACACACACACACACACACACACACACACACACACACACATACGAAACATGTAACTCTTCTGTCTTATCTTACTACTGTGTGTTATCAATTATAAGTATTTGCCTATTGGACTTTTCGCTAAGTGCAAAAAGAAAAGATATGTTTCACTTGCTGAGAGGAAAATATTTTGAATAGGGTGTGCAGACGTATTTGGAATGTGGTGTTTTTTTTTCTCATTAAATTACACAAAAGAATGTGATCAGTTGATATGCTATGACCACGTATACAATGCATATTTTTGACATACTTTATTCTAAAACAATCCAATTTCCATATACAGATCAAGGAACTTATCTGTCGTCTACGATAAATGTTTTGATCGTACTTACTTAACTTTTTATGACTTTTTTTTTTTTTCATTTCATCGTGTGAACCAAAACACCCAGTGTCTCTTTCCATCAAATGCAAATTAGAAAATTGTACTTTTTCTGCCAAAGTATAACACTCTTGCTTTGACATAGAGAAGTTAAAAAAATGCGAATCTGATGATCGTTGTGCTCCCCTCTTTGCTAGAGCATCAACTTTTTCATTATAATATCAGCAACAGTGGGAGGGCACCCACAGAATTGTTATTTCAGTGTCACTGATTGAGAGGAATTGTACTAAATTACAGCACGATGTCACGCAAAGCAGTACAAGACGATGTCACGATGTGTGTGTGTGTGTGTGTGTGTGTGTGTGTGTGTGTGTGTGTGTGTATGTGTGTGTGTGTGTGTGTGTGTGTGTGTGTGTGTGTGTGTGTGTGAGAGAGAGAGAGAGAGAGAGTGTGTGTGTATGTGTGTTGTATGCGTGTGTGTGTGTGTGTGTGTGTGTGTGTGTGTGTGTGTGTGTGTGTGTGTGTGTGTGTGTCTCTGTCTGTCTGTCTGTCTGTGTATCTGTCTGTCTGTCTGTCTGTCTGTCTCTCTCTCTCTCTCTCTCTCTCTCTCTCTCTCTCTCTCTCTCTCTCTCTCTCTCTCTCTCTCTCTCTCTCTGTGTGTGTGTGTGTGTGTGTGTGTGTGTGTGTGGGATTGGTATGATAGTGCTTGGCGTTGCAATGCATTCTAATTCATGGCACTGGATTTGTATGCATCCCACTGCACTGCCCTGTTTTATGTTGTATTGTAACTTGTTGCGTTTCATTATACTGCGTTGCAGTGTACTGCATTGTGTTGTCTAGTATTGTATTATTTGGTATTTTATTGTGGTGTTGCCCTTTTTTTTTTTTTTTTTTTTTTTTTTGCATTGCATTATGTTCAATTGCCTTGTACTGCTTTGCGTGACGTCGTGCTGTACTGCTTTGTGTGACATTGTGCTGTACTGCTTTGTGTGACATTGTGCTGTACTGCTTTGCGTGACGTCGTGCTGTACTGCTTTGCGTAACGTCGTGCTGCACTGCTTTGCGTGACGTCGTGCTGTGCTGCTTTGCGTGACGTCGTGCTGTACTGCTTTGCGTGACGTCGTGCTGTACTGCTTTGCGTGACATTGCGCTCTACTGCTTTGCATGACGTCGTGCTGTACTGCTTTGTGTGACGTCGTGCTGTACTGCTTTGCGTGACGTCGTGCTGTACTGCTTTGCGTGACGTCATGCTGTACTGCTTTGCGTGACGTCGTGCTGTACTGCTTTGCGTGACGTCGTGCTGTACTGCTTCAGATTGAAATGGATTTTTTTTTTTGGTATAGTATTACATCGTATTGTAATATGCCGTACAGCATTGTCCAGCACTACATTGCTTTCCACTGTTTTCTGTTATTTAGCATTGTGTTGTGGTGTGTTGTGTGGTGTCATAGTGTATCCTATTGTACTATGTTGCTTTGTATTGCGTAGCTTTGCCTTGTATTGTGCTGCATTGTATTGTCTTGTTATGTATCGAGGGTCCCCAGCTCCTTAACGTCAGTATGACTGCTTCACTCTCCACTTACTATTTGTAGGGGGAGGGCACCCTGATATGGACTGTAAGCCAAATACTTTCCAAATGCTGTATTCAGTATGGAAACTAAGATTAAAGCCAAAAGTGTGTAGTTGGCTGCACCTGCCCTCTGATCAAAAGTGATTAATTGCTGCACGCCAAAACCTTGCAAGTACCATTCCGCGCCCAGCTGTGCACAGTTTTCCTATGGCGACAGCACTGATGTGACTGATGCCTTGTGGTTTAAGGACCTCTGCAAGTCAGGTAACAGAAACTTTCCGACTTTTCGACTCGCTCTTGTTTGTGTCAACAAAACTCACTCGCTGCATTTTTAAAGCCGATCGAATGCACAATCTAGTATTGTGACGGTGAATTGCAAGTGCACACTGTAAACCGAAAGAAGAAATTTGAGGTTCAAAGTGCAAAACAGGCACAAAGTTCGTGATATCGTGAGCGTTTGTCTTGTACTGAACTGCATTATAATGGAGGCCAACATTAAGCTGCTGTTGGTTCCAGGTTCCACCAGGTGGCTATCGACATCTTCAAGCCTCTGACAAAGCTGGCACAAAACACACTCATCAGAAATCAGCCAGTTCGACCATGGTCTGTGACCGACAGGGAGTGTCCATGCCCTCGTGACCTTGAGGAGATGACGGTCAAGGACTTTCCCACAGAGCTGGAGACGGACATGGACGTGGTGATCGGCTTCTTCCAGAGAAAGGGGATGAAGGCACAGAAGGGATTGGGACGTCGGCGCGAGGCTTTAGATCCGGAGTTTGAAGTGCCGCTCATGCGCTACGCCCCTCCCCAACACGCCGTCTGCTTGCCCGACCACACTCGTTCTAAGGTAAGGAGGAGGAGGAGGGGAAGGGGGGGAGGGGGGGGGGGGGGGGGGGGGGGGAGAGAAGAGGGGCTCGAATTGATAGCAGATGGGTTTTACGATGAATGTCACAACACAAGAACGAAGTGGGAGTGGCGAAGATGGAGAGGGAATGTGGAAGAAATTATGAAATGGGGAAGAGGTGAATGGTAAAAGAACTAAGGAGAGGGAAGTACTGGAGGTGATATGGTGGTGGTGGTGGTGGAGAGTATCTGAACGATTTTGATCTGTCCTGTGCTTCATGAGGTTCCGCACGATCGATTGGCGCATTGAAATCATTTTGGCTGGAACTGTTGAAAGAGAAAAGAAAACGCATTGTCACGCGGTGTACTTGTTGCTCTTGAATCTTTGTTTGCATGCAACAGAATGAAGTAGAAAAACTGTTCTGGGTTTTCCCTGATGCTGATTTTTCATCCCTTTCCTCAAAAACCTGATTTTCATTCTTTGTTCGTTTGTTGCTTTTCTACTTTTTCAAGACTTTCTCTCGTCTCACTTACTCATTCTCTTAGGCACTCTTTTACTCTTTTTGCTTCTTTTACACATGTACATTTGCGGGAAATTGTAGATTTCACAATCAATGTGTGTAATGAGATGATCTGTGTATTGACGATTGTTTTCTGGTCAACACGTGTATTCGCCATGTAACTCGTCAGGTAGATGCATGAATTATCCCCACCCCACCCCCCTAAACCCTAACTTTCACCACACCCCGAAATGTTAGTCGATGCATAGAATACTTGCAGCAAATTTGAGAAGATAAGTGATTGTTCGTTCTATGTTTCGTAGTCCTGATAGTTGTTCATCTTGGCTGAAGAAATATTTTGAAACGCGTCGTGTTTTGTCTGCAATTTCTCTGTCCCCTGTTGTATGGCAGACTTATTATAATTTCTTTTAAAGATTTTTTTTTCAGTCTCGGCTTGCTGTCAGCTCACCGTGAAACTTCATGGAAAACGTTTTGCTGAGATGTGTTATGGGCAATGTCATAGCTCAGGTTGCAACACATTGCTACATACTGTTTTTGGTTAAAGAGAAAATATGGATAGCATGTTCATGGCTGTAACACCCCCCCCCCCCCCCCCCCCCCCCCCCCCCCTTCCTCTCTAATGGTTTTAAAAGCATTTGAAAATGACAGCCTCCTACTCCCCTTCCCCCTTTCTCAAATTTTGTTGGAATGTGGAAGATGAGATCTCTCCTCCCTGCCCTCATCTGTGCCTCCCTCTCCCTCTGCTGTTTCACAGTCCACAAATATGGATGTCCCCCTCCCGATCCTGCAAAATATCTTCTGGTGCCATCAACTAATTCAGACATCTCCTCCTGTTTGGACTGGCAAAACGAATGTAAACCAAGTGCGCACAGGAAAAAGAAATGATTTTGAGAATGTGACACTTCGAGTTCGAATGCCGAATCAGCGACAATGACACTAACATAAAACTTGCCAGCGAAAGTCGGACGGAAACGACTTTGGCGTAAATGTCAGTCTGTACCATAATTATGTCGCCCGTGGATTCCACTGGAGCGGAGAATCCAGATCGTAGGCGAACAAACCTGAAACAAGTGCAAGAACGGAATCGACGAGAAAGATAACCACGCTTCTTTTCCGGATGCCATGTCGTAAATAACGCAATCCCAAAGCAGTCATTGCGCTGTCGAATTTTTTTTTCTTTTCTTTTTTTTTTTTTTTTTTTTTTTTTTGCATCACACACACACACACACACACACACACACACACACACACACACACACACACACACACAGCTGACTGATGTTCAACCTTTCACCTCACAGGTACGTCTCCTCACTCCAAGTGACCAACTGTCGGTGGACAGCCCCAGTCCAGCTCCGTGTGGACATTTACAACGGCTGTGGTCAGCCTCGCTTAACAGGGGGAGACGAGATCAGAGTCTGGCTGAAAAGCAAGGACGGCAACTCCTCTGTGGCAGCCAATGTCAAGGACCTTCAGAACGGAAGTTACGTCGTCGCTGACACTGTGCTACCCTGGCCTGGTGTGACCTTCGTGCGAGTGTCCTTGACCTATGCCCAAGAGTTCCTGCGATTAGTGTGAAACTTTACCATACTATGAACAGTATGAGGTACACTACAGAGACGTTGAGGTCTGGCAAGATCGAAGAGGTAAGACAGTAACGTGCATGCTCTCTCTCTCTCTCTCTCTCTCTCTCTCTCTCTCTCTCTCTCTCTCTCTCTCTCTCTCTCTCTCTCTCTCTCTCTCTCTCTCTCTCTCTCTCTCTCTCTCTCTCTCTCTCTCTGCTCGCGCGCGTACATATGCTTGTGCGCGAATGCCAGCGTATGCCTTTTTCTCTTAGTGTGTGTGTGTGTGTGTGTGTGTGTGTGTGTGTGTGTGTGTGTGTGTGTGTGTGAGAGAGAGAGAGAGAGAGAGAGAGAGAGAGAGAGAGAGAGAGAGTGAGTGAGTGAGTGTGTGTGTGTGTGTGTGTGTGTGTGTGTGTGTGTGTGTGTGTGCACGCGCGCGCGCGCGCCCGCGCGTGTGTGTGACTGTGTAGGTCATACCCAGGGTGACCCTAGTGTTGTCATAGCAGACATAATAGGAGTTAGCTTCGTGTTGTCATGACAGACAGAGCCAGGGTAAGCTTCGTGTGGTCATAGCAGACATAGCCATTGTGAGCCTCGTCTTGTCATAACAGACATAGCCAGGGTGACCGTCGTCTTGTCATGGCAAACATAGCCATTGTGAACCTCATCTTGTCATAGCGCACATAGCCAGGGTGACCTTCGTCTTGTCATAGCAGACATAGGCGGGTGAGCATCGCCTTGTCATAAAGGACATAGCAGGGTGGCTCTCGTGATGTCATAGCGGACGTAGCCGGGGTGACCATCGTCTTGTCATAGTGGACATAGCCGGGGTGACCCTCATCTTGTCATAGCGGACATAGCCGGGGTGCCCTCAGCTTGTCATAGCGGACATAGCCAGGGTGACCCTCATCTTGTCATAGCGGGACATAGCCGGGGTGACCCTCAGCTTGTCATAGCGGACATAGCCGGGGTGACCCTCGTGTAGTCATAGCAGACATAGCCATGGTGACCCTCGTCTTGTCATAGCGGACATAGCCGGGATGACCATCGTCTTGTCATAGTGGACATAGCCGGGGTGACCCTCAGCTTGTCATAGCGGACCTAGCCGGGGTGACCCTCGTCTTGTCATAGCGGACATAGCCGGGATGACCATCGTCTTGTCATAGTGGACATAGCCGGGGTGACCCTCGTCTTGTCAAAGGGGACATAGCCTGGGTGACCCTTGTGTAGTCATAGCGGACATAGCCGGGGTGACCCTCGTGTAGTCATAGCAGACGTAACCAATGTGAGAGCCTCATGTTGGCATGGCAGGTATGGCCAGTGTTAGCCTTGTGTTGTTATGGTGGACATGAACAGAGTGAGCCATGTCCTGACCTCTTCCGTTGAACTGAATCATTGCTCAGAATGGGCACAGAATACTTGAAATATTACACTCTTCCAGTACTTGCCTCTTCATACAGCTGTTCCGCACTGTCAGAAAGTAGTGACCAAGATTTGTTTCTTTCTCTCTGACATGAAATTATTCTTATTTGTATTTGATGTTTTCTCTCATGTGGTGATGAGTTCTATGCACTGACTCCCAACAGGTCGTAGTCAGCAACAACAAAACTCCCGCCAATAAATGTGAAGACGTTGAGTTTCTACAAGCACTTTGTGCATTATGTTATCCACGTTGATACTAAGTAATGACAAAAAACTCCCCATCACTCCCCATAAGTGTTGATAACACGTCCTGGATCTTATCACAACTGCTCTATGTAGACATATATATCTTTGCGGAGTGCATGCATGTCTTGGAGAAGGCTCTTGTCAACATCACAGATCTTCTCAACCTGCTGCAAACCTTCGGGCAAGGCACCATTAAATGTTTTCTGGAAGTCAGTGAATCTGTGGAGGAGTAGCGCTTACTTTTTCTGAGCAGTATGATGTTGATGGTCTATTCATATGTATTCCTTTTGGCACAAAATCTGTCTGTTCAACGATGGGCACAAAATCAGTCTGTTCAACGGGACGCCACCATTATTTATGACGTTTATCAATGTAATGGATCTGTAGGTTCTCTAGAAATGCATGTTTCCTTCCGTGGGCGAATACAGTGTTACAATTATAAGACACTGTAACCCATTCGTCTGTCCATATGTTCATTTTAACTGAGTGTCAGTGTCTGAATAACTTCTGGTGGTCTGTGTTTCAGTAGTTATATTGGCGCGTTATCCCTCTCTGGTGATTTGTCTCCATTTTCAGTGTCTGCTTAGACAACAAGGAAGAATGGCTGCTTAGTTTTCTGACAGTATTTTCTATTCCTCGTGGAATTCTTCAAGTTCTTCATCCGCGCAGTCTTTGTGTTGGAGTATATACTTTGATGGTGATGAATATGTGGGCGTGAAGATACACGTATGGCCCTGATTCTTCTGGATAATTGTTTTCAACTAATGATGGATTTTGTTTTGGTCTTTTACACAAGTAAGCCAAATCGACAGCAAAATCTGCCTAGTGATGAGAACTTTGAAACATGGCACTGTTGCAAGATCAAAATGACATAAGAAAAAGTGAAAATCAATAAGCAATCGATTGTCCTTACATAGTACCTGCAGATTCTATTAGATTCTATAAAAATACCACAACCACACTGGTATAAAATGACCGTTTTCAAGACGTGATTTCATCCATTAGAATTACATATAAAAGACATGAAAAGATTGTCGATTTTATGTATGTATGTATGTATGTATGTATGTATGTATGTAATGCATTTTGTCAGTACAACCTTGAGTTAATCTGACAAATTGGTTTCAGTCAGTCGGTATGTATGTATGCATGCATGTATATATGTATGTATGTATGTATGTGTGTATGTATGTATGTATGTATGTATGTATGTATGTATGTATGTATTGGTGAATACATAGAATATGCATAGATAGGTTGACAGAAACGTACGTGTGTGTGTGTGTGTGTGTGTGTGTGTGTGTGTGTGTGTGTGTGTGTGTGTGTGTGCCCGCGCGTAAAAAAATAAAATAAAATAAAATAATCTCATGTAATTTCGTCGTTGAAATAGTAAAATCTAGATATTTCTCTTTCGCATGCGTAGATTCCACTTTTCAGTGCCAGGACAAAACGACTTCTCCTTTCATACCTCTATTCTTTCTTATTATGATCGCCTTGCATAGACTCATTTGGTTTATTGGCGCTTTTGTTTGTTTACTTGGTTGCTTGCATGTTTGGTTGCTTGTTTTTGCTCTTCTTCCCGCCCTTCTTTTCTTCCCATCCCTCTTTTTTCCCCAACTTTTATTCACCTACAGCAGATTGGGTTTATTCTGTTACTTCTCTCGTTTTGTCTTTCTTTCTATGGTCTGGGCTTTTTTGTTTTGTTTGTTTTGTTTTGTTTTCGTTCCGCTGTCTATGCTTTGATTCTTTCTTGTGGTGCAGAGGGTGCCGTGTTTGCCCTCCCCTCCTATCCCGGGCTATGCCGACGCCTGTAACTTCACTGCCGCCAATGGGGACCGGCCCTGGTTCTGTGGACGTCCTCTGGACAGCAGGCTGGACTGCAGTCACCGCAGTACCTTCAGTAACCTGGGCTACATGGATACTCTGCCTGTTCCCCAACCTCTTCACAAATATGTTGAACAGCTGCACAGGTAGAAGAGACCACTCGTGAAGCAAGCGAAGGTGTAAGGACTCACGGGCACACAAATGGACACATTTGCATTCACAACACATATGAAGAAGGAGAGGCCAAGGGAAGGGAGTGGTAATTCGCAGAGAAAACGGACTGTATGATTTCTGAAAGATGGTATTGCGCACACGTGCACACACACACACACACACACACACACACACACACACACACACACACACACACACGCACACACGTGCACGCACGCACGCACGCACGAACGCACACACACACACACACACACACACACACACACACACACACACACACACACACACACACACACACACACACCCATGCACAAAAAGATTGTCAGTTGCAAATAATTGTTTATTGTTTATGGGCTGGTCGTTCGAGAATGAAGACATCTATATAGCTTACTATAATCGTGTTTCGTATTCAAACTTGCATCAAATTTTACGCTTCTTTGAAAACACAACCACATGTGGAAGATGATTTTCTGTGTTAAACATGTACGACAGAAACTGTCAGGATTCATTACGAAAAAAAAAAAAAAAAAAAAAAAAATAGGCCGGGGAAGGGGGTGGGGGGGTGGGGGTGGGGGGAGTTGATGGCGGTAGAATACCGATTACATGGGTGTCATCCCGACCATCATTGGAAATACAGCAGTTACGTTCGCTAGAGGCAGCCAGGCCACTTCGACTGTGAAAGAACAGATCTAGCTGCAAAGTGAGACGACTGCAGGCGGAAAAATCTAAACAAATCTTAAATAAATGTTAGCGAACCGCCCAGAGAAACGTGGACAAACGAGTCGAAAGACAAAACACAATGCGTTTCGACCTGTTAGGTCTTCCTCAGGTGAGACACAAACGAATAAAACGAATAACATCCTTCTTCCTTGCGCTGAACTCTGAAGCGATCAAAGCTAAGTGAGTTTTCGTTTTTTATTCGTTTGTGTCTCACCTGAAGAAGACCTAACATGTCGAAACGCGTTATGTTTTGTCTTGTGACTCCTTTGTCCACGTTTCTCTGGGCGGTTCGCTAACATTTATTTAAGATTTGTTATGACAGAACAATTAGTCAAAAACCTTTGAGGATGGTATGATGATTGTTTGAAAGACTCAGCAGCTGCAGGTAATTTGGCTTCCAAGCTAAAGTCCTGGCCATAGAGGTTCGAGGAGGTAGGAGGTGGTGGAGGAAGAAGGCTTACACCCATCAGCCTGTGACCCCATGAAGTGGCACCCGATGTCTGCCAAGAGGAGAGGATCATCAGCGTGTGCCCCTCATGAAATGGCACCCGATTTCTGCCAAGAGGAGGAGAGGATCCTACAGGCTCTGGTGGTAGCGGCTGATAAGAGTTCCAGCTGGATCTGGTCGAAAAGGAATAAAGTTCATTTACTGAGGCTTACGTTTCACAATTTAGAGCAGCAGTCTAGAAACTGAGTGGGTAAAGGACATCTGTCAAATGGCAACGCCTTGAGGCTCACAATCCAGGAAGTGCAGCTTCGAATCCCAGCAGCGTCAACATCTCTCTGACAGCATAAAGGCATCTGTGGGTCATGATCTGGATGTAGTCTGGCCCCTTAAAGAGGAAAGAGTGTAGAGCCAAAACATTGTCAGATGGAGGAGAGGTAGAGAGGTTTTGGCGGTTGAAGGCTTCTCTGTTGTCAAGCTGTCCATAAGGGATTCTTCCTATTGCCATCAGTACTGTGCAAACATTGATACAGAATGAAATAAGGTATCACAACCATGGTGTTGTAACACAGACTCTGATGGCCTTTATCCTTATATTCCCAGCATACACAGATCCATCTTTCACGAATCCAATGATAGTAGCATAAAATCTGCAGTTAATCATATTTAAGAATAAATTATCAGTGTTTTCAATGCACCACAAAACTAACATCTATAACTGACAGCAGTTAAAAAACGTCCTTTAGGATGACGTTCGTGCATAAACATCCATGTTATGGTTTCAGAAGAAACCATTTCAGTTTGACATTCTGTGTTTCACGTACGTACAGCATGTGGGATTTCCAGTCATGAAGATATGGAAATGTCAGGCCCCATTTGTTACTGAAAGTTGGTTTTAGTTATCAACTATATCGGAGGATGATTTAGAGTTTTTGACAATGCAAACAAATAACTAAAAAGAAAATAAGAGATTATCTGTTGTTCTTGGCACTGACATCTGATTTCTTTACATTGTATTTTCCTGAACGCAGCCAAAGGAACAAGATTCATGTTTACGTTACATGTGTCCTTTATACACATGTCTGAAAGAACTTGAAAGAACGCGTGGCTTGTCACTGAAGAAAAAGAGCAAAAAAGTGCAGAATAGCATTTTTGTTATAAGGATACTGAAGCAGCCATTTTATTCCCAGTTTCAATTAGTGTCCTACGACATACCGGCTCGGCAAACAGGCCTTTAAATATGCATATATCGCAAAGCAACCGTGTACGCCTTGAACATTTCCGTCCACGACTTGTTATGTTTAGCGAAGACTTGAGACGCACATGGGTCGCGTATTTTAGCAAGTGACCATTGTAGGAGGCTGCTGGAGAGAGTAGGTCTGCAGTAATAATTTTGACATTGCAGTCTTTCGAATTAAGACATTCTGAAAAATTCAGCAAAGATTTTCAGTCTCCAGTACACCAACAGCACTATGGAGAGAAAGATGACGTATTCTGACTTTTCGTATGTAGGTGATAATGAAGACACAAATGGTCATACATTTCACACTGTTTTAACTTATTAATGTGCTATTTTTTCATTTATTTATGTATTCATTTAGTCAGCTATTTGTTTCTTCCTTTGTATATTCCCATTGTCTATTACTTATTTTCACCAGTTATTCATCTGTTCTGAAAACCTGACAAATGAGTAAATAACATGACCCAGTGCCCAAGTTCGGTCCCCTAATCTACAAGAACATAAACCTCATTATACTTCAACTGGACACAGATTCATACCCTTACCTTTAACGCTCTGGCATTTCATTTCATTTTGTGCTTTTCACTGTATTTACTTTGCCTGTTGAAGACCAAGGGGTCAGAACGCGTCACGTCCATCATGTCATCTGTTTGTTCCATTCTTTTGCGGATGCAGTACCTCGAGTCGGGCAATACCAGCATTAAGATATTTCATGATGGAATAGTAACGTCAGCTTCTCATAATTAGAGCTCAACTCGCTTTCAGTTGCTGCAAAGTGTGGGGGACAAACCTGCGGCTGATTCCTAATGACATCACACTTTGGGCATATGCAGGTAAGTCAACATGGCAAAACACAACAATCAAGATAACACTTGTCCTACACATAGAAAATTGTCACACCCAGAGTTGTTTCGTCAAATATCTGGGAGGTCAACAAGAAAAAAAGAAAGAAAAGAAGAAAAAAAAGAGAAAAATAAAGAAGAGGCCCAGCACTGTCGCTGTAAAGGTCTGAAGTGCTAAACCGTGTCTTTTGTTGTCAGCACAGTTGAACATCCTACTCACCACGGTCATCCATCCTGTTGTCGTGTCATGAATGCCCAGGCTGACTGTCCTGACATTACTTGCCCAGCCTTTACCGCCCAGTCATGTATTGTTCAGCCTTTACGCCCAGTCATGTATTGTTCAGCCTTTACCGCCCAGTCATGTATTGTTCAGCCTTTACCGCCCAGTTATCTATTGTTCAGCCTTTACCGCCCAGTCATGTATTGTTCAGCCTTTACCGCCCAGTCATGTATTGTTCAGCCTTTACAGCGTGTCATGTGTTGTTCAGCCTTTACAGCCCAGTCATGTATTGTTCAGCCTTTACAGCTCAGCCATGCATTGTTCAGCCTTTACCGCCCAGTTATGTATTGTTCAGCCTTTACCGCCCAGTTATATATATCGTTCAGCCTTTACAGCCCAGTCATGTATTGTTCAGCCATTACCGCCCAGTCATGTATTGTTCAGTCATCATAGCCCATTCATGTATTCTTCAGCCTGGTATGCCGATCTTGTATTGCTCATCCAGGCATTCCGGTAATGTATTCTTCATCCTTCGTAGCCCATTCATGTATTGTTCAGCCTGACATGCCCCATGTATTGTTCATCCTGGCATTCCGGTAATGTATTGTTCAGACTTCATAGCCCGTCATGTATTGTTCAGCCGTCATAGCCCGTCATATATTGTTCAGCCGTCATAGCCCGTCATATATTGTTCAGCCGTCATAGCCCGTCATGTATTGTTCAGCCGTCATAGCCCGTCATGTATTGTTCAGCCGTCATAGCCCGTCATATATTGTTCAGCCGTCATAGCCCGTCATATATTGTTCAGCCCGTCATAGCCCGTCATGTATTGTTCAGCCTTCATAACCAAGTCATGTATTGTTCAGCCGTCATAGCCCGTCATATATTGTTCAGCCGTCATAGCCCGTCATATATTGTTCAGCCGTCATAGCCCGTCATGTATGTTCAGCCGTCATAGCCCGTCATGTATTGTTCAGCCGTCATAGCCCGTCATATATTGTTCAGCCGTCATAGCCCGTCATGTATTGTTCAGCCGTCATAGCCCGTCATGTATTGTTCAGCCGTCATAGCCCGTCATATATTGTTCAGCCGTCATAGCCCGTCATATATTGTTCAGCCGTCATAGCCCGTCATATATTGTTCAGCCGTCATAGCCCGTCATGTATTGTTCAGCCTTCATAACCAAGTCATGTATTGTTCAGCCTAGCCTCATAGCCCAGTCTTGTATTGTTCAGCCTTCATAGCCAGTCATGTATTGTTCAGCCTAGCCTCATAGCCCAGTCTTGTATTGTTCAGCCGTCATAGCCCGGTCATGTAGTGTTCAGCCTTCATATCCAGTCATGCATTGTTCATCCTTCACAGCCAGTCATGTAGTGTTCAGGCGTCGTAGCCCAGTCATATATTGTTCATATTTCATAGCCAGTCATGTATTGTTTATTTTTCATAGCCAGTCATGTATTGCTCAGCCTTCATAGCCAGTCATGTATTGTTCGTCCTTCATAGCCCAGAAATGTATAGTTCAGCCTTTACAGCCCAGTCATGTATTGGTCAGCCTTTACCGCCCAGTCATGTATTGGCCAGCCTTTACAGCCCAGTCATGTTTTGTTCTGCCTTTTCAGCCCAGTTATTTATTGTCCAGCCTTTACAGCACAGTCATATAAAATATTGTTCAACCTTTACAGCAGAGTCATGTATCGTTCAGCCTTTACAGCCCAGTCATTTATTGTCTAGCGATTACTGCCCAGTCATGCATTGCTCAGTCTTCACAGAGGAGTCATGTATTGATCAGCATTTAGAGCCAGTCAAATATTGTTTAGCCTTTACAGTCCAGTTTATCCTCCATAGCCCAGTCATGTATTGTTCAGCCTTCTTAGCCAGTCATATATTGTTTATCCTCCATAGCCCAGTCATGTATTGTTCAGCCTTCTTAGCCAGTCATGTATTGTTCATCCTTCATAGCCCAGTCATGTTTTGTTCATCCGTCATATCCCAGATATGTATTGTTCAGCCTTCTTAGCCAGGCATGTATTGTTCAGCCTTCATAGCCAGTCATGTATTGTTCAGCCTTCTTAGCCAGTCATGTATTGTTCAGCCTCCATAGCCCAGTCATGTATTGTTCATCCTCCATAGCCCAGTCATGTATTGTTCATCCTCCATAGCTCAGTCATGTATTGTTCATCCTCCATAGCCCAGTCATGCATTGTTCATCCTCCATAGCCCAGTCATGCATTGTTCATCCTCCATAGCCCAGTCATGTATTGTTCAGCCGTCATATCCCAGACATGTATTGTTCAGCCGTCATAGCCCAGTCATGTATTCAGCCGTCATAGCCTAGTCATGTATTGTTCAGCCGTCATAGCCCAGTCATGTATTGTTCAGCCGTCATAACCCAGTCATGTATTCAGCTGTCATAGCCCAGTCATGTATTGTTCAGCCTTCTTAGCCAGTCATGTATTGTTCATCCTTCATAGCCAATCATGTTTTGCTCAGCCTTCATAGCCTAGTCTTGTATTGTTCGGCCTTCATAGCCCAGTCATGTATTGTTCATCCTTCTTAGCCAGTCATGTTTTGCTCAGCCTTCATAGCATAGCCTAGTCTTGTATTGTTCAACCCCTACAGCCCATTCATTAGTTGTTCAGCCTGACATTCCGGTCATGCTTTTTTCCGTCCTAATGTTCCAGTCATGAGTTCTCCAACCTGAT
Source organism: Conus betulinus (assembly GCA_016801955.1). Classification (NCBI taxonomy): domain Eukaryota; kingdom Metazoa; phylum Mollusca; class Gastropoda; order Neogastropoda; family Conidae; genus Conus; species Conus betulinus. Next base: position 322,202 of record JADBJO010001721.1, on the reverse strand, counting down.
TTCTGCAGTCTTAAATTGTCCTGTCTGTCGCTCGGTCACAAACTCATAAATTCTAACCTTTGTCCCTGATGTTTACCAAAGCTAGTCGACCAATCACGAATTTTCTGACGAGACTGCGCAGATGTAAAGGCCGATTATCCTAGTGTTGCATTTTTCATCTGGGAGTTCAGTTGTACAATGTCCTGCCTAGTTGTCCAGCCATGGAATGTCCAGCGTAATTGTCTGCCATGAATGGCCTTTTTGGTAGTGTGTGTGTGTGTGTGTGTGTGTGTGTGTGTGCGTGTGTGTGTGTGTGTGTGTGTGTGTGTGTGTGTGTGTGTGTGTGTGTGTGTTTAGCGTAATAGTCCAGTCATATTACTGTCCAGCCTAACTGTATGCCATGATTTTTTTTAGCGTAATAGTCCAGTCATACATTGTTAAACCTAATTGTCGTCATGGATTGGCCGTATCAAATTTTCCAGGCATGAGTTATCCAGCCTGAGTGCTCTGCCATGAGGCGACACCTAGTGAGTGAGCCGTTGAAGTTCGCCGTTCTCCATGACGCTGTCGTTAAACGTTGCTAACGTGTTTATGACGCTGAAGGTGTCCCTGCTGACAGTGCTGTGTGTGTTGTTTGTAGCTGACGTGTTGCTGACGCTGAAGGTGCCCCTGCTGACAGTGCTGTGTGTGTTGTTTGTAGCTGACGTGTTGCTGACGCTGAAGGTGCCCCTGCTGACAGTGCTGTGTGTGTTGTTTGTAGCTGACGTGTTTCTGATGCTGAAGGTACCCCTGCTGACAGTGCTGTGTGTGTTGTTTGTAGCTGACGTGTTTCTGATGCTGAAGGTACCCCTGCTGACAGTGCTGTGTGTGTTGTTTGTAGCTGACGTGTTCCTGACGCTGAATTTGCCCCTGCTGATAGTGCTGTGTGTGTGTTGTTTGTAGCTGACGTGTTCCTGACGCTGAAGGTACCCCTGCTGACAGTGCTGTCTGTTGTTCCAGAGAAGGCCCCTCCTGGTGGGCCGCTGCCTCCCTGCGCTACAGCCGTCCTATCAAGGAGTCATGGATCACTGCCTCCCCCAAGGGCTGGCTTCGTCACGGGCACTGGCTCCCCTCCACCTGCACCCTGCCCCCACTCTCCAAAGAAAGAGTTCTCAGGTACCACCGCCCCCCCCCCCCCCATCTCCCATCTCCCACTGACCCCATCCCAAAGCCCTGTCTCCTGTCCCTCCCCTCACCCCACATCCCTTCCGCACCCCATCCTCTACCTCTCCCTCTCCTCCTTCCTCTGTGTTAGTGAAACTGCAGTCTTTCTGTTTCCTGGAACGTCTGTGGAATCTCTCTCTCTCTCTCTCTCTCTCTCTCTCTCTCTCTCTCTCTCTCTCTCTCTCTCTCTCTCTCTCTCTCTCTCTCTCTCTCTCTCTCTCTCTCTCTCTCTCTCTCTCTCTCTCTCTCTCTCTCTCTCTCTCTCTCTCTCTCTCTCTCTCTCATACACACTCTCAGAGAGAGAGAGAGAGAGAGAGAGAGAGAGACAGACAGACAGACAGACAGACAGACAGACAGACAGACGGACAGACAGAAAGACTAGACAATGTAAAACAGACAAGCCGAGATATGATCGACCGACAGACAGACAGACAGGCAGACAGACAGACAGACAGATAGAGATAGATAGAGATATATAGATAGATAGATAGATAGATAGATAGATAGATAAATAGATAGAGAGATAAGGTAATGTTGCTTAAAGCCCAGCTGACCGCAAGGAGCCATATCAGGGCTGTCACCGCGTTGAAGTCAACTCAGAAGTCATTCATTCACACAACTCTTTGAAATACATCTTCTAACTACACCCCAGAAATTTTGCTAAAAATCTGCCACTGTTAAATCTAAGATCAAATGAAAACTGTTAATCTCTCGAAAACCTAAAGATCACATCAGATGGAACATCTCAGAACAAGGTTTTCATGGAGTCCGCTGTAAAATCTTTATGTCTCATATCAGGCAAGTCCTAACACTCTCAAAGAGCACGTTCCATTGTGAGTGGTACATGACATGGAATGCACCCACAGAGCTTCTTCCCTCTTTAAAAGGTACGAATGAGTAAAATACGAATGGCCAGCGTGCAGCCGGCATAAAACCGTTTTTTTTCTTTTTGCGACCACCAGAGGTAGATGAGAGGAACACTTTTAGGTTTGGACGGATCTAGAAAAGCTTGTTATCCGTCTGTGTATTCCAGTCCTCCTGCCAGAGGTCTCTGACACAATAACTAACTTTCGGTTGTAGATCTGTGTATGGGATAGATATGTCAGACAGTTTCCTTGATTGAGTGATTATCTTCAGTGCTAGAACCAAAGCTGTTAGTTCAAAAGAGTAAACAGAAGTATCTGATGGAAAATATTCTAATGATATTTGAGGAGCACCAGGGCAATAGGCTGCACAGGCCACTCCATATTCAGACTTTGAAACCATCTGCAAATGTTTTCTGAAAGGATTGGGATATTGTACAGAGATCGGCAAGCAATGCCAAGATAGATAGATAGATAGATAGATAGATAGATAGATAGATAGATAGATAGCTAGCTAGCTAGGCAGGCAGGCAGGCAGGCAGGCAGGGCAGGCAGATAGATAGATAGGTCGACTGACCGATCGATCAACCCGATCGATCGATCGGTCGATCGATTGATCGCCCGATCGATCGCCCGATCGATCGATCGATAGATAGATAGATAGATAGATAGATAGATAGATAGATAGATAGATAGATAGATAGATAGATAGAGTGAGCGTGAACTGGAGATGCGGAGATAGATATGATAACAGAGATAAAGAAAAGTAGACAAAATCACTGTGGTTGTTTCACATCGTTGAATGGCATTCAAGCTCTAACTCTACACGTTGATGTCTGCATGAACAGCAATTATTCAATGAAACAGAGAGAGAGAGAGAGAGAGAGAGGGAGGAGAGAGAGAGAGAGAGAGAGAGAGAGAGAGAGAGAGAGACTACGTTACACTGTTGTCCACACACACACACATTTATATACGTATACACACACTCTGAGTGTGGCAGGGAGACATGGTCTAGGAGAAAGATAAGGAGAGAGAGAGAGAGAGAGAGAGAGAGAGAGAGAGAGAGAGGGGGGGGGGGGGGGGAGGAGGGAAAGAGAGACAGACAGACGGACAGAGACAGACAGACAGAGAATACTGTACATCTTTACGCTGTAGCTACCTCTGCTTTATATGAGCACACACCTTTAACAGGTGCCTGAGAAACACAAGCCTACTGTTGTCTGGAGACTCGAACCAGCGGATGCTCTGGCGCACTATCGTCAACATGATCGACTGTACCACAAGACAGACGGCTGCAGTGAACGCCCCTCATGTGTGCAAGGTCAGTATCTACAAGGGATGGACTTTGAATATGCCTAGGGTTATTGGCACGAACAGTATCTGCATTGAAGAATTAACGTTGGAGGCATCCAGAGTTACTTACATGCTCAGTACCTACATGGGATAAACGTTGCAGTCCGTGAAGACCCGTCAATGTGTTAAACTGACAATGTACTTCTGCAATTATCTGAGGTAATAGCAGAACAATGGTGATGGAAGTAATGTGAAATTGTAGTTCTTACTCAAAGGACAAAACTCTCCTTAGTTTTCCCGACAAGGTGTTTGTCGGTGCTGCGTGAAAGAGGTACTGACATGGGGAAAGCAAAGAAACAGCTACTGACAAAGAGAAAAACAAGAAACAGGTACTGCCATGGAGAAAGCAAAGAAAGAAACAGGTACTGACAGAGAGAAAACAACGAAACAGGTACTGACAGAGAGAAAGCAAAGAAACAGGTACTGACAGAGAGAACACAAAGAAACAGGTACTGACAGGGAGAAAACAAAGAAACAGGTACTGACAGAGAAAAGCAAAGAAACAGATACTGCTATGGAGAAAGCAAAGAAACAGGTACTGCCGTGGAGAAAGCAAAGAAACAGGTACTGTCAGGGAGAACAAGACACAAGTACTGTCAGGGAGAAAGCAAATACACACAGGTACTGACATGGAGAAAGCAGCGAAACAGGCACTGCCATAAAGAAAGCAGAGAAGGAGGTACTGCCATAAAGAAAGCAGAGAAGGAGGTACTGCCATAAAGAAAGCAGAGAAGGAGGAGGTACTGCCATAAAGAAAGCAGAGAAGGAGGTACTGCCATAAAGAAAGCAGAGAAGGAGGTGCTGCCAGGGAGAAAGCAGAGAAGAGAGGAGGTACTGCCAGGGAGAAAGCAGAGAAGGAGGTACTGCCAGGGAGAAAGCAGAGAAGGAGGTACTGCCAGGGAGAAAGCAGAGAAGGAGGTACTGCCATAAAGAAAGCAGAGAAGGAGGTACTGCCAGGGAGAAGCAGAGAAGGAGGTACTGCCAGGGAGAAAGCAAAGAAGGAGGTACTGCCAGGGAGAAAGCAAAGAAGGAGGTACTGCCAGGGAGAAAGCAGAGAAGGAGGTACTGCCAGGGAGAAAGCAAAGAAAGAGGAGGTACTGCCAGGGAGAAAGCAAAGAAGGAGTACTGCCATAAAGAAAGCAAAGAAGGAGGTACTGCCAGGGAGAAAGCAGAGAAGGAGGTACTGCCAGGGAGAAAGCAAAGAAGGAGGTACTGCCATAAAGAAAGCAAAGAAGGAGGTACTGCCAGGGAGAAAGCAAAGAAGGAGGTACTGCCAGGGAGAAAGCAAAGAAGGAGGTACTGCCATAAAGAAAGCAAAGAAGGAGGTACTGCCAGGGAGAAAGCAAAGAAGGAGGTACTGCCATAAAGAAAGCAAAGAAGGAGGTACTGCCATAAAGAAAGCAAAGAAGGAGGTACTGCCATAAAGAAAGCAGAGAAGGAGGGTACTGCCAGGGAGAAAGCAAAGAAGGAGGTACTGCCAGGGAGAAAGCAGAGAAGGAGGTACTGCCAGGGAGAAAAGCAAAGAAGGAGGTACTGCCAGGGAGAATTCAAAGAAACAGGTACTGGACTGGGTTCTGTTTTATACGGCGGTCACAGAATGACCTTGCAGTATTGTATGTTATCCATTTCTAAACATGTATCACAAATAAACTGGTGAACTAACACTTTTTAACATATAATCCGTCTAGAAGCCACTATAGGAATGAAAATGGTATCATTTTGACATAAGTTATAATAAAAATCACAACTATTTTTTTAGTAGAACACTACTACACGGCGGCAAGAACATGCATCACTGCTAAATCGCAGCTCTCCTGCAAACGGGTTACAATACAGCTAAATACTGAGTTTCCATATGTTGAAAAATGTTGGAATTATGAGTCAAGAACCTTGTATACACAATGACGTTAACGAGACATCATGGATTCGCCATGATCTACCTACTTTGGGTGTTCAAAATATAAACCATAGCATGCATTACTTTTATTCATTATCGACGATTCTTTGTTTCATTTCCTCTTCTTCTGGTTTTCCTGGATTCTCCTTTTACTCATTTATGTTTAGTTTCTTACATGTATCTTACAATCCCCAAATTATAGCTAGTACAGTTGTAAGCCTCAGCCTCACTCTAACACACTTTGGCCTCCTTGCTGTGAAATAGCCACTCACTGGTCTGCTATTGGCCTATTCACAAGATTTCCACAAGCAAACCACCAAAGGTGCCCACACTTGACCCTATGTTAAAAAAAACCAGCCTCCTATTCTGGTTACAACCACATCCAATGGCTTAGGCTGCTCTGCTCCATCGGCTGGACAAGCCAGTCACAACTCAGGCTGACACTGCTACAGTGTCATGTAAACTGGGTTCACCTCACTGTAAATACTCAGTGCGCTACGTTTTGACAGGACGGTACACTCTCTCTCTCTCTCTCTCTCTCTCTCTCTCTCTCTCTCTCTCACACACACACACACACACACACACACACACACACACACACACACACACACACACACACACACACAGACAAATGATCCAATCTTTTTTAAACTCTTTTAACAGTTTCCTCCACGCAGTACACACTAACAGCTCCTACAACTGTTCTATAAACCGTAAATCTAACATCTCAACCATGCCTGCAGTAAACCATTTAGTGCAATGCTAAACCAAGTGTTCGTTTATAAACATGCTAACGTTACTGCCCCGTTCCATCCTCTGACACAGTCCAGATGACCAGACACATTGTACCACAGCGTTGTTTGAAGTCAGCACACACACACACACACACACACACACACACACACACACACACACACACACACACACACACTGACTGACTGTTTCAGAATGATGACCTGCAGACCACGCTGCTGGTTGTGACGCACGCCTTCCCCTTCAGTCCAGGAACTCACGGAGGCGATCCAGTGGCCAACATGCCTCTTCCAGTGGCCCTGGACCACATCCAGAAACTGGGCTACAGAGACAACAAGAACCTGACTGTAGTTCTCCACTACCACATGCATCTCTCCACTCATCCGGTGCAGGTTTACCGCCGTTTTGTGAAGAGTGCGCGGAAGACGATACAGGAGTACCTGAATGTGCACCCACACGTGAAGTTTGTGATTAGAGGGCCACACGTTGTGTACCGGGGAAACGATAATCACGTTTCCATCGGAGACAAGTTCGCTCACTGGTACCAGAGACTGTGGATGAGGAGTTTTGCAGAGTTGTCAGACAGGGTGTGGTACCTGGACACCTGGGACCTGACCATAGCCTCAGAGAATCCCACCAACCACCCAGTACCTGTCATTTCTGAGATAGCTAAAATATTGTTTGGGTACATGTGCGATGCTGCCTAACATGAGATATGTGGGTTTATACCGTTTTCAACAGAACTGTGTCTTTTTATTCAACGTCTATGAACAATCATGTCATTATTCATCTAACATTATGCTCACAATTGTATCTTTCACAGAGCATCTGTTCACAATCGTTTCCATTTTATTAAATGCTTATTGTGCACAGTTGAGTATTCTTTGTGTTTCCTCTCATCACGGCTGTGTAATTTTAATTTAACGTCTGTTCACGTGCATTCATGATAGTGCATCTTTTAATGCATGTCTAAATGCCGTTGAGTGTCTTTCGTTTCTGTTTACAATCGTAATATTTGAGGGTGGAAAGTGGATGTGAAAAGGTAGGGGAGAAAAGATTCTTCCAGTGTTAGTTATAACAAATTACCATAAAGAATTTAACATTAAAAGTGTCAGTTTATAACAAATTACCATAAAGAATGAAACATTAAAGCATCAGTTTATAACAAATTACCATAAAGAATAGAATATTACAGTGTCGGTTTATAACAAATCAACATATAGAATGAAACATGAAAATGTCAGTTTATAACAAATAACCCATAAAGAATGACGCATTAAAGTGTCAGTTTATAACACATTACCATGAAGAATGAAACAATAGAGAATAGGCTTTGGCTGAAAAGGCCATTGGGCGTAATTTTGGAGAGCACCGACATTTATCAGCGTTCTTGAACATCATCAGTGGGCAGAAACAGACATAGCTACAATTGAATCTTGTTGGCAGCTGACAGGCAGAGTGGATATGCCTACAACTGAATCGTGTTGGCAACTGACGGGGAGAGAAACGGATATACCCACAATTGAATCTTGTTGGCAACTGGCAGGTAGAGTGGATATACCTACAATTGAATCTTGTTGGCAACTGGCAGGTAGAGTGGACATACCTACAATTGAATCTTGTTGGCAACTGGCAGGTAGAGTGGATATACCTACAATTGAATCCTGTTGGCAACTGACAGGGAGAGAAACGGATATGCCTACAATTGAATCCTGTTGGCAACTGACAGGCAGAGTGGATATGCCTATAACTGAATCGTGTTGGCAACTGACAGGGAGAGAAAAACGGATATACCTATTATTGAATCTTGTTGGCAACTGATAGGTAGACAAACGGATATACCTACAAATGAATCCTGTTGGCAACTGTCAGACATAGAAACGGATATACCTATAATTGAATCCAGTCGGCAACTGACAGGCACAGAAACGGATATACCTATAGTTCAATCCTGTTGGCAACTGACAGGCATAGAAACGGATATACCTATAATTGAATCCTGTTGGCTGCTGACAGGAACAGTAGGTATACCTATAATTGAATCCTGTTGGCAACTGACAAGCAGAGGGACTCAGACGAAAACGGTGTAACAGATAGACATCCAGACAGACAGATGAATAATAATGCCCTTGCGGAGTTTTGTCCCAAGTTCGTTTCTCCCGGTAGCCTGTAGCCAGCTAGGAGTTTCTTGTATTTCTAGATTCAAATCGTTACACAACTGGTAGTCTTTACCACGGATGAGAAAAAGTACACCCCAACGCTGGATCCAGATAAGAGTTTATGTATGGTAAGGATGCAAGTAAGAATCTATGTATACAACTCATCGTTTGTTTGGACTCAAGCATGTTAGTATCATGCAGTATTAAGCCTTCACTGTGGGTGATTTGAGTTTAAGCAAATGTCAGTAAACATAAGATGTAATATTTTAGCGTTTTTTTTATTCAATCAAATATAAAATACACCACACGTAACCTTTGTCAGTAGTTGTTTAGAATCAAGCAGACTTTAGTACAAGCAAACCGCAGCCTACATCAATGGTCGTTTGGATGCAATAAATGTTAGTATTCACAACATACAACAACCTTCAATGATCGTCTGGATTTAAGCAGATTTCACAACACAGCCTGTGGCCTTTATCAGTGATTGTTTGGATTCAATCAAATATACGTACATACAACGTGTATTCATTTCAGTGATTGTTTGGATTCAATCAAATATACGTACAAACAACATGTATCCTTTTCAGTGATTGTTTGGATTCAGTTAAAATATACACACATACAACATGTATTCTTTTCAATGATTGTTTGGTTCAATTAAGTATACACACACATACAACATGTATTCTTTTCAGTGATTGTTTGGATTCAATTAACTATACGCACATATAACATGTATTCTTTTCAGTGACTGTTTGGTTCAATTAAAATATACACACATACAACATGTTTTCTCTTCAATGATTGTTTGGTTCAATTAAAATATACACACATACAACATGTTTTCTTTTCAATGATTGTTTGGTTCAATTAAATATACACACATACAACATGTTTTCTTTTCAGTGATTGTTTGGTTTCATGGAAACGGTAACATGTATGTAACATTTGAGGCTGTTGTTTCGATGACCGCAAATGTTAGTAAACAGGGCACATAATTTTCATCAGTGTTGCGTGGAGTCAAGCAAATGTTAATATATGCAAAACGTGATCTTTAAAAGCGGCTGTTTGGTTTCCAGCAAATGTTAGTAAATAACACAGCGCTTAACTTCTATCATTAGGGCTTGGATTCAAGCATGTATCAGTGTACACAAGATATGTTCTTTTACAGTTGTTTTGATTCACGTAAATCTAAACATGCATGCAATCTTCATCGATGGCTATTTGGATTCAAGCAAAGGTTACTGTGAACAACACGTCATCTTTCTCTCTCTCTCTCTCTCTCTCTCTCTCTCTCTCTCTCTCTCTGTGTGTGTGTGTGTGTGTGTGTGTGTGTGTGTGTGTGTGTGTGTGTGAATATTTTGCGGTTTTCGTTTTTAACAAGGAAAAAGAAAAAGAAAAAAAACGGGTGTCAGACTAAATATTGAACGAAGAGAAGATCTAGATCGAGGTGATGATGCTGTACGTTTTAGCTAGGAGACTGCTAAAGACTTTA
>JADBJO010001721.1:297500-310000 GCA_016801955.1 Conus betulinus | reverse complement strand
TTTGTACCCCCTCACTCATGATTCAGAGAGGAAAATATGACAGTCGTGTATCATGTAACAGTCAGAGGGCATTCTTATGCACGGCACATGGGGAAATTGTGGCAGGACGTGAATGGACAGATTTCCTTTTTGCCCTCCCCCCCCCCCCCCCCCCCCCTCCCCCCGACGACAACATTTACCAAGTTTGTATCGAAAAAGAAATGATTGTTTTTTAACGCAGAGAATCTTAAGCATCAACTTCTTTTTCATCTCAAACCTAATGTATATACATAGATATAAGAGTCAGACTACGTGAGTTGCCTCATTTTCTGCTTTCCTGCAGTTGGTGTCTGATAAGACCGCATTTCACCTGTATTGGAGATGCAGGAAAACTGGTGTCGTGAATCTGTTATAGGCCAGCGATTCTCAGATCATAACCAGGTCTCTTTTACTCTGTAAGCAGGAATATGGCCACCTAAGGTAGGTAGACTATCATGTCTGTAAGCGAGAATGTGGCCACCAAAGATGTATTATCTGTGTATGTGGGAACGTGGCCCACCAAAGATATATTATCTGTGTAAGTGGGAATGTGACCACCAAAGAGATATATATATATATATATATATATATATATATATATATATATATATATATATAAACAACCACACAATGAAAGAAAAAGCAAGTTTTTTTTTTTTTTTGACGTTTTTCGGCTCTGGGCCTTCTTCGGGACTTCTTTATTAGGTACTACTGGGAAATCAAACAATCCTTAATTCTGTCTTTCTTTGATTACTATTCAGTGAGTTGCAGATAGCTGGCACAGGCCCCCAAAAGAGAACAAATCGAAATTTGATAGCAAAAGTGATCAGTGTTGAACATTGCACCCTTATAGACTCCATAACTGATCCCACCTCGCTTCACCCCCGACACTCGCACAACACCCACACACAAAAAAAAAAACCCACACCCCAAAATACACCTCCCCCCTCACCCTCACACACACACACACACACACACACACACACACACACACACACACACACACACAGACAGACTCTCTCTCTTTCTCTCTCTCTCTCTCTCTCTCTCTCTCTCTCTCTCTCTCTCTCTCTCTCTCTCTCTCACACACACACACACACACACACACACACACACTCACATACACAAACACGCCTGGACACACACGCACACATGCACACTCAATACAGCACACACACACACACACACACACACACACACACACACACACAGAGAGAGAGAGAGAGAGAGAGAGAGAGAGGGGGGTGGATACTGTTTTCAATGACATGTCGGAGATTCAATTGTCTATGAACGTTTCAAACAAAACCCACCTTTCTTATGAACAGCTCCCGCGAATATGAAAGTATGCGCATAAGTAAGTAAGGTAACATATTTGCAAAGTAAATCACACCTACAGCACCATTTTAAAGCAGGCTGACCACACACATGCCTACTCCCTTAAAGGTGGAGCAGAGGGGAAGAGGGGGAAGGGGAGAGGGTATAAGCTTGTAGTAGGTAGGGGAAGGACTGGGAGCAGGAACGAAATTATTATAAATAAGGTTGGGTGGAGAGGGAAAAAAAAAATTAATAAGTGCGCGCACTAGCGCGCGCACACGTGCATTTGCGTGTGAGCGCACGACTGCACGTAAGCCCGCATGTGAAATGTGAAAAAAAGGGGGGGGGGGGGGGGAGAGAAGATAGTAAACGTGATGGAAAAACGGGGGGGGGGGGGGGGGGGGGGGGGGGTTAAAAAGTAGGAGGGATACCAGCAAGAGTAGTCACTAGAGGAGCTGGTAGGGGAGAAGAAGGTCAAGAGTGTGGGAGGGAAGGGTCTGAAAAAAAGCTTGAATGAAGGGTGTGGCAGAAAGGGTAGATACTGAAGATAGTGGGAGGTTGGGCGAGGGGGGGGGGGGGGGGGGGGGGGTATCGTTGGAAGGGGAGAGTAGGGGAGAAGGGAGAGTAAGGGGAGGAGTCCAGGTGACCGTGTTGAGGCCCTCTGGGTAAACAGTATGGAATTTGTTGAACCAGAAAGATTCCCGTCGGAATCTGTAATCATTGTCCTCTGAAAAAACACTTTTTCTATAATTACACATCTTAGATCCTGAAGGGAGTGATTAGTCTGGTGGAAATGTCTGTTACTAAAGTTCCAGTGTTCTTTTTGATGTTTGATCTGTGCTGGTAAAAAACGGGTTTTTTAATGAGTTTTAATTTCCCGAACATACTGGCTGTGTGGGCATTTGCTGCAAAACAGTAAATAGATGATGTTGCTAGTTAAACAGTCCATGAGGTGTCGGATGGTGAACGATTCTCCTGTCACTGTGCTTTTGAAGTGGGCTGTTTCCACTAGGTGTTCTTGGCAGATCACACATTTTCTACCACGGAAAGCACCCGGGTGGTGAAGAGTCCAACTGACGGGTGGGGAAGTGCAGAGGGCATGAGAAAATTTTTTAGGGACTTGCTGTTTCTTTCTCCCAAAATGGGCGGGACTGGAATGGCCTTTTGAAGTCTAGGACTGGTTTGTAGAAGTGGGTGAAGTTCTTGTAGCCATTGACGTAGAGGGGGGTTAGCTGGATTGTGATTGATTATGACAGGAGGGCGTTGGGTTTGCTGCTTAGGTTTATACTGTAGGATGGAGCATCTTGGCTGACGTACTTTCTCTTGAGCTGTAGTCAAGCATCTTTGACTGTATCCTCGGAGATGCTGTTGTTCATTGAGGAGAAGACATTGTTTTTCGAAATCATCTGGTTTCGAGCACAGATGTTTCAAGCGGAGAAACAGGCTCTGTGGTAAGTTCTGTTTGCAATGGCGTGGGTGAGAAGAGCTGAAATGAAGATAGGAGTGGACGTCGGTGGGCTTGCAGTACAGGTCAGTTTGTATGTATCCATTTTCCAGTTTCAGCAGAATGTCTAAAAAGGGAAGTGTAGTCGCAGAAACACTAAAAAGGTGAAATTGATGGTGGGATGTATGGTGTTAACGTATTGTAGAAACTGGTCCAGGTCGGAGGAGGAGATCCCAACCGGAGGAGCAGGATGTCGTCAATAAAAACGTTTTCCACAGGTCTCTCTGAATGGGCACAGGACTGTTGCTCAATAAGGTTTCCTCCAGTCAACCCATAAAGAGGTTGGCCAAAGTAGGGGCCATAGGTGTCCCCTTGGCGGTGCCAGAAATTTGGTGATATACTTATCATCATCAAAACGAAAGAAATTGTGTTAGGGATTTGTTCTACTGCTAGGAGAATTTGCTGAGTGGGCGGAGCGATAGGAAGAAAAGCGTGTTGCAGGTGGTGTTGAAGAGCTGTGATCAGGTCATGATAGGGGATGTTGCTATATAGGCCTACCACATCTATTGAGACCAATAACGCATCACGTGGCGACCAAAGATATATTATCTGTGTAAGGGGGAACGTGACCACCAAATATATATATATATATATATATATATATATATATGTGTGTGTGTGTGTGTGTGTGTGTGTGTGTGTGTGTGTGTGTAAGTAAGTGGGAACGTGACCACCAAAAGATATATTATCTGTGAAAGTGCGAACGTGGCCACCAGAGATATATTATCTGTATAAGTGAGAACGTGGCCACCAAAGATATGTTACCTGTGCAAGTGGGAACGTGGCCACCAAAGATATATTATCTGTGTAAGTGGGAACTTGGCCACCAAAGATATATTATCTGTGTAAGTGGGAACTTGGCCACCAAAGATATATTATCTGTGTAAGTGGGAACGTGGCCATCGAAAGTACGTAGACTGTTTTCTGTAAGCGGGAACATGCCACCAAAGGTAAATGGATGATTATTATCTTAACGGGAACGTGGTTGCCAAAGGAAAATGGATTACTATCACTATAACGGGAACATGGCCACCAAAGGTAAATGGATTGCTATCACTATAACGGAAACATGGCTGCTAAAGGTAAATGGATTACTATCACTATAATGGGAACATGACCACCAAAGGTAAATGGATGACTATTATCATAACGGGAACGTGGCTGCCAAAGGTAAATGGATTACTATCACTATAATGGGAACATGACCACCAAAGGTAAATGGATGACTATTATCATAACGGGAACGTGGCTGCCAAAGGTAAATGGATTACTATCACTATGACGGGAACATGGCCACCAAAGGTAAATGGATTGCTATCACTATAACAGGAACTTGACCAACAAATGTAAATGGATGACTATCACTATAATGGGAACGTGGCCACATAAAGTGAACGGACTGTATTCACTATAACAGGAACGTAGTCACCAAAGGTAAATGGAACGTTATCACTATAATCGGGAACGTGGCCATCTAAGAGACCCACGTGTAAAATCATTTTTTAAACGGGGGGTTTCAATGGTTGTAATTCGTCGGTTTGTTTGTTTATTCCTTTTGTTTTGTTTTTAATGAATGCTTGAATATGACAGTACATGTAAATCAAAACACTGAACAGTGACAAAAAAGCAGCAACAAACTTAAAGCTCATGATGTGCTCACGCATAGAACGTCAATATACAGGTGACGGGTAGAAAGATATTATTACTACACACACACACAAACCCATAACCTCTTACATGCAGGTACATTAAAAGAATATGAAACATTTTAGGTAATGATAACGCGAAATCAAAGGTATTACTGAAGTTATGAGAAAAATTAAAAGCAAAATGATTTTAAAATGCAAATTTAAACATACTAAAACGAACAGGATGAAAGGAAAAAGCTGAGGAGAGAGGGAGGAGGAATATACTCTATAATCACACAATATCATCAAAACAACAACATGTTAAATTATGTTAATGTTGGTCAATTTTAAAGAAAGATGACTGTAGACGGACAGTGAAACAAACTTAAAGAAAACAAGACGCAAAGCATATAAACGTACTCCCAGTATATCCTTAATACGCGTGATATATTCCATAAAGAGGAAAAAACCGTCTTGGGCTGGTCTAACCGTTAGTAATGCCTATTCTGGTAAAACATCGTCCATCGACTGTGACCTGTAATGAACAAACTAACAATTTTTTTTTTTTGAGAGATCCGCCAAGAACTTTCTGAGATTTTCCATAAAGAAGAAAACCATTATGGGCCGTTAGTAACGGCTATAACGGTTAAGTTGAACATCGGGCATCATCCGTGACCCATAATGAACATACCTACAAATTTTCAGAAATATTGGACACGTACTTTCTGAGACATTCCATGAAGAAGTAAAACTGTTAGGGGCCGTTAAAGCCATTAGTAACGGCTATAACGGTAAACTAAAAAACATCGGGCATCATCCGTGACCCATAATACCTACAAATTTTCAGAAAGGTCGGCCAAGTACTTTCTGAGATATTCCATAAAAAATAAAAACTATTATGGGTTCTTATAGCCATTAGTAACGGCCATAACGGTAAACTAAATAATGTCGGGCATGATCCATGACCCATAATGAACATACCTGCTAATTTTCACAAAGATCGGCCAAGTACTTTCTGAGACATTTCATAAAAAAAAAAAAAAAACGTTATGGGCCATTACAGCAGTTAGTAACAGCTGTAACGTTAAACTAAAAACGTGGGGCATCATCCGTCGCCTCTAATGAACATTCCTACAAATTTTCAGAAAGATCGGCCAAGTACTTTCTGAGATATTCCCATAAAGAAGAAAAACTGTTACAGGCCGTTACAGCCGTTAGTAACGGCTATAACGAGGTAAACTAAAACATCGGGCATCATCCGTGACCCATAATGAACATACTGCTAATTTTCACAAAGATCGGCCAAGTACTTTCAGAGATATTCCAAAAAGAAGGAAAACCGTTACAGGCCGTTACAGCCGATAGTAACGCTATAACGGGGTAAACTGAAACATTGGGCATTATTCGTGACCAATAATGAACATACCTACAAATTTTTTAGAAAGATCGGCCAAGTCCTTTCTGAGATATTCCATAAAGAAGGAAAACCGTTACAGACCGTTACAGCCGTTAGTAACAGTTATAACGGGGTAAACTAAAACATCGGGTGTCATCCGTGACCCATAATGAACATACCTGCTAATTTCCACAAAGATCGGCCAAGTACTTTCGGAGATATTCCAAAAAGAAGAAAAACCGTTACAGGCCGTTACAGACGTTAGTAACGGCTATGACGGTAAACTAAAACATCGGACATTATTCGTCATCGATAATGAACATACCTACAAATTTTCAGAAAGATCGGCCTAGTCCTTTCTGAGATATTCCATAAAAAAAAAAAGGAAAACCGTTACAGACCGAGTAACGGCAATAACGGGGTAAGCTAAAACATTGGGCATTATCCGTGACCTAAAATGTTCATACCTGCTAATTTTCACAAAGATCGACCCAGTTCTTTCGGAGATATTCCATAAAGAAGAAAAAAACCCGTTACAGACGTTAGTAACGGCTATAACGGTAAACTAGAACATCGGGCATCATCCTTGAACCATAGTGAACATACCTACAAAGTTTCAGAACGATCGGCCCAGTAGTATTGTCTGGAGCGAGTGGAACACGTTTTGACCACGGATGGATGGACAGACACACACACACAAATAGTATGCCGCCGAAGAAAGAAACAAATACATAACACAACATACACAACGCGGTTTGACCTCTTTAGTCTTCTTCACGCAAGACAAACAACATAAGACAATGAAAACGAAGAATGAACAA
This sequence comes from Conus betulinus, assembly GCA_016801955.1. Taxonomy (NCBI): domain Eukaryota; kingdom Metazoa; phylum Mollusca; class Gastropoda; order Neogastropoda; family Conidae; genus Conus; species Conus betulinus. Next base: position 303,319 of record JADBJO010001721.1, on the reverse strand, counting down.
TTACTTATCTCCTCAAATATCTTGGATGTTGTTTGTCTTGCCTTAAACAGACCAAACACGCCAAAACGCGTTGCCTGGTTGTCGTGTGATTTGTTTACTTCTTTCGTTCGGCAGCATAGTAATGTTTCTTTTAAGGTTGATAAAATGCCAGCCGGTTCCGCGCTCTTCAAGTGACCCTTTACGAGGACGTTAAGGTTTTTCCTTCACCGTCTGTTTGTTTGTCTGTCTGTCAGCAAGACTACAGGAAAGCTGCCAAAGTGATTGATAAGAAAGTTGGTGGACAGTTGGAATGTGGTCTGAGGATGACCTTATAAAACTGTGGCGTGAATCTGGATCAAACAGCGGAAACAAGATCTGATCAGCAACATGATTACACATTCTCCACGGAACATGTACACTGTGAGGTTGTTATAGACGAATTCTGAACTATCATTGTTCAATATATTTTTCATGGAATATTAGTTTTACAGTGATATGAAAATTGACATTTGGCATTGTTCGTATCCTATAATAATAATAATAATAATAATAATAACAATAATAAAAAACAGTGCATGGATAGTAACTTTTTCATTCCATACTTTCCACATGGGAACTAACTTTTTCAATCTCTGCTAATTGCTACTTTCCATGGTGCAGAATTAAGTCTGATTTCACTCAAGAGCTGAATCAAAGGGCAGGTCCAGGATCAGTCTGGCCCTCAGGGAGGTCTGCGCTCTCCCCTGCCCTTACAGTCAAGTTTGTGTTGAGCTTTGTTGCCCTGCAAGCACCGGCCGAGTTGTGTCTTGTGTTTCAGTATCCTGCCGGTGAAAGCCTCACCACTCATACAGGCATCGGCTGTGTACCCTAAAGCTGAACCAGTGAATCTGAAACCCACTAAAGATGAGTGTCCTTGCCCTCGTGACCTTGAGGAGATGACGGTCAAGCACTTTCCCACAGAGCTGGAGACGGACATGGACGTGGTGATCGGCTTCTTCCAGAGAGGTGGGCTGAAGGCACAGAAGGGACTGGGACGTCGGCGCGAGGCTTTAGATCCTGAGTTTGAAGTGCCGCTCATGCGCTACGCCCCTCCCCAGCACGCCGTCTGCTTGCCCGACCACACTCGTTCTAAGGTAAGGAGGAGGAGGAGGACGACAAGGATTTTAGTCTTGCATTTATGGACAATAAAAGTGATCAGAACAGGGCATTGAGAGCAGTACGATCGGTTGTCATTGCAGGGTTTCACTACTTCAATGGCAAAGTCTTGTGATATGCCCCTTTGTTAACTCATATTTCTCTTTCTTCTTTGTCATAGCTTTGTTTCTTTTCTTCTGGTGCTGTGACAGTTATAGTGCTGTCCAATGTCATTCAACAAGCGGTCTTCGTTCATTCCATGGGGTAGATTCTGGTGTTAAGCCTTCATTTTAGTGTTGTACTGCTCTGTTGATAGTGGGTTAGGGGTTTTAATGAAAATAAAGTAGTTGACAGTAGCATCCAGAAAGTCATCATCTATCTCAAGGTGTAGAATCTGAGGGATTTTTTTTTACCCGGAATGAAACCTCCGTTCTTAGTGTCTGTATGGAAATTTGAATCATCATACCCATTGGCTTGAGTTTATTCATACCGTCACATGTCTCTGCTAATCATGGTCTAGTATTTCAGCTTTCACATATGCTAACCAGCACATTTAGCTTGTTCATCATCATTCTTATCCTTCATGACCATCACACACACACACACACACACACACACACACACGCACACACACACACACAGAGCAAAAATGTCCCAAAGTTTGTGATCTTCCATGCCTTTGCCTTCGTGGCAACCTCTGGTTCCATTCCGTCCATGCCCATGATGAGGTCAGTTGCAAGTTGTAAGTGTTGGCAAGGTCAGGAGTACTGTCTTCTTCCATGATGAGGTCATGTGCAAGTTGTGAGTGTTGGCAAGGTCAGGAGTACTGTCTTCGTCCATGATGAGGTCATGTGCAAGTTGTGAGTGTTGCCAAGGTCAGGAGTACTGTCTTCGTCCATGATGAGGTCATGTGCAAGTTGTGAGTGTTGGCAAGGTCAGGAGTACTGTCTTCGTCCATGATGAGGTCATGTGCAAGTTTGAGTGTTGGCAAGGTCATGAGTACTGTCTTCGATGGATGTGGTGGCACCCTCCGGACAGGCGCGCACTCACTCCCGCTCGTCCCAACACGCAGCAGTCATTGCCTTCAGTGGGAAACATGGTAAGCAATGTCATGCGTATGCTGGATTTGAGCTGGCACCAGTGAACACCGCTAAAATGACTTGGCAGCAGCGCGGTGTCTACTCTGCTGTGTTACCCTCATGACGACATGACATTGATCACTACCCGAGGACGCCGCTCCCTCCCAAGGTGTAATGGTATCTGGACGTGGCTGTGTTCTGGCACCCGGAGGGGAAGACATGGGAGTCCAGTGTTGTTGGCTGGCACAGAAGATAAGACAGCGAAAAGAAAAAAAAAGAGATCAAACTTGTTTTCTGCTGTTTCTTGTTTGTCAGAATTTTCATTTTGTTTGAAGAATGGCATAAGATGTTATCATTTTTGTAAAAAAATCAAAATGTGACGCGATATTTCTTTCAACTTCGGTTGTGTTAAGTTCGTTATCTATTGTCTGCCCGTTATCTATGTCGTCCCACTTGTTTCTGACCTTTCTGCCACACGCATTGGTCCCTTCATACTGTCAATTTTCAAGCAATACTTCTTCGATCATTTCCTCTGTGAGTATAAGGCTTCGTGATTTGATAATCAGGTACCTTGCTGATGAGGATTTTATCTGGTGTGTGTGTGTGTGTGTGTGTGTGTGTGTGTGTGTGTGTGGGGTGGGGGGGTGTCTCTGTGTGTGTGTGTGTGTGTGTGTGTGTGTGTGTGTGTGTGTGTGTGTGTGTGTGTGTGTGTGTCAGTGAGTAATCAACCAGCAGCTACAACAACTTACAGACTCAAAGGATCAACTTTCTGTGCCAGCTCGGAAGAAAATTTTCTTTCACTGAATGACGTAATTCATTGGCTGGAACAACAACAACGACAACAACAAAATAGTAACAGGCTACATGAAAAGTTTGAAATTCGTAGCATACCATGCAAACTATTATGCTTCACATTAATTTTGTTCATTTTTTTTTTTAAGTGATTCTTTAACTAGAAAACTATTGCATCTCTCTCTCTCTCTCTCTCTCTCTCTCTCTCTCTCTCTCTCTCTCTCTCTCTCTCTCTCTCTCACACACACACACACACACACACACGCGCGCGCGCGCGCGCGCGCGCACACATCATGCACGTGATTTTAATTCACATTAATTTCGGTCAATTTTTTTTTTTCAATGCATCCCACAAGTCGAAAACTGTTGCATCACAAGCAAACACACACACACACACACACACACACACACACACACACACACACACACACACACACACACACACACAGTTGACTAATGTTCAAACTTTCTTCTCACAGGTACGTCTCCTCACTCCAAGTGACCAGCTGTCGGTGGGCAGCCCAGTCCAGCTCCGTGTGGACATTTACAACGGCTGTGGTCAGCCTCGCTTCACAGGGGGAGACGAGATCAGAGTCTGGCTAAAAAGCAAGGACGGCTACTCCTCTGTGGCAGCCAAGGTCAAGGACCTTCACAACGGAAGCTACGTTGCTGACACCGTGCTACCCTGGCCTGGTGTGACCTCTGTGCGAGTGTCCTTGACCTATGCCCAAGAGTTTTTACGATTATGTGTGGAGCTTTACCACACTGTTCACTCTACATTGTATACCTCAGAGATATTTAGGTCGGGGAATATTACAGAGGTAAGAAACATGATGATGATGATGATGATGATGATGGTGGTGGTGTGGTGGTGGGTGGTGGTGTGGTGTTATTGTCTTCATCTTAACAACAACAATAACAACAACAGTAATATTAATAATGAAGATAATAAAAATGAAAAGAATAATAACAACAACAACAATAATAATAACAACAACAACAATAATAATAATAATAATAATAATAATAATAATAACAGAAATGAAATAATAATAATAATAATAATAATAATAATAATAATAATAATAATAATAATTACAATAATAATTACAATAATAATAATAAACCTGATGGTGGTAATAATAATAATAATAATAATAATAATAGTAAGAAGAAGAAGACAAGCGAACGTAGTCGTCGTCGTCGTTTTCGTCGTAGTAGTAAAGTAGTAGTAGTAGCATGGTAGTTGCAGTAGTAGTATCCATTAGTAGTGGCATTGTGAACCCCCTGAAAGGCCTGTGGCATTCTGAACCCCCTGAAAGGCACATAACATTCTGAAACCCCTGAAAGGCACATAACATTCTGAAACCCCTGAAAGGCACATAACATATTGGAACCCCTGAAAGGCACATAACATTCTGAACCCCCTGAAAGGCCTGTAACATTCTGAAACCCCTGAAAGGCACATAACATTCTGAAACCCCTGAAAGGCACATAACATTCTGAAACCCCTGAAAGGCACATAACATATTGGAACCCCTGAAAGGCACATAACATTCTGAAACCCCTGAAAGGCACATAACATATTGGAACCCCTGAAAGGCACATAACATTCTGAACCCCCTGAAAGGCCTGTAACATTCTGAAACCCCTGAAAGGCCTGTAACATTCTGAAACCCCTGAAAGGCACATACATTCTGGAACCCCTGAAAGGTCTGTAACATTCTGAAACCCCTGAAAGCACATAACATTCTGGAACCCCTGAAAGGCACATAACATTCTGAAACCCCTGAAAGGCACATAACATTTTGGAACCCTGAAAGGCACATAACATTCTGGAACCCCTGGAAGGCCTGCAACATTCTGAAACCCCTGAAAGGTCTGTAACATTCTGAAACCCCTGAAAGGCACATAACATATTGGAACCCCTGAAAGGCCTGTAACATTCTGAAACCCCTGAAAGGCACATAACATATTGGAACCCCTGAAAGGCACATAACATTCTGAACCCCCTGAAAGGCCTGTAACATTCTGAAACCCCTGAAAGGCACATAACATTCTGAAACTCCTGAAAGGCACATAACATTCTGAAACTCCTGAAAGGCACATAACATTCTGAAACCCCTGAAAGGCACATCACATATTGGAACCCCTGAAAGGCACATAACATTCTGAAACCCCTGAAAGGCACATAACATATTGGAACCCCTGAAAGGCACATAACATTCTGAACCCCCTGAAAGGCCTGTAACATTCTGAAACCCCTGAAAGGTCTGTAACATTCTGAAACCCCTGAAAGGCCTGTAACATTCTGAAACCCCTGAAAGGCACATAACATTCTGGAACCCCTGAAAGGCACATAACATTCTGAAACCCCTGAAAGACCTGTAACATTCTAAAACCCCTGAAAGGCACATAACATTCTGAAACCCCTGAAAGGCACATAACATTCTGAAACCCTGAAAGGTCTGTGATATTCTCTTAAACCCCTGAAAGGCCTGTAACATTCTAAAACCACTGAAAGGCACAAAACATTCTGGAACCCCTGAAAGGCCTGTAACATTCTGAAACTTCTGAAAGGCAAATAACATTCTGGAACCCCTGAAAGGCACATAACATTCTGAAACCCCTGAAAGGCCTGTAACATTCCGAAACCCCTGAAAGGCGCATAACATTCTGAAACCCTGAAAGGTCTGTAACATTCTGGAACCCCTGAAAGGTCTGTAACATTCTGGAACCCCTGAAAGGTCTGTAACATTCTGAAACCCCTGAAAGGCACATAACATTCAGGAACCCCTGAAAGGCACATAACATTCTGGAACCCCTGAAAGGCCT
>JADBJO010001721.1:240000-292500 GCA_016801955.1 Conus betulinus | reverse complement strand
ACAGCTAATTTCTTTTAATTAGTGTTTAATTTTGTCAATAGTTTTGAAGAACATGTGAGAAAAGTTTCATTAGATCGGATACGTTTTGCACGCTTTGGAAAATGAATATCGGACCTAATTTCAAGTTCCATTTGGTTTGAAATTTTGAATGGTAGAGCATCTTAAAATGCATTTAGCACAGGCTAATTTTCGTTGATCATCAAGAGGCAAAACACCTGCTTCATGGTAAGATCCTATAACGGAACCATGAATAGGAACGCCAAGGGCTGTTCTATATGCTTTACGGTCTATGCTATGCAGTTTTTTTTTAATAGACATTTTGGAGCACTAAAGAATACCTCTTGTGCATACGACAATGTAGATCTAACTAAAGCAGAGGACAAATGAATTAATGTATTTGTGTCTTGACCCCAGCTTTGTTTGCTTATGACTTTTAGAAGGTTCAATAACTTTCTTGCTTGATTTACAGCATGTTCTAAATGCAGGTTCCAAGAGAGCTTAGACGTTATATAAACATCAAGAAATTTAATATTTGAAGCGTATATATTTAAGTGTGATGTTGTTAACTTTGAATTCTGGAGCATTGTGAACAGATCCCACTTGCATCAAATAGCATCATGTGAGATTTCTGAGGTGATAAGATTAAACCGTTTTCTGATATAAGCATGGCAATGTTATCTAGATCATACTGATATGCTTTTTTTAAAAAAATAAAATTTATAGACCTTTTTGATGTTTTCCTTTTTTAAAGTAACGTTCATCCACAAACACATATATATATTATCGGCATACTGAATATAAAGTTACTTTTTTTTTGGAAATAGATATTGGTAAATCAGAAGTTAGGATAGTAAACAGAATAGGAGCAATTACAGAGCCTTGAGGGATACCCATATCAAGGAATCTTTTAGATGAATAAATGTGACCAATTCTTGTTTGGATACTGCAATATTCTCCCCCAAGCGATTAGAGGTTACTTTGATGCAAGATAGATCCCCAAAAGGGGCGTATTCATTAAAGTCACCCGCTATTAACCATTTATCATTTGTAGTATTTAACGAACGTAGCCAGTCAGAATTGCAATCAATAATACCTTTTGGGAAATACACTGAGACTATATTTAAAATTAACGATCTGTCGAATCGTACACACGCTGCACAAGAAAACAAGTCTGTTGTGTCATTTGGTACAGGCGATTGGATTGGATGGTCATTAAGCGACTTCTGTCACACAAAAATGCAGGACAATGAAGGTTAATATAAATAGCTACAGACATTTTCACAGCACAATTCACTTTCTTGGCACACCGATGGATTGAAGAAATGGTCCAATCGTGGCAAGTTTTCTTTGTCACATTTGGAGATTGAAGGATGATGACCATGTAAGTGTTGTTCTTAAAGTGTTGTTGAAGGTCTTCCACCACAAAATGAGTCGCTTTGCACCTCGGCAGGTTTTCAGCTAGAGGCTAAAATACCCGTAGGGGGGGTCAAGTTATCGAAATCGAGATTTTGTTTGAAAATTCTTCTACAATCATTTTTTCTTACTATTGCTCAAAGTATTTAACAAATTTAAGGTAATCTTCAACTTTAGAATACTTTAAGGTAATCTTCAACTTTAGGCTCCTGAAATAGACGAAAAACAAAAGGTGTCTTTGGCTCACCTAGATGCGCTGAGTTGAATGGAACCCTCAGCTAAGCTGTACGACCACTACTTTCCCATGAAACTGCGACAAATACACAGTAAGCTCAGCCGATCACAGCCAGAGCAACCACCTGCAAGCCATTTTGACTGCTGATCACGCGGGTGGTCGCGACATCAATCTCTGTGTGTTTTTTAGACGAAAAACGAAGGGTGTCTTAGGCTCACCTCGATGCGCTGAGTTTGAATGGAACCCGCAGCTAAGCTGTACGACCACTACTTTCCCATGAAACTGCGACAAATACACAGTAAGCTCAGCCGATCACAGCCAGAGCAACCACCTGCAAGCCATTTTGAACCTGAGTTTAGTATTCTAAAGTTGAAGATTACCCAAATTTAATATCTAAATGCTTTAATTTTGCATCTAGAACTGGTAGCCCATTAAAATTTACCACAATAAAACAAAACATATGCCAACTGTCAACTATCCTTTACCCCCTCAAACATGGACTTAACCTGTCGATGCGCACATCGTTGGAAAGGTCAGTGTTAGGAAATTTAATGTCCTACTTTTGGATTGGTTGGTAAAATTAGTTGACCAATGAAAGCTCACAAAAAATGCAGACCCCTGTAAACATAACGTCACGAGGGAGGGAATTCCGACTCTCGTTGGCTAAAGTCCTCACGTGACGCCGGTTGGCCATTCTCGTGTCCGCAATGGCGGCGTCCGGCGATCGAGCAAAGACTGTTGCTAAGGCGATTAGTTTTGCACGTGGAGCAAATATATGGGACGCTAATGATTCTGAGAGCATACGGGAATTAATTGATGATCATTTTACAAATCCTGGTGGTGAAGAATTGGTCGATACCGACGAAGAACATCAAAGTGGCGACGAAGATACAACGTCAGTGGAACGAACAAATAGCGAAAACACTGAACCAGTTGACTGTGATGTGGATAATTTCGAAACTACTTTCAGTTCGGATTCTGAAGTCGACGACGAGGTACTAGTTCAACCTGTGTATCCTCCACTGACATTGATATCGTAGAAATTATCAACTTCTCCCAGACACAGAAAGCTGACAAATAAAACATTTGACTGCAAGTGCAAATACAGATCGGCCAGCGGCAGAGGGACCAGTTTTTGTGATGACACAAGCGATGGCAGCAGTGACAACCAGGGATGGGATAACACCAAACTGGGGTGTACACCAAACTGGGGTGTATTTCCCAGTTTTCAGCTGATGAAATCATTACAAAAAGACTGGATATGGGCTACACCATGGTAAATTGAAAATGAAAGTAAGATTTTTCATTTTCCCTCCCTTTGATTTTGCTCTCTCTCTCCTCTCTCTCTCTCTCTCTCTCTCTCTCTCTCTTGTGTCATGTCTCTCTCTCTCTCTCTCTCTCTCTCTCTCTCTCTCTCTCTCTCTCTCTCTCTCTCTCTCTCTCTCTCTCTCTCTGTGAGAGAGAGTGAGAGAGAGTGTGGGTGTGTGAGTGAGTGAGTGTGTGTGTGTGTGTGTGTGTGTGTGTGTGTGTGTGTAATATTAGTATTTGAACAGAATGTGTCAGCAGCCACTCAAATATTCAGTGCAAGAGAGAAAGAGGGAATGTGTGTGTGTGTGTGTGTGTGTGTGTGTGTGTGTGTGTGTGTGTGCTGTTGTTTTAATTACTAAATTAGTGCAGTGTGTTTAGTGACATACAAGTACTCATGTGTAAACTGCACAGTATTATTTTGATATTAGAATTCAATGTGCTTATGAACATCATAGTACATGGGCTTTCTATACACACACACACACACACACACACACACACACACACACACGCATGCATGCACATACACACTCATACCTTGAAGATAAGACAATGGTGTTGATGTACATGTACACCAAAACAGGCAACATCACTCAGCCAGGTTTCTAGTGTCACAGTGTGTGTGGTGTGTGCTTGTGCATGTGTGGTACATACTCGCATTAACTATGTGAATTGTGAGTTGGGAAAAAAGAAAACTGCATGGCTACATGAAAATGAATAGTAAGATAATTGGATACACGAGTTTAGAAAAAAAAAAGGCATGCAGTAATGCTAACAAAAAAATTAATGATAATGTCAGAACTGAAAATAACGAGGTTTTTTTCCCCCAGGTGAGAAAGACATGGTTCTCCTTGGAATTCTGTCCAGAACGCCAATAAATACTGGTGAAATGACCAGTGCATCAAAACCAAATCGTCAGAAAAAGTGTCAGCAATGGAAAATGTTCAACGTATATCGTCAAGTCTCGAACTGTTTGTAGAGAGACTTTCAAATTCATATATATGGGTAAGTTGATATAATGACTAATAAACTTATTTAGATTTATTTTCTGTGTTGGTGTTTTTATGCTCTTTTGTGTTATTCCCTTCCCTCTGCTCCAACTTTCAGTTTCAGCTCTACAGGATTTACAAAATTTATGATAAAATGTTTATATATATATATATATAATTTTAAAGACAAAACATTTAATGGGAAAAAAAAAAATGTACTATAACATTTTTATTCTGTTCGAACATTCATTTTCATTTTATTATATTCAAACGAGGCCTAAGATTAGTAAAGAATGAAAAATCATACGTAAATTTACAGTTTAGAAATGATTTGAGTATAATTTTCCCCCTTCATTTAAAAAAAAAGAAATATATATTCATCCCTGATTTTAGCCACTCTAGTTTACTGGGCTAGAATGAAAAACACCTACTCTGTACCCATTCAAGACCCAGACATGTTTTAATTTTTGTGTTTTTACCATGAATCATGTCTGGTCTTTTGTTATTTTATTGTTTTCGGTGGTATTGCTGATCTTTGACAATCATTAAATCAAGTGTGTGTGTGTGTGTGTGTGTGTGTGTGTGTGTGTGTGTGTGTGTGTGTGTGTGTGTGGTGGTGATGGTGTGTGTGTTTGTGTGTGTGTGTGTGTGTTGTTTCTGTTTTAGCATCAGTCAGAACAAGTTCACTGCTTTGTTGAAACAGTATGACCAACATGGTGTCACTCCAAGACACACCAGATCACTTACGCGTGAAGACACACAAAAAGGGTGATTCATTTTATCCAACAGTTTGCCAAAGACCATGCTCTGGTGCTGCCTGGCAGAGTGCCAGGGTTCAAAAGAAGTGACGTGAAGATTTTACCATCATCAAACACAAAATCAAGTCTTTGGAGGAGTTACTGTGAAGCAGCTGTTAGAAGAGGTTAGTAGATTAAAGTAAACTCTGTCTTTAAGAATATGATTTTTTTTTTTTTTCATACACAGGCTGTCAACTTCTGCAACTGCCTTGAAGTCAGATTTGTTGCATGAAAGCAGCTGTTCTCCACTCTGTCTTCAGAGACGTGTCATTTGTGTCATCCATACCATTGGCCATGGCCAGTTTATTCTTCCAAAGATGGTGATGGGGTTTTATTTGGGAACCTGATGTTTTGAAAAAAAAAAAAGAAAATAGAAGACATGCATACGCACACAGAACCTTGGTTTATAATGTCATTCTAATCTCCATCTATGACACTGGTGTTTTAAGTCTACTTTTGAATCATTTTCAAGTGCTTTAAATTCCTTTATTATACTCATGCTCCTCCATCCCTAATCCTTTTTTTTTTTGTTTGTTTTTTTGTTTTTGTCTTTGCTTTTGTGTGTGTGTGTGTGTGTGTGTGTGTGTGTGTGTGTGTGTGTGTGTGTGTGCACCTACGTGCATGTGTGTGTGTGTGCACTGTGTGTGTGTGGGGAGGGGAGGGGGGGGGGGGGGGGGGGGGGGGGGGGATGGGTGGGGGTGGTGGTGGTTTGTTTTTGTTTATTATTTGTGGATGATTTTTTTTTTCCTTAAAAAAAAAAAATATATATATATATATATATATATATATATATATTTTAAGTTTCTTTAATAATGTTCATCCTCTCCATCCCTCATCCCTATTCACCTTTTGTGGCGAGATACTTTGAGTGCGTTTTTTTTTTTCTCCTAATTTAATGACAAGTGTGAATGAATGACACGTTTGTTATTTTTTCTTTTTCAGTTGTATGCATGAACAAGGAGAGATTGGAAGACTAGGCTTGGTCTAAAATCTTACCCTTGCATACTAAAGATCAATCAATTAACTAAAACTACTTTCAAATCTTTTTATGCATTTGTTTTGCTGCTGCAGGTTATAGAGCTGTTGGAAAATCTTCCATCTTCAAGCTCTAGCAACAACATGTACCCTTCATTGTTGTGGGGTGACTGCAGACAGACCTGTGCTGGATGTGCAAGAACAACAGTGAGAGGATCCACCGTTCCGCAAACCTTACTGAGGAAGAGAAGATGCTGATTATAGGTGCACAGATGGAACACTTGCGCACTGTGGAGAGAGAGAGGGAGTACTACAACCAGATGGTGCAGGACTCCAAGACTGTAGCAGCTGCTGCAGGTATCCAAAACCTTGAACCCCATCGCCCAAACTCCTTCGATTCAAGATTTCATTACAGTTTCGACTTTGCACACAGCTCGATTTGCCACATAGTCATTTGCAGTCTGGTCCTATGTATTTTCCTGTTCCAAGGAAGGCAGGCATCTTTGGTATTTGTGCAGAAGGTCTCCCACATCAGATCAATTATTTGATAGATGAAGGAATGAGCAGCAGCAAGGGATCAAATATGGTCATTTCTCTCCGTCTCCATTTGTTTGAAAATTATGGTGTGGGGGAAGTGTACATGGACCTTCACTGTTACAGTTGCAGTGGCCAAAATAAAAACAAGTTCTTAATGTGGTATTTGGCTGGAGAGTCATTAGAGGAATGCATAGTGAAATAACTGTGAATTTCATGCCAGCAGGCCACACTAAATTCGCACCAGACTGGTGTTTTGGCCTGTTAAAAAAGCAGTTCATTGCATCAGAAGTTCACTGCCTGGAAAATCTGTGTAATGTAGTGAGTACCAGCAGCACACGTGGCATCAACAGGGCACAAATTGTGGGACCGGAGGCAGGGGTTAAGCAATTTCTGAAAATTTTTCAATATGTTCATTATAGGTCAAGGATGATGCCCGGAATTTATTGTGCTGTTATAGCCGTTACTAAGGGCTATAACGGCCCATAATGGTTTTCTTCTTTTTGGAAAATCTCAGAAAGTACTTGGTCGATCTTTCTGAATATTTGTAGGTGTCATTATGGGTCACAGATGATGGCCGATGTTTACCAGAACAGCCGTTACTAACAGCTATAACAGCCCAAAACAGTTTTTCCTCTTAATGGAATATCTCATGTGTATTCAAGATAAACTGGGAGTACGTTTATATGCTTTGCATCTTGTTTGTATGTTTGTTTGTTTGCTTTTTCTGCTTTTCATGTCTTTTGTTTGTTTTGTCCATTGCTGTTGGCTTTCTTGTGGTGCAGAGGGTGCCGTGTTTGCCCTCCCCTCCTATCCCGGGCTATGCCGACACCTGTAACTTCACTGCCGCCAATGGGGACCGGCGGCCCTGGTTCTGTGGACGTCCTCTGGACAGCAGGCTGGACTGCAGTCACCGCGGTACTATGACAGTTTCCTGAACCTGACTGACAGCAGGCCCATCCCGCAGCCCCTGCGGCGCTACATTCAACACCTGCACGCGTGAGTCATGCGCCGAAGCCAGTCAAAGAGGACAACAATAACACACACGCATTCATGCAGACAAGTATCCGAGTATTCTCTCTCTTTTTCTGTTTCTGTCTCTGTCTCTCTGGTCTCTGTTCCTCTGTCTCCCAGCCTCTGTCTGTCTGTCTGTCTGTCTGTCTCACACACACACACACACACACACACACACACACACACACACACACACACACACACACACACACACACACTTCCACATACATACACCACACACACACAAACAAACAGACACACACTCACACACACACACACACACACACACACACTATTTTGCTTTCCGGGCAATGTCTGCATTAATCGCAATACAAGAAGGTAATCTGTTCACACAAAGAAGCCAGAGTGAAAGATTCCTTTACAGAGGTAAATGTGGCTATAGCATATTCTTCTCTGTCTTTCTCTGTTTCTGTCTCTGTCTCTATCTGTCTGTCTATCTGTCTGTCTGCCTGCCTGCCTGTCTGTCTGTCTCTGTCTCTCTCTCTCTCTCTCTCTCGCTCTCTCTCTCTCTCTCTCTCTCTCTCTCTCTCTCTCTCTCTCTCTCTCTCTCGATCTTCTTGTTTGCATCCACTTGGAATACATCTTCCCATGTCTTCATGTCTGCAATAAAAACTCAAGGACATATTCACAGACGTTATCCCCTCCTTCGTGTTTGTGTACGCAGGTACAAATGCATATGCCCATGCGCTTACGCATGCATGCACACACACACACACACACACACACACACACACACACACACACACACACACACGCACAAATACACACACACATGTATACACTCACGCACGCACACACACACACACACACACACACACACACACACACACACGTTTGTATTTTTGTTACACAAACTATTTTTGTTCACAAATGTTTGTGGTTACTAAACAGAGTCAAATCAAATTTCATTATAGTTTGCCGAATTTACTTAATTACTTTAATCAACGAATACCATTTATGTACAGATAAATACATTTTAAACAATTTTCCAGGTATCTAATATGGGCCAAGCCTCAATGGATAGTGTTCTAGGTTTCATAGCTGGCAGAATCCATTTTCGCCATTTATCAAATTATTCATAGTAGATGTCGATCTGTTTAATTGGAGTACAAGTTTTGAAAAACTTCATCATAATTTCTCAAGATATTACAATGTTGATAACCTCGGGTTTCGCAGTCACACCATAAACTGAAACGACTATTGTTTGATGGAGACGAAATCTGGCTGTACATTCTGATTGCTTGATTTATACAGTAAAATACTGTTTTTCGCCCTTTTAGACACGCAAGCCGTTTTTTCCATCCCTGTGAAATGCCCTATTTGAACTTGAAAAAGAAATGGATACAAGCGACAGGTGTTGGCTTTCTGAAACCAGCACAAGACAGGAAAAAGTCCACATATAAGCCTTTAAGTATATTTCCTTTAAACCGGGCCAAGCTTCGTTCCATTTGCATCTTTTTTAATGAGCAGAAAGTTGTCTCCCTTCTTTTCAGAACTATGTCAGTAGAACAGTGTTGTGAAAAATGCAATCAAAACTGAATTAGAGCTTTTTGTTTTCGTTAAACCAGCCTTCTTGCTTCCCAGTTAGTTGCTGTAAAATCAGAAAAGATATTATTTCGATAAAATAGCAATACTTATAAAGGTTTTTAACAACAACAACAACAAAAAAAGCGTAGTGAATCCCTAGTAGTAATCCAGATGCACGGTGCCACCATTGTTCAGATACTATTGCGTCCTGTGAACTAGAACACGGGGCTGTTACCTGTCTGCAAACTCTAATTAAACAAACTAGCGAACAAACAAAAACTGTTGTTAATATCAGCAATTTCAATTCAGTAAATTTCAGGAACTTCTTTCTCCCAGTGCCTTGGCAGCCGCAAAACCTTGTCATTCTTCATTAGATTACTCCGTTACACGGCTCCTAGTTTCTCTTTTCCTTTGCCCCAGTTCCAACGACGTAGTCTGAATACAACGGCGTCGTCAGACTCCATCTTCTATCCCCCTCCCCACACCCCCTCATCCTTCCTCTAGTACCCCAGTCCTTACCACACCCACACCACGGCACCAGTCGACGGTTACTGACAGTCTGTTCCACTGGCCTGTCCACTAGGGATTCTGGTGGCGACAAAGACGTGGGCGGAGCGGTTGAAGAGGGGCTGAGGGTAGCCCTGGATCAGCTACGACAAGGCAAAAAAGTAAGTCCTGAACATGTTGACCATGGGTCAGTCAATCTACGGCGAGAAGTAAGTCCAAAACATGTTGCCATGGGTCAGTCAATCTACGGCAAGAAGTAAGTCCTGAACATGTTGCCATGGGTCAGTCAATCCACGGCAAGAAGTAAGTCCTGAACATGTTGACCATGGGTCAGTCAATCTACGGCGAGAAGTAAGTCCAAAACACGTTGCCATGGGTCAGTCAATCTACGGCAAAAAGTAAGTCCTGAACATGTTGACCATGGGTCAGTCAATCTACGGCGAGAAGTAAGTCCAAAACACGTTGCCATGGGTCAGTCAATCCACGGCAAGAAGTAAGTCCTGAACATGTTGCCATGGGTCAGTCAATCCACAGCAAGAAGTAAGTCTGAACATGTTGCCATGGGTCAATCAATCCACGGCAAGAAGTAAGTCCGAACATGTTGCCATGGGTCAGTCAATCCACGGCAAGAAGTAAGTCCGAACATGTTGCCATGGGTCAATCAATCCACAGCAAGAAGTAAGTCCGAACATGTTGCCATGGGTCAATCAATCCACGGCAAGAAGTAAGTCCGAACATGTTGCCATGGGTCAATCAATCCACGGCAAGAAGTAAGTCTGAACATGTTGCTATGGGTCAATCAATCCACGCAAGAAATAAGTCCGAACATGTTGCCAATGGTCAGTCAATCCACGGCAAGAAGTAAGTCCGAACATGTTGCCATGGGTCAATCAATCCACGGCAAGAAGTAAGTCTGAACATGTTGCCATAGGTCAATCAATCCACGGCAAGAAGTAAGTCCTGAACATGTTGCCATAGGTCAATCAATCCACGGCAAGAAGTAAGTCCTGAACATGTTGCCATAGGTCAATCAATCCACGGCAAGAAGTAAGTCCTGAACATGTTGACCATCGGTTAGTCAATCCACGGCAAAATGTATGTCCTGAACACATTGGTATGGGTCAGTCAATCCACAGCAAGAGT
The DNA here is from genome assembly GCA_016801955.1 of Conus betulinus. NCBI lineage: Eukaryota > Metazoa > Mollusca > Gastropoda > Neogastropoda > Conidae > Conus > Conus betulinus. Next base: position 282,037 of record JADBJO010001721.1, on the reverse strand, counting down.
AAGTCCTCAACACGTTGCTATGGGTCAGATGGTGCATGGCAAGAAGTAAGTCCTCAAAACGGACCACACAGATCACAAGATTGGTGACGATGAACAAGTTCATGTTGACATGCCCACGGTTTTCATGCACAGTTTGACACCAAACAAAGAAAGCAGGTTGTGTGAGGAAAACCCCTTACCTGCAGAAAGCCTGTTGTGTGAGGAAAACCCCCCATACCTGCAGAAAGCCTGTTGTGAGGAAAACCCTTTACCTGCAGAAAGCCTTTTGTGTGAGGAAAACCCCTTACCTGCATAGAGCCTTCTGTGTGAGGAAAACCCCTACCTGCAGAAAGTTTTTGTGTGAGGAAAAACCCCTACCTGCAGAAAGCCTTTGTGTAAGGAAAACCCCTTACCTGCTGAGCATGCATTCAACCGTTTAAGGACAGCGAGTGTCAGCTCTTGCTGTCAGCATCATAAACGTATGTATGCTTGTGCTTGCCGCCTACTTCTTAGAAAAAAAGGAACGAACCAAAATTTGGTAGTCCTTGTCACAATGACAGATGAATGTTCCTGTACTTGTTTTACCACAGTGCTTATTTGTTTCATGTCTATATATATATATATATATATATATATATATATATATATATATATATATATATATATATATATATATATAGCGATTTATACTTATATATATATATATATATATATATATATATATATATATATATATATATATATATATAAGTATAAATCGCTATATATATATATATATATATATATATATATATGTATATATGTATATATATATATATATATATATATATATATATATATATATATATATATATATATATATATATATATGTATCCGTCTGTCTCTCTCTCTCTATGTGTGTGTGTGTGTGTGCGTGTGTGTGTGTGTGTGTGTGTGTGTGTGTGTGTGTGTGTAATGGTGTGGAGTAGTGGAGAGTGCAGGCGAAGACAGACAGATGATCGTAGGTTGCGGAACCAAGGGACAACAGCCGGCCAAGGAGAACGCAGAGGGAATGTAGTGGAGTTTCTCACCTTTCATTTCTCTTTCAAAGCCAGGAACACCATGGCCATGAGCCACAAGGCTGTACATGTAGGCAACCAAGGATGCTGCCCCTAACTCTGCACCCTTTGTATCTACATAACCTCTAGGTCGTTCCCTCTGCCATCTCTCTGGCTGGTGGTTGTCCCATGGTTCCTGAGTCTACCATCATTTGTCTGTCTTCACTGCACCTGCCAACCTACCTCTCTCTCTCTCTCTCTCTCTCTCTCTCTCTCTCTCTCTCTCTCTCTCTCTCTCTCTCTCTCTCTCTCTCTCACACACACACACACACACACACACACACACACACACACACACACACACACACACACACACACACACACACACACACACACACACACAGAGGCTTTCTTTGTTGACTGTCTTCTTCTTTTTCTTCTTCTTCTTGTCTTAACAGGGGAGTAGTATGGGTATAGGGAGCAAACCCTTCACTGTCAACAGACAGGGTCTGTGGAGTGTTGTCTGGTGGACAGTATCTGTTAGTGCCTCTGGTTTGGGATGAGTTGACTGTGTGTCCAAGAGCAGATTGGACTGGAATCCCCGTAGAATGTCAGCAACACTACCATGCTAAAAAGGAAGCAAGGGAAGTAAGTTAAAGTGGTTTTCAGTAGGTGGCCTCCGGGCAAAACCCCCCACAAAGTAATCACTACATGCTTCTATGTGTGAGTACATGCATGGATGTTCACTTCATGACATGTGGGGGATGTTTAAAACGACTGTTCTTACTTTCAGATGCTGTGAAAGCGAAACAGCGGACCTGCGTCTGATACCCAACAACATCACACTGGAGGTGCCCTCAGGTATACCTGACGAGACTGAAAGGAGGTGGTGACATGGACAAAGCAATAATCGTCACACAGCAATCACCAGCAACAAAGGAGAAAAACAGAGGGATAGTCAGAGAAACATAGAAAAAAAAGACAGAGGGGGACAGCAGAGGACAACTGGAGGGCGGGGTTAGGGGAGAAGGGGGTAATGCGAGAAGGAAGGGTAGCATGCTTTTTAGAAAGATGGGGAAATGAAATCAGAAATTAAGTGAATGAAGGAGGGGAAAGAGAAGCCAAAAAAAAGAGGAAGAAGAAAAAAAAAGAAGTTGTGAGATTGGCATATTCGTGGAAAACGAGACAAGAAGAGAGAGAGAGGATGGAGAAAATGATAGTTCCAAGTTAAAGCCACAGAGCGGATGTTCATGAGCGAGCAGCAATGTCAGACGTTCTGTGATTGTGCCCGCGGATGCATCGCACATTCCTTTGTGAGCAGGATCACACGTTCTGATGACATCTCCCGATCCTATGGATAGGATGCTGTGGTATTTCATCCTGCCATTCAGAACTAATGAAGAAACAATCACACACACACACACACACACACACACACACACACACACACACACACACACACACACACACGTGCGCACACACAAACACACACACGCTGAAGGTGCCCCTGCTGACAGTGCTGTGTGTGTTGTTTGTAGCTGACGTGTCCTGACCCTGAATGTGCCCCTGCTGACAGTGCTGTGTGTATTGTTTGTAGCTGACGTGTTCCTGACGCTGCAGTGTTGTGTGTGTTGGTTGTAGCTGACGTGTTCCTGACGCTGAAGGTGCCCCTGCTGACAGTGCTGTGTGTGTTGTGTTTGTAGCTGACATGTTCCTGACGCTGAAGGTGCCCCTGTTAACAGTGCTGTTTGTGTTGTTTGTAGCTGACGTGTTCCTGACGCTGAAGGTGCCCCTGTTAACAGTGCTGTGTGTGTTGTTTGTAGCTGACGTGTTCCTGACGCTGAAGGTGCCCCTGTTAACAGTGCTGTGTGTGTTGTTTGTAGCTGACGTGTTCCTGACGCTGAAGGTGCCCCTGCTGACAGTGCTGTGTGTGTTGTTTGTAGCTGACGTGTTGCTGACGCTGAAGGTGCCCCTGCTGACAGTGCTGTGTGTGTTGTTTGTAGCTGACATGTTCCTGACGCTGAAGGTGCCCCTGCTGACAGTGCTGTGTGTGTGTGTTTGTAGCTGACGTGTTCCTGACGCTGAAGGTGCCCCTGCTGACAGTGCTGTGTGTGTGTTTGTAGCTGACGTGTTCCTGACGCTGAAGGTGCCCCTGTTGACAGTGCTGTTTGTGTTGTTTGTAGCTGACGTGTTCCTGACGCTGAAGGTGCCCTGCTGACAGTGCTGTGTGTGTTGTTTGTAGCTGACGTGTTCCTGACGCTGAAGGTGCCCCTGCTGACAGTGCTGTGTGTGTTTGTTTGTAGCTGACGTGTTCTTGACGCTGAAGGTGCCCCTGCTGACAGTGCTGTGTGTGTTGTTTGTAGCTGACGTGTTCTTGACGCTGAAGGTGCCCCTGCTGACAGTGCTGTGTGTGTTGTTTGTAGCTGACGTGTTCTTGACGCTGAAGGTGCCCCTGCTGACAGTGCTGTGTGTGTGTTTGTAGCTGACGTATTTCTGACGCTGAAGGTGCCCCTGCTGACAGTGCTGTGTGTGTTGTTTGTAGCTGACGTATTTCTGACGCTGAAGGTGCCCCTGCTGACAGTGCTGTGTGTGTTGTTTGTAGCTGACGTATTTCTGACGCTGAAGGTGCCCCTGATGACAGTGCTGTGTGTGTTGTTTGTAGCTGACGTATTTCTGACGCTGAAGGTGCCCCTGATGACAGTGCTGTGTGTGTTGTTGTTTGTAGCTGACGTATTTCTGACGCTGAAGGTGCCCCTGATGACAGTGCTGTGTGTGTGTTGTTTGTAGCTGACGTGTTCCTGACGCTGAAGGTGCCCCTGCTGACAGTGCTGTGTGTGTTGTTTGTAGCTGACGTGTTCCTGACGCTGAAGGTGCCCCTGCTGACAGTGCTGTGTGTGTTGTTTGTAGCTGACGTATTTCTGACGCTGAAGGTGCCCCTGCTGACAGTGCTGTGTGTGTTGTTTGTAAACTGACGTGTTTCTGACGCTGAAGGTGCCCCTGCTGACAGCGCTGTGTGTGTGTGTTCCAGAGAAGTCCCCTCCTGGTGGGCCGCTGCCTCCCTGCTACAGCCGTCCTGTCAAAGAGTCCTGGGTCACTGCCTCCCCTAAGGGCTGGCTTCGTCACGGGCACTGGCTCCCCTCCACCTGCACCCTGCCCCCACTCTCCCAGGACAGAGTTCACCGGTACCGGTACCCCCTCTGCCTACTTACGCCATCATCTCTTTAACTTCATCTCCCTTTTCACCGCCTTTCTCCCTCCCTCCCTTCCTCATGCCTTCTTCCTAGTATTAAGGAAAATGGTGTGTGTTTGTGTGTGTGTGTGTTTGTGTGTGTGTGTGTGTGTGTGCACGCTTAGGTGTATGCCGTGTGTGTGTGTGTGTGTGTGTGTGTGTGTGTGTGTGTGTGTGTGTGTGTGCTTAGGTGTATGCCGTGTGTGTGTGTGTGTGTGTGTGTGTGTGTGTGTGTGTGTGAATGAACAAGAGCATTTGTGTGCTTCCATGTGTGCGTACATGCATATATGCATGCATATTTATATGTGTGTGCAGCTGAGTGCATACCAAAGGCACAAATTGTATTGCAGCTGGCCCAGTTTTCTGCAGTGAGTTGCTATGTATGGAAGGGCATTCAGGCATTCATGCAGGTACACAGATATACTTGGCAACGATCATTGCCTGTTTGTCCGCAGAATGGATCGAGCGATATTCCATTACAAAGAGCAAAACGGAGCACAGACTTTCACAGTGCCTGCTTGATACCCAGTTGTTGTTTTTTTAATGCAGTGATGAAATTGTAAATCACTTCAGCAAGAATGTCTGGCTGTTTCTGAATAAGGGCAAACCGTTGTTTTCTGGGTTAGGAGCCAACAATATTTAGGATCACACACATATATGGTAAAAAAAAAAAAAAAATGTAGAAGCACTCAGGTTCAAGATTTTTTTATGATTATATGGTTGACAAATGGTTTGGAAGACTTTTAAAGCTGAATTGCCCCGACATCTTGAAGTGCATGTACTTTGTGACGAGTACTCTGTGAGCCCTCTGGGATGGATGTCTTTTGCCTTACGTACTGTTGTCATGGTATGTCTGAAGACAGGGTGGTTAAACCAGTAAAGGTTCACAGAGTCGGGAATCGATTACTGCATATCTCTGTATCGTTGCCACTTTCTGCATTTGGACATGCCTGTTCTACCATCCTAGTCTCCGCCGCTCAAATGTCCCTTTGGAATCTCTGGTACATGCGGGCACTACTACTGGTCTTCCCCCTCCTTCCATCATTCGTCCCCCCTTTCTCTCTCCACCCCTGTCAACCCCCTTCTCCCTCCTCCCTGCCCCTGTCTCCCCCTCCTCCCTGCCCCCTTTGCCAGCCCCTCTCCACTCGGTCTCCCCCCTCCTCTCTACCCCTGTCTCCCCCTCCTCCCTGCCCCCTTTACCAATCCCTCTCTGCTCCGTCTCCCCTTCCTCCCTGCCCCTGTGTCCCCCTCCTCCCTGCCCCCTTTACCAATCCCTCTCTACTCCGTCTCCCCTTCCTCCCTGCCCCTGTCTCCCCCCTCCTCCCTGCCCCCTTTACCAATCCCTCTCCACTCTGTCTCCCCCTCCTCCCTGCCCCTGTGTCCCCCCCTCCTCCCTGCCCCCTTTACCAATCCCTCTCCACTCTGTCTCCCCCTCCTCCCTGCCCCTGTGTCCCCCTCCTCCCTGCCCCCCCTTTACCAATCCCTCTCCACTCTGTCTCCCCCTCCTCCCTGCCCCTGTCTCCTCCTCCTCCCGCCCCCCCCCTTTACCAACCCCTCTCTACTCTGTCTCCCCCTCCTCCCTGCCCCTGTCCCTGTCTCCCCCTCCTCCCTGCACCCTTTACCAACCCCTCTCTACTCTGTCTCCCCCTCCTCCCTGCCCCTGTCTCCCCCTCCTCCCGCCCCCCTTTACCAACCCCTTTCTGCTCCGCCTTCCCCTCCTCCCTGCCCCCTTTACCAACCCCTCTCCACTCTGTCTCCCCCTCCTCCCTGCCCCCCCTTTACCAACCCCTCTCTGCTCCGCTTCCCCCTCCTTGTCTTCTACCGTACTTCTCTCTTTACCTTTTTCTTCTATCCGCCCCTGCCTTCTTCCTGCCCCCATACCGACTTTACCTTTAGCCCGTTTCCAATCCCCGGAAAAAGAAAAAAAAAAAAAACGACACACATGACAAAAATGTCGCAGCCCCGGGTGTAATCAGGGATCTTCAGGGGTGCCAGTATAGCTTTCTCAAGGCTAAGCTAATCCAGAAAACAAGGAGCATGGTGTTTTTAATCTATGTGAACGCTAACGGCGAAGCTTGTTTGACTCAGAATCAACAATTGGTCTCATTGGAAACGCGACTAATGAAACTTTCCAGCATAAATGTGATTCACACACGAACTGGCCTTGTATGATAGTGAGTGACCAGGCCGTGTTTAGAGATTGGACAAAAATGTGGGTCAGGACAACCAACAACAGAGACAGACTGGACGCAGACAGACAGGCTCACTAGCAGACCGGCAGACACAATGCACTGTCTCCATGAGCTGCTCTCCACCAGGTGCCTGAGAAACAGGACGCTGCTGCTGATCGGGGACTCCAACCAGCGGGTGATGTGGGAGGGGATCACAACATTGTCGGGCTGTAGCAGGAGGAACGTCTCCGCCTGGAATGCACCTCGCTTATGTCAGGTAAGTGACGGGCAGTCGACTAATTCCATTGGAAGGTTCCACCCCCCCCCCCGTCCCTATCTTCTGTCACGTGATGCAGCATATGAGGATGACTATCCTAGACGTTGGAGAGAGAAGGGGGATTATCTAACTCGACACTGAAGCCACCAGCAAAAGAAAGCAGCAAGAACACCCCCCCTCACCCCCCCCCCCCTTTTTTGTGCTGGGAGACCTGGATTCGAATTTGCAGCCTTCTGCATATTGACAAAGTGTTAGAAAACAAATCTAAATCTGTACAGCTAGCTGAAAACAGTGGCCACATCACAGTTTTCGTAAGCATAAAGCTGTCAGTTCGGTTCTTGCCTTTTTATAACAAAGTTTACTGTGGAAAGAAAGGTAAATAGAATGTGAAATAAATGATTCAGTACAATCATAATCATGATTGTCATCATCATCATCATCGTCGTCATCCTGTGTATTCAGGTCGTCGGGAAGCCGTGTCCACTCCTGTGGTCCTGATAGATGACCAGTCCCTGTATTGGGCAATGGTGCCCCAAGGTTTGCCTGGAGTTCCATTACACTGGCTGTTCTGTGGCTCAAGACATCAAATGTGGGACATGACCGCCACTTGTGACCCGGGATTTCTGAATCAGGATTGCAGAAACATTCCTCTGTGTAGGTATCAGCTGTGTTCTCAGGGAGGAGGACCTGGTAATGTTTGATGGCCTCACGGTGGTGACTCGCTGGGCACGGTCCTGATGGTGAGCCTAGTTGTCTGGAACCTCCAGGTGAAGGCGCTCTGTCAGTGGGCTTCTGTGGTGTCACGTGATTTGGTGGACCAAGAGTCTGACTGCACTTGCAGTCTATGCTGATCTTCCTGGTGCTTTTTCTTGTCAGTCTATGTTGACCAGGTGCTTTCTCTTGTCAGTCTGTGTTGACCCTGGTGCTTTCTCTTGTCAGTCTATGTTGATCTTGGTACTTTCTCTTGTCAGTCTATGTTGATCCTGGTGCTTTCTTGTCAGTCTATGTTGATCTTGGGTCTTTCTCTTGTCAGTCTATGTTGATCCTGGTGCTTTCTCTTGTCAGTCTATGTTGATCTTGGTTCTTTCTCTTGTCAGTCTGTTGACCCTGGTGCTTTCTCTTGTCAGTCTGTGTTGATATTGGTTCTTTCTCTTGTCAGTCTATGTTGATCCTGGTGCTTTCTCTTGTCAGTCTATGTTGATCTTGGTTCTTTCTCTTGTCAGTCTATGTTGACCCTGGTGCTTTCTCTTGTCAGTCTGTGTTGATATTGGTGCTTTCTCTTGTCAGTCTGTGTTGATATTGGTTCTTTCTCTTGTCAGTCTATGTTGATCTTGGTTCTTTCTCTTGTCAGCCTATGTTGATATTGGTTCTTTCTCTTGTCAGTCTATGTTGACCCTGGTGCTTTCTCTTGTCAGCCTATGTTGATATTGGTTCTTTCTCTTGTCAGTCTATGTTGACCCTGGTGCTTTCTCTTGTCAGTCTGTGTTGATATTGGTTCTTTCTCTTGTCAGTCTATGTTGACCCTGGTGCTTTCTCTTGTCAGCCTATGTTGATATTGGTTCTTTCTCTTGTCAGTCTATGTTGACCCTGGTGCTTTCTCTTGTCAGTCTGTGTTGATATTGGTTCTTTCTCTTGTCAGTCTATGTTGACCCTGGTGCTTTCTCTTGTCAGCCTATGTTGATATTCCTGTTCCTTTCTCTTCTCTGCTTAGTTGCTCTCTTTCCCCAGCTGCTCTCCCCACGGAATCAGGCGGTTTTATTTTGTCCCGCCCAGTCTGCTGTCAGGTCATGTCAGTTATTTATTTATTCATTTATTATTACCATACTCAGTCTTCAGAACAATACGTTGTTTTGTTTGTTTATTTGTTGTAGCTGTTGTTTGGGGGAATTAATATTGCTAATTTTAGGGAGGTTGCTGTTGGTGGAATGTATCCCCATAATATGGCAGAGAGAATACTTATTGTGGACCTTAAGTCCAGTCTAAAAACTGACCAGAGGTAAAAATCAGGTGTCTAATAGCGAGTCACTGGAATCATTCTTTAGCTGCAAGTGTCCTTAACCAGTTGAAAATTGTCAATCAATTACAACTGGTACAGTGGTATTTTCTGCGTGGATTTCCTTCGTTTTATTCAGAGAAAGATTTTGAATGGCTGGTCCAAGTGTTTTTACCCTCGTCATCAGTATTCTGTGTTAATCATTTTAGACTGAATTAATTTTGAGTATAAATGCAGAGGGATCAGTGATCATCAACAGCAGAGAAGACAAACAAGGCAATTTGGAAATAGATATGTGGCGAGTGGCCCATGTCAGAGGTAACTGTCAGTTTTCCAATAAAAATCATTTCGAAATAAGATTTTCCGAAACAACTTGACATCCAAAATAGGTGTCATACTTGCAACAATTTCCACAGGTAGCGATTTCTCACAAGGCGAACACGCAATCTGGTTTCTTCTTTTTCCGGTTGAAATGCCAAAATGAATGTGAACAGGTTAGCTCATTTCAGTCAGTTTAGAATTAATGTTAAATTTAGGGAAAAAGGTTACATAGCCTGTTTCAAAATGAAGTTACATTGTGGGGTTTGGAATAAGAGTAGCATTTCTTTTTTTTTTTTTTTTTTTTTTTTTTTTTTTTTACAAAATAAAGTTTCATTGTGGGGTTTTGAATATAAGTTATACACTGTGGGGTTTGGAATAGAAGTAAATGAATCTACATTGTGGGGGTTTTGAATAGGAGTAAACGAAGTTACATAGTTGGGTTTGGAATAGAAGTAAATGAATTTACATTGTGGGGGTTTGAATAGGAGTACATGAAATTACATTGTGGAGTTTTGAACAGGAGTAAATGAAGTTACATTTGGGGGTTTTGAATAGAAATAAATGAGGTTACATGTGGGGTATTGAACAGGAGTAAATGAAAGTAAATTATAGAGTTTTGAGTAGAAGTAAATGGAGTTATATAGTGGGGTTTTGAATAGGAGTAAATATGGTTACATTGTTGGGTTTTGAATAGAGGTAAATGAAGTTACATTGTGGGCTTTTGAATAGGAGTACATGGAATAACATTGTAGGGTTTTGAGTAAATGAATTTACATTGTGGGGTTTGGAATAGGAGGAAATGAAGTTACATATGTGGGTTTTGAATAGGAATAAATGAGGTTACATTGTGGGGTTTTTAATAGGAGTAATTGAAGTTAGATTATGGAGTTTTGAATAGGAGTAAATGAAGTTATAATGTGGGGTTTTGAACAGGAGTAAATGAATTTACATTGTTGGGTTTTGAATAGAAGTAAATGAAGTTACATTGTGGGGTTTTGAATAGGAGTACATGAAATTACATTGTGGAATTTTGAATAGGAGTAAATGAAGTTACATTGTGGGGTTTTGAATAGGAAGAAGTGAGGTTACATTGTGGGGTTTTGAATAGGAGTACATGAAGTTAGATTATGGATTTTTGAATAGGAGTAAATGAAGTTATATTGTAAGGTTTTGGATAGGAGTACATGAGGTTACATTGATGGGTTTTGAATAGGAGGAGTAAATGATTTTACATTGTTGGATTTTGAATAGAAGTAAATGAAGTTATATTGTGGGGGTCTGGAATAGGAATAAATGAAGTTACATTGTAGGGTTTTGAATAGGAGTATATGACGTTACATTGCGGGGTTTTGAATAGGAGTGAATAAAGTTACATTGTGGAGTTTGGAAAAGATGTAAATAAAGTTACATTGTAGGGTTTGACTAGGAGTAAATGAATTTGCATTGTGGGGTTTTGAATAGTAAATAAATGAGGTTACATTGTTGGGTTTTGATAGGAGTATTTGAAGTTAAATTGTGGGGTTTCGAATAGGAGTAAAAGAGGTAACGTTGTGGGGTTCGGAATAGGAAAAAATGAGGTTACGTTGTAGGGGTTTGAATAGGAGTAAATGAAGGTACATTGTGAGTTTGGGAATATAAGTTATATCGTGGGGTTTTGAACAGGAGTAAATGAAGTTACATTGTGGGGTTTTGAATGGGAGTAAATGAAGTTACACTTTGGAGGTTTGAATAGGAATAAATGCGGTTACATTGTGGGGTTTTGAAAAAGTGTATATGAATTTACATTGTGGGGTTTTGAATAGGAGTAAATAAAAGCTACATTGTGGGGGGTTAAATAGGAATAAATGAAGTTATATTGTGGGGTGTGGGATAGGAGTAAATGAGGTTATGTTGTGGAGTTTGGAATAGGAGTAAATGAAGGGACATTGTGCGGTTTTGAATAAGAGTAAGTGAAGGGACATTGTGCGGTTTTGAATAGAAGTAACTGAAGTTATATTTCTGGGGGGTTGAAGAAGAGTAGATGAAGTTACATTGTGGGGTATTGAATAGGAGTAAATGAAGTTACATTGTCGGGTTTGGAATATAAGTTATATTGTGGGGTTTGGAAGAGGAGTAAATGAAGATCCATTGTTGGGTTTTGAATAGGAGTAAATGAAGTTGTCGTGTAGGGGTTGGAATCTAGGTTATATTGTGGTGTTTGGAATATAAGTGATATTGTGGGGTTGGGATATAGATGATATTGTGGGGTTTTGAAAAGGAGTAAATGAAGTGAGGTTGTTGGGTTTTGAATAAGAGTAAATGAAGTTACATTGTGGGGTTTGAATATAAGTTATATTGTGGGGGGGTTTCAGATATGAGTTATATTGTGGGGTTTCGAATAGGACTTATATATTGTGGAGTTTTGAATTGGAGTTATATTGAGGGGTTTTGTATAGGAGTTATATTGTGGGGTTTGGAATAGGATTTATACTGTGGGGGTTTGAAAAGGAGTTATATTGTGGGGTTTAGAAGATGAGTAGTGCAGATTTTCAGTCTAAATGTGCGACAGAAAGAATGATGAATTCCTCAACAGGGGCACATCAACTAGGTTTTCAGTAGAGGAAATTCTTGTAGACTAAAGCGTAAATCGAGGGTTCTGAGTGTCCAAGTTAACGACAGAGTTTGGGGGTAGGACAGAGCATGCACACGCGTACAGTCACTCCCATTGCCACCTCAGCCACTCATTTTGAAGTTTTTTTTTTTCAATTAAAAAAAAAATCAGTGCGGTAATCCAGTATCATTGTATACAGTATGGAACTATGTAAACAAAAAATTCAAGCTGAAAGTGGGAGCACGTGAATCTAGTACACCCCTTGTTCACTCCTGCTCTTGATCTGTAGGTGCAGCACAGTGTCCTGTGGCAGTTCTCTTCACACCAACATGTTTTGTATGCTAGATCTAGTTTGAATGCACTACATAGCGTTGCTCCTCCATGCTGCTAGTTATGCATTTCTCCCCAGGCAGTTTGAATGCATAAACAATTTCCACCAGAAATAAACCAGCAAAGTATAATGTTGTATTCAAACCATTATTTTGTTTGCTTTTTTTTTAATTTACTTTTTGTTTTGTTTTGTTTTGTTATTTCAGAATGATGATTTGCGATCTACGATTCTGGCAGTCACTCATGCCTTCCCCTTCGCACCTGGGAACCGTGGGCCGTACCCAGTGGCCAATCTCCCTCTTCCCAAGGCTCTGGAAGCTAGTCGCCACGTGGCCTATCCAAGCAACCCTGACCCTGACGTGACCGTGCTCATACATTACTACATGCATCTTAGCATCTATCCCGTACATGTGTACCGGACTTCGTGCAAGCTGCACGTAAAACGGTGCAGAAGTACTTGAAGGTGCACCCCACAGTGAGGTTCCTGATCCAGGGCCACACACCGCTCTGTACGGTGGCAGAAAGCGTCACACTCACATCGGAGACAAGTTTGCTCACTGGTACCAGAGACTGTGGCAGGAGGAGTTTGCAGAGTTGTCAGACAGGGTGTGGTACCTGGACACCTGGGACCTGACCATAGCCTCGGAGAATCTGTCCAGCCACCCCCCTTTCCTGTCATGTTTGAGATCATCAGGATTATCTTTGGCGTCATGTGTGATGTCTGAGATCATCCAGATTGACTTGGGCATCAGATGTGATGTCTGAGATAATCAAGATTGTCTTTTGCGTCATGTAGATGTCGGATCATCCAGATTGTCCTGGGCGTCATGTGTGATGTATGGGATCATCATGATTGTCTTTGGCGTCATGTGTGAGGCTGCCTAGGACACAGGGATTGCTTGTGTTACAGAGTTTATGTGCTACATGTTTCCTGTTCTTGACGCCCCAAGATAGCAGTTAAGTAATCCTTTATTCTCTTATAGTGAGATTACATTTTGTTAAACGACAATTCAGTACTTTATTTTGAAAAAAAAAAAGAAAACGGAATGTAAAGAGAATCTGCGATTTTGTATCGTCCAGATTGGCATATTCAGCTGATCTCAGTTCAGTTTATGACCATGCTGTAGACTCGACATCCTTTCACTGACCGTTACAACCTCATTGTCATGACATTTGGTGTTGTGTTGTTCATCCTTTCACTGACTGTTATTTCACTGTCATGACATTTTTTGTTGTATTGTACATCCTTTCATTGACCATTACAACTTCATTGTCATGAAGTTTGGTGTTGTGTTGTACATCCTTTCACTGACCATTCCTTCATTGTCATGACATTTTTTATTGTGTTGTTCATCCTTTCACTTACCGTTACAACTTCATTGTCGTGACGTTTGGTGTTGCGTTGTACATCCTTTCACTGACCATTACAACTTCATTGTCATGACGTTTGTTGTTGTGTTGTACTGTTCCACAGATACTAACAGTAATGTTTCACGAGTCGTGCTTCAATGTTTGTGCTATGGAAGAGAACAGCGTTCACACTTCATTAAAATTTGCGGTTGATTATCATGCCATTGCAGTGAGCAGAGACAGGAATTTCATTCTTGCACCTTCACAACATTATTCATTGACGTTTGGTCAGTCGTCACCAGTGAGCTTTTGCAAAGGTTAGGAAATGGATGACGTTCTGTACCCACAAAGTCTGACATTTGCCTTGAATTCCTATGATGTTCAGGTTTCGTCTTCTTTTAAGCGCAAGCAGCTCTGCTGCTATTACACAAAGTGAGGTGCTTGGTGGTTGTTCCTGGTGGAGCCCTTTTTTAGTTGGGAAACAGTCTTACACCTATTCCTTACTGTAAACACAGCTGTGGCATGTTCTACATCAGCATGTACATGTGACCATATATATTGTGGCCGTAAGCTAAATGGACTGGTGCTTTAGGACATTCTACAGCAATCATTGCCCCAGAATCATTAGTCTTGTTCAAGAAGTGTGTGATGCCATTAGGCAGTCTAAAATAAGGGGCAACATGATTTTTGATAAAACCGGCGCGGTCTTCATTCACTACAGATTAAAAAAAAATTCAATCTGTCGAGTCTGCATGCTGGTGCCTTTGTTTTGATTTTGAATCATTATTAGTCAGCCGGTCTGTATCTGGATAGGCCACTTTGTCCACGTCTTTCCTTTATGTATTAGGGTAATTATGCTTGTATGGATTGAAGATGAAACCAATCCATCTTGTGAACATTCAGTTACTGATCTTACTATAGGGTATTCAGATTTGGTTTGTCTGTAAAATAAAAGCATAAACCATCATTTCATGAAGAGACAGACTTTCTGTAAGTGTGTGTGTGCATGCGTGTGTGTTTTGTGCTTTATTCATTTGTTAAGACCAGGTAACTGTAAGCAATGGCAAGATGTGCTGATGACTCCCCTTACCTTTGAATGCAGGTGTAAATTCCTGCTTTCATCGGTCGGTTTTGGGTGATCTGATTGATGTAAGTGTTTATTCTACAAGTTGTCAAATACTTAATATTATTCTGTTTGATAAAGATGGTCGATAAGTTCTGTTCTTCACTGTAGTTCTACTGACGCTACCAAGATTTTGGTGAAACCTTTTGAGCTAACTGAAACAGATTAGTGCTTTTTAATTCTCACCGGGGTCTAGGAGTATCCTCCCAATTGACTTATAAAAATCCAAAGTAGGCTGCTGGACTGGTCTTCACATCACCCAGGCTTCAAACTCTCCCTCTACTTGTATCATCTCAGCACTGCTTAGGGCCAGTCTCCAAACTCTCCCTCTACTTGTATCATCTCAGCACTGCTTAGGGCCAGTCTCCAAACTCTCCCTCTACTTGTATCATCTCAGCACTGCTTAGGGCCAGTCACCAAACTCTCCCTCTACTTGTATTAATTCTGCACTGCCCAGGGCCAATGATCTAAACTCTCCCTCTGCTTGTATCATCTCTACACTGCCCAGCACCAGTCTCCAACTCTGCCTCCACTTGCATCAATTCTTCACTTCCCAGGGCCAGTCTCCAACTCTGCCTCCACTTGTATCAACTCTGCACTGCCCAAGGCCAGTCTCCAACTGTCACAGACGGCCCTGTGGGCTCGGAAAGACAGATGAGACAAAAGGGTGTTGGATGTGTGTAATTAAGTAATTGCGTGTTCGTTATTTGATATGTATATCTCTCACACACACACATTACCTGTCATCTGGGACGCCACAAGACACACTGTCAACATATTACAAAGAAAAACCAGATTTTGAACAAGGCCAATTTCTAATTAACTCTCAGAGAGAACAAATTCTTTAGTTTCTTCTTTTCTTACATTTACCTTAATTATTTTTTTTTTCTGCGTTCAACAACTGAATACATAGAATCCCACGTCGAAATCTTAGTATCTTTGAATACACATGTCCACAATTACGCTGTAAGCTTCATAGTCTTTTTTCTTTTAAATAGATGACTGCAGTCCATATGAATGATTCCTTGAATTATCTCCCTTGATTTATGTGTCACAACAAATCGGTATAATTGTCCAGAGTCTCTTCTCTTTTCTGTAGAAGTACGTAGCACTTGTGCCTGCATAAATTATTCAGGAACAGTCCATAAATCAACTCTTTCACGTCAACGTCAAAGTATACATAGACATCTCTCGAAGAGCTGTGTGCACAATGATTTCCTCTTTCATTAGTTTTTCATCCCTCAAATTAATCACACAGTCTTTTCACAATTGTAGCATTTTGCTTCTTGACTCAAATACTACATGGAGTTTGTCTCAGCCAGCTCTGGCATAGCATGGAATGCTCTCTCTCTCTCTCTCTCTCTCTCTCTCTCTCTCTCTCTCTCTCTCTCTCTCTCTCTCTCTCTTTTTTGTTGTTGTTGTTGTTGTTGCTGTCCCAACCTCTGCGCCACCTTAGAGGCAGTGCACCCGCGCGCCGCTCATTCCGACACCCCATCCACAGCCACAGTCCCGTCGGCCCCGCCACAGCCCTGGCACCAGCAATCCACAGGGAGCAGTCAATGTCAAGTCGTCAAGAAGAAGCAACCCACCGGAGGAGACACTGAACTGCTGCCGAGTCACTTTAGTGGTGTTCAGTGGCGCCTGTTCTGATCTAACGTACGCAGGACACCACCTACTAAGCCCCCTACTGACGACAATAATTGCTTAGTCATGGAGCCGGCGTGAGTGAGCTTTCCCTCCGGAAGGCACCACCACGTCCATCCAATGACAGCCTCCATGGACTTGCCGATACTGGTGACCACGACGGAATCAAACCAAGACCACGGACGTGGAGAGGAGGACTTCGAAACTGAGGTCACTATGACAGCAGGGCACAGAATTTGAGACATGTTTTTTTTAATGCTGATCAATGAGAATGAGGATGATTAAGATGATGCTATGGATTTCCATTTTGGTCTGAGACTACATGAAAGGGCTGTGCTCTACACTTCCTTTGATAATATATCCGGGTGTCAGCCAGGCCCTAGAGATACAGGCACCTGCAGTGTTGGTCAGGAAATTTGAGCAACACTCTCAGAAACGCATCCATTATGTAGATGAATCTCGACTGTGTGGTCTCATTCTTCCCAGCTGAGTCCACAGCAAACTCAACTCTGGTTAGGAGCCGGTTGGGGCAGAAAAAAAAACCCGTATGACTCTGATGGGATTCGAACCCACAACCTCCCAGCCGGGAGTCCGTGACGCTAACCACTTCGCCATGGCGGCTGCTCTCTCTCTCTCTCTCTCTCTCTCTCTCTCTCTCTCTCTCTCTCTCTCTCTCTGCCCTGGTCTGGCGTCACATATAAAGGCAGCATAAAGGCCACATGGCAGAGTCATCCTGCTGGTCGGTGGCAGAGATCAGCAGAAGGCACCCAGGTGGCAGATGGGTGTAGGGCGGCACAGATTTCCTTCCTCGCACTACGAGTGACGACGGGACTAGCCTGTGTCGCCGGGGGACGGCTCTCGAGGCGGCGGGACACTTTGGCGACGAGGCGCTACCACTCTGCGAACTACCCAGTGGCCTGCACGTCTAGCAGGGCTCTCCCCTGGCTGGGCTGGGGGGGGGGGGTGGGAACGTCCCTCATGGGCGCAGAGTGGGCATGAACCTACGTGCAGCGGCTCGGCGACTTGTGGCTCGTGCGTCTCCCGAGTCGGCCTCACGCGGCACAGGACCGTCGCCACTCAGCATGAAGACGGCCGCCCGGTAGCCCTGATGACGGCTTTGGAGGAACCACCACCACGACGACACCATCATCATCAACATCAACCGCAGCGCAGCCGAACCACCTTCAGACAACCGCTCGGCGGTTCCAACGACTACCTATCTCATCTAGGCTCCTGTCTGACGGCGCCATCTTCCCCGGGACCCTCCACCCGACGCTAACCCAGACTTCTTGACCCAACCTGCCAGTCTATACCAAGACAAACGTCTCCATGTCACAGCTTTGGCTGTGGCGATATCTTGTCCCTAAAAGCATTCCGCTGTGAGGACGTTAAACTCTTCCTTCTTCTCTCACATGGCAGACTGGCGCAGAAGCCGCAAGTGATTACGTCGGCGTGGAACCTGATATATCTCCGCGGAATCGTCCCGGGGGATGAAGCTGTGTCAGCAGCAAAAACCTAACACATCAGGTTAAAATATTGCTCTTCAGTCAGATTGCAAAAGGCTGTCGCTAGACTGGCAACCAGGTAGGAACTGACTAAAATTGTAGTGAACACGCTTTACAAAAACATTACAGGACCGGGGTTCACTTCCTGTCACAATTTCAACCAATCAGAAATCGACTTTCAAATTAGAAAGCAGTCTGTGTGCACACACACGTACTGGAAAACCACACAACAAAAATATGACGAAATAATACAATCGCGTTCGTCACACCAACTCTGCCTCCATTTGTATCAATTCTGCACTGCCCAGGGCCTACCTTCAAACTCTTACCTCCACCAGGGCCAATGCTCTAAACTCTCCCTCAACTTGTATCAATTCTGCACTGCCAAGGACCAATGCTGCAAACTCTCCCTCCACTTGTATCAATTCTGCACTGCCAAGGACCAATGCTGCAAACTCTCCCTCCATTTTTATCATCTCAGCACTACCTAAGGCCTGGCTTCAAACTCTCCCTTTGCTTGTATCATCTCTGCACTGCCCAGGGTCAGTCCCCAAACTCTGTATCATCTCTGCGCTGCCCAGGTCAGTCCTCTAATTCGATTTGTATCATCTCTGCGCTGCCCAGGGTCAGTCCCCTAATTCGATTTGTATCATCTCTGCGCTGCCCAGGGTCAGTCCCCTAATTCGATTTGTATCATCTCTGCGCTGCCCAGGGTCAGTCCCCAAACTCTATTTGTATCATCTCTGCGCTGCCCAGGGTCAGTCCCCAAACTCGATTTGTATCATCTCTGCGCTGCCCAGGGTCAGTCCCCAAACTCGATTTGTATCATCTCTGCGCTGCCCAGGGTCAGTCCCCAAACTCGATTTGTATCTCGATTTGTCCCTGCATCATCTCTCATCTCTGCACTGCCCAGGGTCAGTCCCCAGACTCGATTTGTATCATCTCTGCACTGCCCAGGGTCAGTCCCCAGACTCTATTTGTATCATCTCTGCACTGCCCAGGGTCAGTCCCCAAACTCGATTTGTATCATCTCTGCGCTGCCCAGGGTCAGTCCCCAGACTCTATTTGTATCATCTCTGCGCTGCCCAGGGTCAGTCCCCAAACTCGATTTGTATCATCTCTGCGCTGCCCAGGGTCAGTCCCCCAGACTCGATTTGTATCATCTCTGCGCTGCCCACAGTCCAGGGTCAGTCCCCAACCCTCGATTTGTATCATCTCTGCGCTGTCCAGTCCCCAAACTCGATTTGTATCATCTCTGCGCTGCCCTCCCCAAACTCTATTTGTATCATCTCTGCGCTGTCCAGGGTCAGTCCCCAAACTCTCTCTGCGCTGCCCAAAACAAACTACAAAAACAAAAAAACTAAACAAAAAAACAAAAAAAAACTAATAAAAAACCCCCCCCCCCAAAAAAACCCCCCCCCCCCCCCCCCCCCACTCTATTCTCTGCCCCCAAAGACCCCCCAAACCCAAAGAAAAACAAAAAAAATCAGCTAAAAAAAACAAAAAATGACCAAAAAATTGAAACAAAAAAAAAAAAAAAAAAAGTGCCTCTGCCCCCCACCCCCCCCCCACCCCCCCCCCCCCCCCCCCCCCCCCCCCCCCCCCCCCAAACCCCCCCCCCCCCCCCCCCCCCCAGCCAGGGCCCCGCTCCAAAACCCCCCCCCCCCCCCCCCCCCCCCCCCCCCCCCCCCCCCCCCCCCCCCCCCCCCCCCCCCCCCCCCCCCACTTATATCAATTCTGCACTGTCCAGAGCCTAGTTCCAAACTCTCCCCTCACTTGTATCATCTCTGCACTGTCCAGAGCCTAGCTCCAAACTCTCCCCCTCACTTGTATCATCTCTGCATTGTCCAGTGCCTAGCTCCAAACTCTCCCTCCACTTGTATCATCTCTGCACTGTCCAGAGCCTAGTTCCAAACTCTCCCCTCACTTGTATCATCTCTGCATTGTCCAGAGCCTAGCTCCAAACTCTCCCCTCACTTGTATCATCTCTGCACTGCCCCGGGTTTGGACGAGGAGGTCCTGGGTATTAGCCCTTGACACCATTCCGTCTGGTAAAGATTACTTTATTTCTTTTTCCTTGTGAAAAAATCCACATCCACGGCTTGTAACAAACAAATCTGTCAAGATATCTGTGTGACATTGTCCACATCTTAAGAGAGAATAACCCTACTCCCCTTTCACCATTACAGCATTTTAAGAGAGGAGACCTATTATGTTATCTTATCTCCCTCCCCTCACCCCGACTCCCCTTCCCCCTTCCTGGTTGTACAAAACTGTGGGTGACGAGTTCCCCTTCCCACCTCCCCACCTTCATCTCTTTATCCCTCTCCTCCCGCTGTTACAATGTTTTTAGACAGAAGAGCCCCCATCCCTCCCCCGCTTTTACGAAACTTGAACAGCCTCCTCCCCCTCCTGACATGCAGCTCATGTGGCCTTGATGCCTTCTGGTTCTGATATGATGGACCATACACACGCTGTCTTTTCTTCCACTGTCATCTCTGGTTCAGCACCCAGCTGTATGATCGCCTCATTTCTGCACACCTGGTCAGTTCCACTGTTAATTCTGGTACAACCAGCTGTTTGATCACCTCATTTCTGCACACCTGGTCAGTT
This sequence comes from Conus betulinus, assembly GCA_016801955.1. Taxonomy (NCBI): domain Eukaryota; kingdom Metazoa; phylum Mollusca; class Gastropoda; order Neogastropoda; family Conidae; genus Conus; species Conus betulinus. Next base: position 261,874 of record JADBJO010001721.1, on the reverse strand, counting down.
CCACTGTTAATTCTGGTACAACCAGCTGTATGATCACCTCATTTCTACACACCTGGTCAGCTCCACCGTTAATTCTGGTACAACTAGCTGTATGATCACCTCATTTCTACACACCTGGTCAGCTCCACCGTTAATTCTGGTACAACCAGCTGTATGATCACCTCATTTCTACACACCTGGTCAGCCCCATTGTTCTTTACTCATTCGTCTCCGGTGACTGCCCACTGTGAAGACAAAGACCGTTGGAAAAGGTCTTCTCTTCTCACCATGACCCAGCGACACGGAACAAGTCTCCCCATCTCCTAGACAGCCATGTTTTCTTACTAAACTCAAGACGGGATTTAAAAACGTCTACTTTATGTTTTGACTATGAAGGTGTAGAATTACGTCTGATCGTATTTTATAACCACTTCACATATGAAATGCATCTGAATAAAAGATTGAAAGTGTTCTAGTCATAGCGTAATCTTTGTGAAGCGATGTGGGTTGGTCTCAAGAACGTGCGCTTGTTAAGAAGTAAGCATCAATACAAGTAACAGCTGAAGTCGTCGTATCCTGTAGAAGAGGTTTAAAACAAGAAGATGCATGTTCTCCCTTCCCTTTTTTCCGATTTTTTTAAAAATTCGTTTACTCATCATCGACTTGGTTGTTGAAACAATAGGTAACGAAAATCAGTAACTAAGCTGCGCTCAATTCTGACTCCATCCAGTTGGTTATTGTGGCATTACTTCTAAATGTCTTAAACGCCAGCTGGTCTACAGAAGGCAGTTAACTCATTTGTGCACTCTGCACTAGGACGGAGAGAGGTGGTGCATTTGACGGAGAAGGTATGGGGATCGATAGATGTAGCAGATGTGTGCTTTTCCATCAAATTCAGTTTACATTTGCTTTAGAAGACGTTGTTGTCGTGTGCGATTTGTGTAGGTTGTACACGCTTGAAAAAAGTCAATGGAAGTATTTTTTGATGCGCAGGTGTACTTGTTGGTGAGCACAATGGGTAAACACTGGGGACAAGATAGAACCGTTTGATCTTGTTAAAAAGGTCCCCTAATCTGCATACAGGATATTTGAGGACGGTCATCTTATAATATGAACTTCACTTCATGGAGAGACGGGGTGTCCTTTGATCTACATACATGCCTCTGTTGCTTGTATCGGGCTTTTTTTGTAACGTGCACCTCTGAAATCTAATGACTGCAATGCAGATTTTGTTTGGGTTCCTGTTCATGTTGGCATTTTAGGCTGGTCAATTCGCCAACAATGCCACAAGACAGTAATTGTGCGGATTCTGTATCACCACACCGATGTGAAACCCCAAATTCAGACTTAAATGAAATATATCTGGAAAGAGGAATGGAACACGCAAGCAGATAAACATCTTCAAATCCATCTTACTTTTTTTTTACTATCTGCCTCTTGTAGCCGTAATGAAGAGTTTTGTGCCAGCACTTAGATAAAACACCACTCTTTAAAACGAATTGTTATCTTTGAAGTGCAAAGAAGCCCCGCAGTGCATTCCATGTGATAGATTTCTCACTATAAAACCTGTTCTTACAGAGCGCTGAGACTAGCACGACGTCAGACATCAACAGCGGCGTCGGAATAGGCCTATAGTTTGCATCGGGAGATAGGGGTGGGGCAGCCTGAGATGACAAAACCACCACAGAATATTCATTGTTTAGTTTTGTTTGTTTTTTTTGTTTTTCTCATGGAAAAACGAAGGGGGAATGGTTGGGGATGGGAGGGGGCGTGAGGAGACTCATTTCCGATTGTTCAAAAGAGTGGGTGTGGGTGAGTGGGTCTCCAGATACCTGTATAAGCCGTGTGTGTGTGTGTGTGTGTGTGTGTGTGTATGTGTGTGTGTGTGTGTGTGTGAGGCCATGAATTTCATATAAAAGCGCAAGGGGGGAGGGGAGGGGATTCACATTTTTCCACACTTGTACAGAGGATATTCGAAAGTGTGTGTGTGTGTGTGTGGCGGGGGGGGGGGGGGGGGGGGGGGGGGGATCGGTCGGAAGCACCATAACATGCTGTGCACATTTTTGGCTTTAAATATTGGGGGACCAAAAGATTGGCTGCTATAACCATCACCCTTTATTTTCGGAAAGGGGGGGGGGGGGGGGGAGGGGCACACACACACAGAGCAGTGGATGTGCTGGGTCGTTCATTTCCATGCAGTCACAGAAACGCACACAATTGATGACTGTGATTCAGGCTTTTACGATGTCAAACTCTGTCAAAGATATCGGTAATTTTTTAGATGTTGTTGACGCCATGTAACCAGGACAGAATAATAGCATTGATAGGGAGACGGTACAAGCGTGTCTTTCATTTGCTACAGGAGACACAGGATGACCAGCGCCATTTGCTGTGACGTCAAAGTGACAAGTGCGTCATTTTTTTTAAATATGACGCAAGTTAGAAGCCAAAGAGAAACTTGGAATCGGAACACAAACAATAAAAGGTAATCCTGACCTTTTTTTTTTTTTTCTTACTAAGCATGATCTGGACATAATCTTAAACACTGTCAGTTCGTAAGCATGTCTGACACGGCGATTGGTTTTGCTTATCATGGGCAATCAATTAATTTTTCAATCTGAATTTCCTGATGATTTCAGCATCGCGGCACCGTTCACTTCGGAGAAAGTTCAGCAAACTTTGCTAACTTTCTTTTAGGACATTGGGTAGGGTACAAACTTGAAGTGGGCGATAGGCTGTGATTCTATCCGTATAGGAATTTCGCCTGGAGAATTTAAATTTTGCCTAGCATACATGGTTTTGGTCTGGATCAGTGCGCCAAGACTGACTGTCGATCGGTTTGACGGAAGAATTTTGAGTCACAGTGTAACTCTGGAAATAATTAGATTCAATGCTTGCTCTCCCCCTTACCTACCCCACCCCCTTTCATTTCCCGTTTCCCTTTCTAAACCTATGGTAACGGGGAAGGGGGAGGGGGGGGGGGATGACCTTAGTTCATGGCCCAATAGATTCAATACTTGCTTACCTTCAAACATAGATTTTCACAGTCAGGGTTTTCTCACAGTCAAATGTTAAGTCAACACTTAATTTGACATATACCATTTTATTTAGACAAAAGGCGTAATGCATGATGGAAACCATTCTTTCAAAGGGAAATTATGTTGTTTGGTTTTGAATCAGAAGACCTCAAACGTTCGACAGCCCAAAGTTTGACTTTTTCTGTTGGATAACACATCAATAAAAAAGAAAAGTTCATTTTGAAATACTAGCTAATCTTGTGATGACGACAGTTCTTGTTCAAAACTGTTGATTTACAGATGTGACATGTTTAAATATTTGCACTGTGAACTGCACGACTTATAACTGGCAAAGTGTCCTTTAAATTTCCAAGTCTTCGGTGAGTTTACTAACCAAGCGACCCAGATAACGTCTGCACAATGAACGATTTGTAGATTAAATAAAAAAAAGACACAAATTCGATTCTTCGATTCGCCCCCCCCCCCCCCCCCCCCCCCCCCCCCCCCCCCCCCCCCCCCCCCCCCCCCCCCCCCCCCCCCCGTTTCCTTGTTCCGTTGTTTGCTTTTCTAGCACATTGAACGATTGAAGTAAAGAGTTGGTTGCCACCCGAATGATTGTGAAAAAACATAGTAGTTTACCACTGCTATGTGTCAACTATTCTGTCATAAATGATTGAAGTAACAGAGTTGCTTGCTAATACTTCTGTTTGGCACCTATTCTGTTATGAATGATTGAAGTAACTAGAGTTTTTGCCAATACTTCTGTTTAGCAGCTATTCTGCCACGAATAATTGAAATAACAGAATTGTCTGCCACTACTGTTTGTCAACTATTCTGTCACGAAAGATTGAAGTAACGGAGTCGTTTGCCAATACTTCTGTTTGTCAACTACCCTGTCACGAATGGTAAAAGTAACAGAGTTGTCTGCCACCACTATTTGTCAACTATATCTGCCACGGATGATTGAAGTACCTGAGTTGTCTGCCACTACTATTTGTCAAATATCCTGTCACGAATGGTGGAAATAACAGAGTTGTCTGCCACTACTAATTGGCAACTATTTTGTCACGAATGATGGAAACAACCGCGTTGTTTTTAACTACTGTTTGTCAACTATTATGTCACATGTGATTGAAATAACAGAGTTGTCTGTCCCACTGCTTGCCAGCTATGCTGTCACGAATGACTGAAATAACTGTCAGAATGATGAAAATAAGAATTGTTTGTTACTACTGTTTGTCAGCTATTCTGTCACGAATGATTGAAGTAGCAGAGTTGCCTGCCAATACTGTTTGGAAACTATTTCTGTCACGAAATAATTGAGGTAACGGATTTGTTTTCAACTACTGTTTGTCAACTATAATATCACATGCTTGAATAACAGAGTTGTCTGCCACCACTTTTTGTCAACTATTCTGTCTCGACTGATTGAAATAACAGAGTTGTTCGTGACTATTGTTTGGCAACTATTCTGTCACGAATGATTAAAATAACAGAATTGTTTTGCCGTCACATCTGTTTTTTGGCTTTTCCATCACGAAGATAGCGAGTTGTTTGCCACACAAATGTTTCACAACCGTACGTTCTGTCAGTTGATAGATAACCGTAGTGTTAGCTGCTATGATTTATCAGCTGTTCTGTCACAAATAGATGAATAACAGAATTCTTTGCCATTGCTGTTTGTCAACTAGTTCGTGACGAATGATTGAAACAATAGAATTCTTTGGTATTACTGTTTGTCAACTAGTCTGTGACGAATGATTGACATAACAGAATTCTTTGCCATTACTATGTATTAACTGTTATAGGACGAATGATTGAAACAACAGAGTTCTTTGCTATAACTGTGTGTCAACTATTCTGTGACAAATGCTTGAAACAACAGAGTTCCTTGCTATTACTGTTTGTCAACCATTCTGCCACGAGATCCTTTGGTGTTTCAGCCGTGCATAAGTAATTTGCCCTCAGAAAGTCGGACACCATGAGTCGGCGCGGCGACTATGAGAGTGCCATTAAGGCGTACAAAGGAACCATCGCTTCCCACAAGCTGCAGTGGAAGAACGCGGCGACAGCCACCAGCAGTGCCCACAAGATCAGCATCAACATCAACGGTACAGAGTTCATGCTCAGCCGGTCCACCTGTCTTAAAATCCCTTTGCTGCAGAGCATGTTGTGCAGGTCGGCCCCAGACCCAACAGGTCCATGCTGGCCTCGCATTTCAAGCCCCCTGAGAAAGGCGAGGTGGAGCTGTCCTTCGAGAAGAGCCCCGCCGTGTTCTCCGTTGTAGTCGACTACGTCCAGAACCACGAGCTTCACGCGCCTCGGACGGTGTGTCCCAAGGTCTTCGCCAGAGAACTGAAAATTCTGGGGTTTCGACGTGGATGAACTGGAGCCCTGCTGCTTCGCCGGGTGTTGCGCTTTCTGTATGAGCAGGAAAAGTTGGAGGAGTTCCACGGGTTCCTCAAGAGGAAGTCTGAGCACACAAAATGTACGACGAGAGCAGTTCCAGTGCTCACAGCACGTCTGGCTTAAAAACCTACTCTTCCTGGCAAACCTTCAAACCGTTCATGTGGGACATCTTGGATCGGCCGTTCAGAACAACGGCTGGCAAGGTAGGTCAGTAGTCCGTGTTTCTGTGTAGTGACTGGTGCGGTGAATGCGCTGGATGAGGGGTGGGTGGGAGTGATAGGATCACTAGTTGTCTGGCTGGTCAGTGAACTAGATGAGTGGTGCGTTTGTCAGCTGGTCGTCTTCTGGCATGTTGATGTGTCTCTGCCCTGTGATGGAGCAGATCATCAAAGAACCAAGGGGTCTTCAGTTTCTGCTCTGACCACATTGAGGGTTGTATGACCCCTTTATTTCTTTTCCCACCCATTCTTGATTCCAGTTGACCTGTGATGCCCAGGTGTTACTCTCCGAGTAAAACGAGAGAACCGATATTTGGTGTATAGCATACGTTTAGCACTCGTAGGACAATTCATCACGACAAACCTGTCAGTTTGTGAATTTCCTGATGCATTCCTGAACAATCTGGTGATGAGTGAATTCCTCACATGTTTTTGAAATCATGCTATAATATTGGAAACTAAGGGTTCTGCAAGTACTTCCCTGGCTGCTTTGGCTTGAATTGTTGTGAACTATTTCCTACTCTGGCAGTACGTCTTTCCACAATGGGTTTTGAACTGTGTGACTGGTGAACCTCCTAGGTCAGTATTTGTCAACAGATGTGTGTGTGTGTGTGTGTGTGTGTGTGTGTGTGTGTGTGTGTGTGTGTGTTGTGTGTGTGTGTGTGTGTGTGTGCGCGCTTGCTTGCTTGCTTGCTTGCTTGCTTGCTTGTTCACTGTGTGTTCATGTGTTTACCTGTGCGTACGCGTGCATGACTGAAGGTGAGAGGGAGGACTGTATAGTGCAGCACTGTAGTTGAATGCAGTTTACTGGTGTCCATCCTTATAGGGGTACACGTTTGTGTGCAACAGTACAGCACCGAATAGCGACTAAAGGATGAAGTGTTAAGCAGTATAAATTTGTATGCAACAGTACAACACCAAATAGAGAATAAAGCATAAAGCTTTAAGCAACTGGATGCAGAGTGAGTGACTTTTCGGCTTTTATTTTCATTGAACGGTCATAGTCGCATGTTTCCAGATTTACTTCTGCATCACCATCTTCTCCATTCTGGGATCCTTCGTCACGGCGTCTGCCGAGACGATAGAATACTTCGAGAGCACGAGTAGCCCGAACGGAACCGCTCTGGCTCGCAGCTTGACCATTTTCTTCATCGATATGGACTACGTGTGCATCTCTCTTCAGTCCCTGGACTACCTCCTGCGCGTTGCGTTCTACCCCCACCATTTATCCCGCTTCGGGCATGAGTTCATCAACGTCAGCGATGGTGTGGCGCTCGTTGCCACCATGGTGAAGTTGGCTATCCCGAATTAGTCAACTGCGACCCACAGTACTTTCTGGACCACGGCTGTGAAGAGAGTGTCACCTTCTACCTGTACGTCATCTACTCGCTGCAGCTGCTGAGAATCATCAGGATCTTGCGTCCCCTGTCGCTGACGATGCAGTTTCGCTTGCTATACTACACGTTGAAGAGCAGTCTGAGCGAGCTGCTGTTGGTCTTCATGCTGCTTCTGCTGCTGGCCATGATCTTCTCTTCCATGCTGTACTACCTGGGCAGACAGAGAAACATCAGCTCCATCCCTATAGCCATGTGGTACTCCCTCATCACCCTCACCACCGTTGGCTACGGCGACGTCGTCCCTGACGACGTAAGTATGGCAGCCTGGCACACCAGAGCTAGTGTGACTGAGAACACGACTGGAGCGAGAAAGGAAGACGTGAGTAAGTGATGCAGGACTTGCCGTAAACAAGAGCGGACCGTGTGTGTAACATATGATGCTGTGATTGGAGATGTGCCAGATGAATGTCTGAACAGAATAGGACGAGAGTGAGAGGGTGGAAGTAAGACCATCTTCACCTTTTGTCTGGCGTAACTTGCCACAGCGCATCCTTCAGGACAAAACACAGGACATGCGGCTGACGACCCTACCTAGAATTATTGACCAATCGTAGCAGTGTACGTGATTACAAAGTGTACCTCTACAAAATGTTTTTTATTCCACCGTAGCCTATGGTTTCATGCCATTTTTTTTTTCTAGAACTGCCTGCCTTGTTTTCTTGTATATTTTCTTTTTCTATAGCTGTCTTTATTTTAGTTAGAGTTTGTTTTCATGGACTTTTTTTCAACAGCCTGTCATTTTCTTGACCATGTTGTAACCCCCTCTGCCTACCTGTCTGTCTTCCCGGGCCGGGACACAGTGGATCTCCATGGTGCTGGGCTGCGGGATGGCCGTGTTGGGGGTCATCATGCTGACCATGACCACGCCCATTATGGTGTCCAACTTCCACTCGTTGTACATCAACGCCGTGGTGGGCGAGCCTGCCACCATCAAGAATCTGCACAAGATGCTTGACAAGGACGCACGCGCCTCTTCCACCTCCAGTTCCCTCAGCAACGAGCCCCCGGGGTCCCAAGACGAGGAGGAAGAGCGCGATAAGTCCTCGAGCACCAGGTCCGCCAAGAAGAAGTCCTTCCGCCAGTGGTGCCGCACGTGTTGTCCATGCCCCAGCAGGAAGCAAGTTTTCCCACAAGAAGCGAAACGAGAGGAGAAGAAGGAGGAGGAAAGAAAGGTTTCGAAGGAGGAGGAGGAGGAGGAGGAGGAGGAGGAGGAGTCTCCTTTTGCCTATTGCAGCCGCCGCCGGGAGCCGCTCATCGGCAGAGAACGTGAAATGACCTTCGCCCCTCCAATGTTTGTGTGTGCTGGATGGTGTATGTGTGTTTCGCCCCTCCAATGGTTTGTGTGCTGGATGGTGTATGTGTGTTTTTCGCCAATCCAATGGTTTGTGTGCTGGATGGTGCATGTGTGTTTCGCCAATCCAATGGTTTGTGTGCTGGATGGTGTATGTGTGTTTTGCCCCTCCAATGGTTTGTGTGCTGGATGGTGTATGTGTGTTTTGCCCCTCCAATGGTTTGTGTGCTGGATGGTGTATGTGTGTTTTGCCCCTCCAATGGTTTGTGTGCTGGATGGTGTATGTGTGTTTCGCCCCTCCAATGGTTTGTGTGCTGGATGGTGCATGTGTGTTTCGCCAATCCAATGGTTTGTGTGCTGGATGGTGTATGTGTGTTTTGCCCCTCCAATGGTTTGTGTGCTGGATGGTGTATGTGTGCTTCACCGCTGAAATCGTTTGTGTGCTGGATGGTGTATGTGTGTTTTTTGCCCCTCCAATGTTTGTGTGTTGGATGGTCTATGTGTGTTTTTCGCCCCTCCAATGGTTTGTGTCCTAGATGGTGTATGTGTGTTTCGCCCCTCCAATGGTTTGTGTGCTGGATGGTGTATGTGTGTTTTTTGACCTCCAATGGTTTGTGTGCTGGATGGTGTATGTGTGCTTCACCCGCTGAAATCGTTTGTGTGCTGGATGGTGTATGTGTGTTTTGCCCCTCCAATGGTTTGTGTGCTGGAGAGTGTATGGGTGTTTTGCCCCCTCCAATGGTTTGTGTGCTGGAGAGTGTATGTGTGTTTTGCCCCTCCCAATGGTTTGTGTGCTGGATGGTGTATGTGTGTTTTTTGCCCCTCCAATGGTTTGTGTGCTGGATGGTGTATGTGTGCTTCACCGCTGAAATCGTTTGTGTGCTGGATGGTGTATGTGTGTTTTGCCCCTCCAATGGTTTGTGTGTGTGCTGGAGAGTGTATGTGTTTTGCCCCTCCAATGGTTTGTGTGCTGGATGGTGTATGTATGTGTGTTTTTTGCCCCTCCAATGGTTTGTGTGCTGGATAGTGTATGTGTGTTTTGCCCTTCCAATGGTTTGTGTGCTGGATAGTGTATGTGTGTTTTGCCCCTCCAATGGAGAGAGAGATTGAGATGTGAGTGTGAAAAAGAGACAGAGGGAGACAGACAGGTCCTTTTACTGTATGAAGTAATTTAAACTTTTGTGGTTGTAACTGCATTTTTTGCGTGTTTCCATCATTGATACGTATACTACCATAAAGTAATGTCGCCTGGAAACTCTCTCTGTCTCTTCCCCCCCCCCCCCCCCCCCCCCCCCCCCCCATTAAAATGGGTATGACCATAAGATTTCCCCGAAAACTCCCTCTGCCACACTTACACACAGTTTCAGTTTCACAAGTGTGTGTGTGTCACTGCATACGGACTAGTCCATGTACGCTACACCATATCCGTGAAGTTTTGAGACCGCACTTCACATGATTTAAAGCTGATAGATAAACGAATACTTGACTAATAGGAGAGAATTTAAGAAGAGGGTATCCTGGCTTTGACTTAGCAAATGTCTGACCTACACGTTGGCCCAACATGCTGATCAGATTTTAAGTACCTACCAAACATTGGTTGTGACATATTTTCATTGTATGTGTGTGTGGTGAGTGTGCACGTGTGTGTACGTATGCGTGTGTGGGCAAGGGACCCTGTGCGTGCGTGCGCGCGCATGTTACGTGTGATGTGTGTGTGTGTGTGTGTGTGTGTGTGTGTGTGTGTGTGTGTGTGTGTGTGTGTGTGTGTGTGCAAGAGCGTATACACGCATATGTGTGTGTGTGTAGAGGTGCGCGCGTGCACACACACACACACACACACACACACACACACACACACACACACACACACACACACACACCCTGATCAAAATTACCAGGAAATAGAAGTTCTAATTTAACGATGGTGCCGCAGAGATGTCATTGACTGGAATGAATCTATTATGATAAACGACTTGGAAGAGCTACGTCACCTTGGGAGTGTAGCCGCAGAGATGTCATCGCCTGCAATGAGTCCATTATGATAAAACAACTTGGAAGAGCTACGTCGCTTTGGGCGTGTAGAAAATCTGCCTTACGTGTGACGTTTACACTTTTTTGTTTGAAAGTAATGCAACATGCGAAGACATTAGTTGGTAGTTGGATCTTGTCCGTGTCATTCATCATCGTGGGACTTTGGGTCTGCACCTTAGTTGTTCCAGCACGTGTTTGATTGTCGTGTCTCTTCCCTCTGTCATTCCCTGGGCACCTGCAGGGCTGAGGAAACCTGGCCCACACAACCATCACTTCATTGGTCAGTATTTCTGAAGAATTCTCCATTCCCAATCACTCAAAATGAAGCTAATGACAATGAATAATTGATCATCATTTTCTTCTTCTTCTTCTTCTTCTTTCTTCTTCTTCTTCTTCTTCTTCTCTCTTCTTCTCTTCTCCTCCTCCTCCTCCTCCTCCTCCTCCTCTTCCTCCTTCGTCTTCTGTCCTTTTTCTGGGGTGCCACACTGAAGCATTGTTCACCAGGTACCAACTGTTCTGTCGGTCTATGTGCTCATGGCCCACTCCACAATGCTTTCAGTTCATCAGGACGTTTTCCTCTCTTTCCCTATCACCCTCGCTCGACAGATCCTGAGGGACTTCTTCAGCGAGGCCACTGGATCGTGTGGCGTGGCCATACCCACCTAGTTTTGTTTTCGTCCCTGGTGTTGTCAGCAGGTGGTTCTATGGTCAGCATGTCCATGGCTTGGGTTCTTTTGTCCGCATCTGCTCTCAGGGTCTGTGTCTCCTGTGTGCCAAGAAGATGGAGCACAGAGGAGCCCGTCTGGATAGTGCTGACATTGTCTTTGCTGCCCGTCAGAGGATTTCTGGGTTGAGTCCCTCGTTGCTAAAGAAAGGTTCAAATTAACGAACTGTTGAAAGGTTCCTAGCTACTGCTGTTGATGGATATGTCGGTAGTAACTGTGCCATTGATGGATATGTCGGTAGTAATTGTGCCATTCTTGGATTGAGTGGTAGTAATTGTGCTGTTGATGGATATGTCAGTAGTATAATTTTGCCATTGATGGATACATTGGTAGTAATTGTGCCTTTGATGGATTGAGTGGTAGTGATTGTGCCATTTATGGATAGAGCGGTAGTAATCGTGCCATTAATGGATTGAGCAGTTGTAATTGTGCCATTCATTGATACTTACTTAGACCTAGACTTAGGTATTCCCGCGTCTTGCGACGCATGAGGCAGTTGGGACGCTCCACTGTGCACGGTCCTCAGCCAGTCTGCTGATGTCACCCCACCCTCTGTCAACGAGTCTGAGATCTCTCACCACTCTCTGTCACCAGCTCATCCTGGGTCGTCCTCTTTTACTCTGGCCTCCTGGGGTCCATTGAATGGCATAGTTTGCAGGTCTTGATGTGGGTAATCTCAAAACATGACCCAGCCAGCAGAGGCGCCGTATGGAGATGATGGTTGACACGGGGAGCTGTTTGGACCTCTCCCTGACCTCTTCATTTGGTATAAAGTCTGACCATTTGATGCCCAACATCTTAAGTAGGCACTTAGTGTCAAATGCGACACGTTATTTCTCCTGGGTGGTCTTTAATTGCCAGGTTTCACAGCCATATAGCAGCGTGAAAATCACACTAGAGTCATAAAACTCTAATTTGATTCCAAGGGAGTATTTCTTGCTGTGCCATATTTTGTTCAGCTGATTGAATGCCGACGTTGCCTTCCCAATAAGACATTTCAGTTCAAGGTCAGGGTCATTGATGGATAGAGCGGTAGTAATTGTGCCCTTGATGCAGAGAGCGATAGTAACTGTGCCATTGATGGATATAGCGGTAATAATTGTGCCATTGATGGATACAGCGGTAGTAATTGTGTCATTGATGGATTGAGCGGTACAAATTGTGCCATTGATGCATAGAGCGGTAGAAATTGTGCCATTGATGGGTAGAGCGGTAGCGATTGTGCCGTTGATGGATGAGCAGTAGTAACTGTGCCATTGATGGATTGAGCAGTAGTACTTGTGCCATTGATGGATTGAGCGGTAGTAACTGTGCCATTGATAGACACAGCGGTAGTAATTGTGCCATTGATGGATAAAGCGGTAGTAATTGTGCCATTATTGGACACAGCGGTAGTAATTGTGCCATTGATACATAGAGCGTTGGTAATTGTGCCATTGATGGATACAGTGGTAGCAATGAGCCATTGATGCAAAGAGCGTTGGTAGTTGTGCCGCGGATGGATACAGCGGTAATAATTGTGCCATTGATGGATAGAGTGGTAGTAATTCTACCATTGATGGATTGAGCGGTTGTAATTGTGCCATTAAAGGATACAGCGGTAGTGATTGTGCCATTGGTGGGATTGAGCGGTAGCAATAGTGCCATTGATAGATTGAGCGGTAGTTATTGTGCCATTGATGGATTGAGCGGTAGTACTATGCCATTAACAGATAGAGCGGTAGTACTTGTGCCATTAATTAATTAATTGAGCGGTGGTGATTATGCCATTGATGATTAGGAGGTAGTAACTATGCCATTGATGGATATAGAGTGGTAGCGATTGTGCAATTGATGGATGGAGCGGTAATAATTGTGCCATTAATGGATTGCGCGGTCCTAATTGTGCCATTGATGGATTGAGCGGTACTAATTGTGCCATTGATAGATTTAGCGGTAGTAAGTATGCCATTATTGGATACAGCGGTAGTAACCGTGCCATTGATGGATAGAGCGGTAGTAACTGTGATGATGGCTGGCAATCAACATGGTCTTCTGATTATCGTGCAATTCTTGTTCATCTTTCATGTTGTCTTTGAACGACCTCGGCGAATTTATGTTCACGACTTGCCAGGCCGTTCATGTCACCAGCGACGCGAAGGTTCGCTCTTCCTCCACTGGCGAGTGTGCAGATTTGTAGGAATATGCCGAAGAGTGTGGGAGATCGAAGGCAGCCTCAAGGAAATGCAGTTGAAGCATGGAACCATTCCCCACCCGCTCCCTGTAGGAATAGGCCCACAGCGCTGGTCGCTTCGAGGTATGGTTATAAGGTGATGTAGACTATATTTTGCTCGATGCTAAGTCCCTTCACGTGACGCCCTCTCCCGGATCCTGTCAGACGACTAATTGAAGTCTACAAACACGTGGTAGACCTCCTCTCGCAAACGGCTGGCAGGTTAAGATCTGTTCAATGGGCCGGGTGAGCTGTTCTTGCCTCGTCGATGTGATGTTTGGTGTGTGTTCATTGTGTTCATGTGGATACTGAGAGCATCGTTGAACATGTCACTAATCTCGCATTCATTGTATTCCCTGAACTGTTCGCTGCATGGTGATTTGTGTTCAGTGGGGTCATGTTTCTGTTGGGAGTGGCATTGAACGTGCAGCGTGAAATGTTGATTGTGATCGTGAGGAGCATACTCACGCTATCGTTGAACATCTGACGTGTTGTGTTGGTGAGGGTCAGCGTTGGGTGTTCTTGTCTTTAAATGCATGACTCTTGGTGTGTTCAGCGTATTCCAGTCCACGCAAGTAGTCGTAGTAGTAGTAGTAGAAGTAGTAGTAGTCGTAGTTGTGGTGGTAGTGATGGTGGAGGTAGAAGTTGTGGTGGTGGTGATGGTGGAGGTAGTTGTAGTTGTTGTAGTTGCAGTTGTTGTATTAGTAGTAGCAGCAACAGCAGCAGCACCAGCAGCAGTAGTAGTAGCAGTAGTAGCAGTGGCAGTTAGTTGTTTTTGCTGTGTGTCGCGCGGCAGTGCAGTGTCAGCAGATTCAGATTAGTTGTAGCAGATCCAGATTAACTGTAGCAGATCCAGATTAGCTGTAGCAGTAGTGGGGATCGTAGTAGGATCCGCAATGCAGTAATTGTGGTAGTGGCAATAGCTGTAATTTCTTCTAAGTCGTCATTATCACAATTAGCATAAGTAGTAATAGTAGTGGTAGTAGCAGTAGTAGTAATAGTTCGTTCCTGTAATCACAACCAACATCATAATCACCCTGATTCTATCATGTTATAACCGTTATCATCATCATTTTTGTCACATTTATAAAGCGATATCATCGGCATCATCATCACCACCATGATTCCAAACACTTTCATCATTTCTAACACACACACACACACACACACACACACACACACACACACACATGCGCGCGCGCGAGCGCGCATGTACGCACACACACACACACACACACACACACACACACACACACACACACACACACACACACACACACACACACACACACACACACACACACACACACACACGCACACCTACACACCTACACACACACGCACACCTACACACACACACACACACACACACACACACACACACACACACACACACACACACACATACACACATACACTTAGCGGGTCTGAAATGACTGATCTCACGCTCACTCTCATTTTCTGTCTTGTTGTCCGGGACGGGGCACAGATCCGAGTGGACCGCTTCAGTGTGGGCATGGGAGGTAGCGGGGAGCAGCACAAACCCTGGGACAGTACGGAGGAGGGGCAGGAATCTTTAACGGACAGTGAAAAAGCGTCCCGAAGCGGTGACGAGTTCGCTGACGTGGATTCCGTTTCTGCCAACTTCGATGACCAGTATGGGCACACCGACAGCGACGCCTTCGGCAAGACGGTCTTCGACAGACACCTGAGCATGATCCAGCCCCGCAGACGAAGCTGGTATGGCAACTACGATACCATGAGCACCAGTGAGAGCGAGACTTCGTCCAAGGCGTCCTTGTTTGCGGCGCCAGTGGACATCGTTCAGCCCACTCTGCCTTGTGTCCAGGAAGTGTCTGTAGGGATGGAGAACTCTGGCTCAGTGATAAGCTTGGTACAGCGTGTTCCTCGACGAGTGAGGGTCCAACGTAACAGGGCACCTGGTGAAGACAAGGCACACAGACCTCTGCCAATGTGGCCATGGTCGATGAGGCCACTCAGACCATTGCTGTTCGACGCCGTAGAGATCAAATCACCAGTGAGGAGCGAGGTGTATCCGATGACAGAAACACTGATCATCACTGTTATGTGTCACGTGACACAAACACTGATGTTCACAGTTTTGTATACAATGACAGAAACGCCAACGCCCACAGATGTGTGTCACGTGGCAGAAACGCCAACGCTCACAGATGTTTATCATGTGGCAGAAACGTCAGTGCTCCTAAAATTGTGTCACACCATCACGTGTCCATTTCCGAAACCCAACCCCAGTCTGTTTCCTTTCCTACGTCTTGTGTTTCACCTCCTGCCGCTCACAGTGTCGCTACCTCTCCAAGAAAAGAGTGTTCCATGAGAAAACCTCCGGCGTTTCGTAGACTCAGTTCTTTGTTTGGCAGTTCAAGAGCGTTTGCGAGACATTCAAAAGTCTTAACCCGACTCTCCACACAAACATCTTCCATATTTGCATCTTCCAGAGCACATTCATCCATCTCATCAGAAATCGAACCCAAGTCCAGTCACAAACTGAGCAGGCAAAAGACGACATGTTGTCTCGGTGTGAAATCCAACCTCGCTGATGAGGCACACGATAGTGAAGCACATGAAGACCATCCGCGAGTGTCCTTGCGACGATCCAGACTGCCATCATCTGGCACTATACAACGACAAAACAAGCGTGATGCTAAAGTACATTGGGGGAAAAAAACACAGAGATAGCGCTGTCGATGTTAGTGGTCAAGAAGCGCTCTTCTCTTGGGGAAAACGTACACGTATTCCCATGGTGGTAATGAAAAATGTCTAAATCTTTCAGCCAAACTCCCAGCAAAAGACGAACGTCCTGTGTTTCTGAAAATGTCAAAAACTATCTGAAACAGGACTGCTGTGAAGTCATTATCGGTAGAAAACAGTTCTGATGTACGTAACCAGTGATAATGAGTTCATTTGCCGGTCGTTCAAGCACTTTACAATTGACATGAATTTTCGAGAGGTCGTTGTGGGTTTGCTGCTATCTTAGCGAGTTGCTGCTGAAAGTCCTGTTGTTGTCTTGTTGGTCTGGCAGTTGTTGCAATGTGTTATGAAATGATGCTTATGTCATGTGCGTGCCATTTGGAGGTAGATTGAATTCCATGGTTACATTCGTGTCGTCCTCATTCCTCATCATGCAAGAGAATGCAGATTTCCGCCGAGGTGGATCGGATGCTGGACCCGCCAATTTCATGTGTGGAAAAATGTACATATTCGCCAGGGAAATTAATAGTAGGTAACCACTGAACGCGTTATTTGCCATGTTTGCTTTAATAGGATGTGGTGAATGCACAATATTAATGTCTATGTCACTAAAGAATGTTAATATTTCACAAACTGTAACTTCATAAATAGTCAACAAATTGTAAGCAATCCATTCACACTTTCAATTTTAAATGGAAGTTGTAATAATCATGCCAAAGAAGCTTTGTTTGTACTCTTTGATTCCGGTCCATGGCACAGAGTCGTACCACAACTTCCTGGTGCTACATTACATTGCATCATTGTGAATCAGTTTGACTGAAATCGTGTAAATGATCTTTACATCATCTTGCTGACAGACAAACAAACAAACTGACGCAGGCAGTTAGAAAAATGAAGTATCTCTAAGTTTGCATCCCTTCGTACTTTATTTATCTGGCGAGCTGAATGCATGATCCACGTCGCTCCTTTCTTCATACAAACGACTGAAGAGTCGGGCGGTCGAGGTGACGGATGGTGGAGGGGCTTGTTGGCGGTCTGAGCTCCGAGGGAGACCGCTCCGCGGTGAGGCCATGGTAGTCGGCAGGAGTCTCAGCAGTTAGAGATCTGTGGAACCAGACTTTGCAGGACGTGACCACAATCTTCGTGACTCAGCACTGCTGCATGGTCTTCCCTGGTGGGTGACCTTAATGCGCCCAGGCATCAATTGCTAGAGCAGTGACAGGATGAACCTGTCTGGGGATGTGTGTTGGTAAATAGTGGATATGTTACAGCAGGGCTGGAACCGCATCCAACAATCGGAAGAAGAGGCAGTGACGGTAATAACAAATATATCAAGTATTGAATAGATCTGGTGCGTATAATCCAGCGGAAATCGTAACAACAAAGGAGTTATTTTTTAATTTTGTGTATATGACACTGACACATGATACGGACACATTTCCATGTTTTTCTTTAAACTTGATTTAAAACACCTTTTCGATGGGACAACAGTAAAACAGTTAGATGACAGATACACTCGTGTGCATATGGTGTATCAGTGCAGTTGTGTGTGTGTGTGAGTATGTGTGTGTGTGTGTGTGTGTGTGTGTGTGTGTGTGTGTGTGTGTGTGTGTGTGTGTGTGTGTGTGTGTAGTACAACACTATGTTAATCTGACAGTAAAATGGTTTCAGTCAGTCAGTGTGTGTGTGTGTGTGTGTGTGTGTGTGTGTGTGTGTGTGTGTGTGTGTGTGTGTGTGCGCGCGCGCGCGCGCGCGCAGCCAAGCCACATCCGTTTTGTACGGACTTGCAGTCATACACATACGTTCTGTTTTGACTTGCAGTCATACACATACGTTCTGTTTTGACTTGCAGCCGTGTCACATACGTTCCGTAATAATGACTTGCAGCCATGACACATGCGTTTTGCATTGACTTGCAGCTACGACACATGCGTTCTGTATTGACTCGCAGCCATGACAAATACGTGCTGTACTGACTTGCAGCCGTGACACGAGCGTTCTGTATTGACTTGCAGCCGTGATACATACGTTCTGTTTTGACTTGCTGCCATGTCACATACGTTCTGTATTGAGTTGCAGCCATGACACATGCGTTCTGTATTGACTTGCAGCCACGACACGTACGTTCTGTATTGACTCGCAGCCACGACACATACGTTCTGTGTTGACTTACAGCCATGTGTTCAGTGTTGACTTGCAGCCATGACACATGTGTTCTGTGGTGACTTACAGCCACGACACATACGTTCTGTATTGACTTGCAGCCACGACACATACGTTCTGTGTTGACTTGCAGCCCTGCCATAAGTTGACACATCAAATCGTAAGTCCTCCTAGGCTTGTCAACACACCCACTCTGAGCGATATCACACACGTTAACACGTGAACCCCAACTTCATCTTAAACAAAAAAAAAAAACACAGAACAGGAGTGTTCCCACAGGATATCACATTGTGAAAGTCATTACAGCCCTTTACCTACTATTCCTAGGGGTCATTTTCTACTTTCAGAGGATCAGACTCGACAGATTCTTTTTTGTCCAAGCGGAGAATTGTAGTTTTAGGGGTCTTAATCCAGACGTCGACGTTGTCTCAACATCGTCAGCTGTAAATCCACTGATTGAACCAGAGGCTGTTGGAACTTCTGCTGCAGGCTTCTTCGAATTTTGTAGTAGCAACATTTTGGCAGTCGGAGAGTGCTTGTGCTCGCGCTCAACAGTGGAGAAGGGAAACAGCTCTCTAACGTGTTCCTGTTGTGTCGTCTGTTATGCTTATGGTCTGGCGAACAGACAGAAGCGTTCGATCTGAAAAATGGTAAGCGCCACAATGACACAGAGAGTTTGTTTTTTTTTTTTTTTTTTAATGTATCACAGTTGAACTTCTGTGCTTCATTCACGCGCGTATGTACGTCACTGGGAACACTGACCAGACTGACATTGTTTGTAATTACGGCGGTGGTATATTGCAAGTCGCTGCATAAAATGCCAATTGACACATGAATGCTATATCAAATCCTCGTGTCATACCACGGCTGGTACTAGTGTAAGCTCATGAATCAAAATGCAGTACATGGAAATGACATGAAACTGTTACGTGATGATTTTTAGATTTACCTTAGAATTCATGTGCTTTGGCATATGAAGCCATCGCTTAATTGTAACGTCACTTGAAGTACACTATGACATCACCACACTCCCTCCCATTGTGACATCACACCTGCATTTTTCTTTTAGTGTTCTTTGATTCATTTTTATGGTAGGAGGAGATAATTTAATGATATGATAATAATGAAATAATGTGCTGGGATACCCATCAAACAGAACTACTAGGTGGTAATAATAATAATAAATATTATGGATACTTATATAACGCCTATTCTCTGCTAGAGACCAAGCTCTAAGCGCTTTATAATCCACACTCGTTTACACAACGGGCTGCCCACCTGGATAATGCCGACTAAAGAACTGCCAGCTGGCGCTTCATTCAATCGTTTCCCGTGTCATCCAGTCAATATCGTTCACTTAATTTCCTTATTTTCTTCATTTTTTTCCCCATTTCTCACGCAGGGTGCATGCTATGTGTAACGTGTCATCCATACCAACGGCCAAACTAGCCTTCTCTTCTGAAAGTTGGTGATAGGATTTTAACGTGGCCAAGATGTTATACGTGCATTCACACACAGAACCACGGTTTACAGTCTAATTTGAAGGACTGTATGGAAAATGGAGTCAGAACCAATGTTAACTCCGAGGGGAAAATCCCCCTGTTCCGAAACAGCCCGGCGGAGATTCGAACCTGCAACCCCAGGATCACCAAGATTACGAGTCCGGCGCTCTACCACTGAGCTATACCAGTCCCCCGGCATGATAGCAGTTGTATGTGGAGATGTTTTTGTACTGATGATAATGATTGGAAGGGAGATTGGCGGGGGTGGGGGGGGGGGGGGGGGGGGGGGGGGGGGGGGGGGGATGGGAGGGGGGGGACTGGCGGTGGGAGGAAGCGGTGGGGAAGGAGGGGAGCGAAAGCTCATATCTCTCTGCCTATATCTACCTAGGTGCGCAGAGGGAGGGAGGGGAGACTCATGCCAACAGTGTTATTGGAAAAAAGCAACGGTACTATAGGAGGATGATTATTGTCATAAGTGCGATAATGTGATGGCATTAGCATAGTAATGCCGGTTGGGGAAAAAAGGAAATAATCAATGACTGATGGATGATGATCATTGACATAAGTGAGATCAACAGTACTGTAGGAGGATGATCATTGTCATAAGTGAGATCAACAGTACTGTAGGATGATGAACATTGTCATGACAGAAATAATGTGGCATTAGGAAGTCGATCAGTTTCGCCATAACTGGGATCATTCGGAGTACGTCAATCAACACCAAGAAACTTCTTCAAAGCGAAAACGGACCGATCCACATAGGATAGCCGCTATTTCCAATCCCTATAACTCACATATGATAGCCGCTATTTCCAGTCCTATAACTCACATAGGATAGCCGCTATTTCCGGTCCCTATAACTCACATAGGATAGCCGCTATTTCCGGTCCCCTATAACTCACATAGGATAGCCGCTATTTCCAGTCCCCATAACTCACATAGGATAGCCATTTCCAGTCCCTATAACTCACATAGGATAGACGCTATTTCCAGTCCCATAACTCACAAGATAGCCATTTCCAGTCCATATAACTCACATAGGATAGCCGCTATCTCCAGTCCCCCCATAACTCAGAACCATAATGAATAATTTTTTTGTTGCAAGAAAACTCCTTTTGTGCAAGTCAAACGACCCTTTTTCAAAACCCTGCTTGATGATCACCAACTTTTTTCAAACCCTGCTTATGATTTACGATGTATTTTCCCATCCATTCATGTAGTCTATATGAAATAATCATTCCAAACAATTTACTAGTAACGTCACTGAGGGAAATCCTCTATAATTGCTGGAATTATTTGCATCATCCTTCCTGTCGAAAGGCAGAATAACTGACACAGTCCACATTTCCGGAAACATACCACTATCAAGTAACATATTGAATATTTTCAGAAAGTTTACCACCTCGTCAGAAGGAAGACTGTTTAAATAATTCAGCAATAATGCCATCAGGGTCGGCTGCCTTACGATTTATGTTTTCTTAACGAAACATCTGGCTAGCTCATATTGCCTGCACCGCTCACATCAAACACTTCGCCGCTTGGTCTGTTTATCAAGATTGGTATTCAATAGGGTTGGAAAACACGGAAACCACATATCAACAGTAACAATGTTTCTGGACCGTTTTCTTTTTGAACGAACGAAGCTGTATGAATGATATCAATCATATCAATGAATGATATGATATCAATCAAAAATAGTCAGAAAATTGCATAATTGAAGTCAATTCTCTTAACAAAGGGGAAAAGCTTTTTTTTTTTATTAAGCAAAGTAGCCCTCACGATTTCCTCCTTTGTGATAACATGTTTTATAGCGGGTTTGCAAAGTAGTTTATAACCAACAAAGATACCAGCACGACACTCTTCTGTGAAAGTTTCTGTTAAAATACACAAAATCAAACTGAAAAGAAAACAAAGGACAGAAAATCATGATCGGTAGAAAGAAAAGGGTTTATTGCTATCTGTACATTCCATGCCTTTTACTTCGTTGCAGGGGTTTTCTACACATTGTCCAAGTTCACCACCCTGACTCACAAAACACCGTTCACCACTGGCACTGCCACATGGTACAGGTGTTTTCTGCGGTGTATCTTTTTTGATGTGCCTCCCTTTTCTTGTCACACCAGTGTTGGGAAGATTTTCTCCATGTGGCCTGCAACACCCCTATCTAGATCATCAAGGGAATACTTTTTTTTCCGCTAAA
>JADBJO010001721.1:215000-225000 GCA_016801955.1 Conus betulinus | reverse complement strand
CAGGTACAGGTGTAAAGGTGACCTCAGTGACTGACGTTATCACTTTGACTGACGTTATCACTTTCTGCCTGTACAGGTGTAAAGGTGACCACAGTGACTGACGTTATCACTTTCTGCCTGTACAGGTGTAAAGGTGACCACAGTGACTGACGTTATCACTTTCTGCCTGTACAGGTGTAAAGGTGACCACAGTGACTGACGTTATCACTTTCTGCCTGTACAGGTATCACTTTCTGCCTGTACAGGTGTAAAGGTGACCAGGTGACCACAGCGACTGACGTTATCACTTTCTGCCTGTACAGGTGTTCCTGGTCATAGCTGGGATTTCTCCAAATGGTGAGTGACAATAATGCATGCATTAACTCTACCTCTGTGTGTGTGTGTGTGTGTGTGTGTGTGTGTGTGTGTGTGTGTGTGTGTGTGTGTGTGTGTGAGAGAGAGAGAGAGAGAGAGAGAGAGAGAGAGAGAGAGAGAGAGAGAGAGAGAGAGAGAGAGAGAGAGAGAGAGAGAGAGAGAGAGAGAGAGAGAGAGAGGGGGAGGAGGGGGGAGGGAGAGAGATATGCAGTATCACAACATGTATTAGTTGGGATATAATTTTTCGATGCCTGGATTTTAATTCATGAAATACAAAACATACCTCCTCACCAGCCGCCGTGGCGAAATGGTTAGCTTCGCAGACTCCTGGCTGGGAGGTCGTGGGTTTGATTCCCATCAGAGTCATGTGGGTGTTTCTGCCCGGACCGGCTCCTACCCAGAGCTTAGTTTGCTACGGGCTCAGTTGGGAAGACTGGGACCACACAGTCGTGTTTCATTCACTTAATGGATGCGTTTTTGTGAGTATTGCTCAAATTTCATGGCCAACACTGCAGGTGTCTGTATGTTTCGGGCCTGGTTGACGCCAGAACATATGAAAGGAAGCGTAGAGTATAGCCCTGTCATGCAGTCTCAGACCAGAATGGAAATCCGTGGCATCATCTTGATCATCCTCATTCTCATCGATCAGCATAGAAAAAGAAAAGTCTCAAATTCTGTGGCCCTTCATGCCCTGCTGTCATGGTGACATCACTTTCGATGTCCTCTTCATGTCTGTGGCCTTGGTTTGATTCCGTCGGGGTCACCGGTATCGGCGAGTTCATGGGGGCTGTCGGTAGACGGACGTGGTGACGCCCTCTGGAGGGAGAGCTCACTCACGCCGATTCCGCGACTAAGCAATTATTGTCATCAGTAGGGGGCTTAGTAGGTGGTGTCCTGCGTATGTTGAATCAGAACAGGCGCCACTGAACACCACCAAAGTGACTTGGCGGCAGTGTGCAGTGTCTCCTCTGGTGGGTTGCCTCTTGACGACATGATATTGATTGCTCCCTGTGGATTGCCGGCGCCGGGGCTGCGGCAGGACTGACCGGGCTGTGGATGTGGACAGAGTGTCGGAATGAGCGGCGTGTGTGCACTCCCATTGAGATTGCACAGAAGATGGGACGGCAAACCACCACCACCCCCTACCACCACCCCAACACACACACACACACACACACACACACACACACACACACACACACACACACACACACACACACACACACACACACACCGAAACAAAGAAACCTCCTCCCCCTCCTTCTTCCCCATGAATGATGATGATTTCATATGCCGTTTCATCCCTCCGACACCCCCCCCCCCCTTTCCTTGTATTCCTCTTTATCTTCTCCTATTCTCTCTCAAAAATAAACTAGTCCAAGCTTAGAATACATTTTGCAAGTATAATTATAGGTTACACATATTGCAACTGCTAACAACATAGCTGGGATTCTTCTTCAGAGTTATAGTCCTTGAATGAAAGTGCTCTCTCGTTTGTAGACTTAAGACAAGGAACATACATGATATTCATTAAAAGCTGATTTGAATCGGCAATAGGTCTCTTTCCTTCAGAGCAGCAGGTCCAGACGGAATTCCACCTGAAGCACTGAAAGCAGACATCCAGACGTCAACAGATATGCTGCATCCACTCCTAAGCAAGATCTGGAGGCAGGAACGAGTGCTAGAAGACTGGAAAAGAGGCCACCTGGTGAAACTGCCGAAGAAAGGGGACTTGTCATCCTGTAACAACTGGAGAGGGATTATGCTGCTGTCCATCCCGTGGAAGGTGCTGGCCAAAATCATGCTAGAGAGACTAAAGACCGCCCTAGACAAGACTTCCACCAAGAATAAGCTGGATTTCGCCGAGACAGATAATGCGCGGACCAAATCGCCACCATGAGAATTACCATCGACCAGTCTCTGGAGTGGCAGACCTCCCTCTACGCAGTATTTGTGGATTTCCAGAAGGCATTTGACAGCATCGACAGAGATACAATCTGGAAACTCATGCACCACTATGGCTTCCCATCCAAGTTCGTTGCCATCATCCAGCAACTCTACGAGGATGCCACATGCCAGGTTGTCCACACATGGGAAGCTAACGAAGCCCTTCACTATACAAACTGGCGTCCGTCAGGGGTGTCTACTATCGCCGACAATTTTCCTGATGGTCGTTGACTGGATAATGCGGCAGCCTACAGACGGCAAGAGGACAGGAATCCAGTGGACTTTCACCAAGCATCTGGAAGACCTGGACTTCGCCGACGACATCAGCCTTCTCTCCCACAAACAGCAAGACGCACAAGAGAAGCTGTGCTGGGTAGCTGAAGAAGCAGGAAAGACGGGCCTCCAAATCAACACAAAGAAAACAGAAGCCATGAGAGTCAACAACCAACAACGAGACCCACTACGACTGCAACAGCAAGACATCATTCAAGTTGACAAGTTTGTCTACCTCAGCAGTGTGGTCAGCAAAGATGGAGGTACAGATGAGGATATCAAGAGCCGCATCAATAAAGCCAGGCGCATCTTTATTACGCTACGGCCTTTCTGGAATTCCTCTGCCCTCTCACTCCACAACAAGATCAGAATCTTCAACTCAAATGTGAAATCTGTCCTTCTATATGGTTCTGAAACGTGGCGAACAACAAAGACAAACACTCACAAACTCCAAACATTTATCAACATATGTCTGCGAAACATTGTGAACATCAGATGGCCAGTTGTTATTGCCAATACAGAACTGTGGAACAAGACCAAGCAAGTTCCAATAGAATCAGAAATCAGAAAACGGAAGTGGGGATGGATTGGCCACCCCCTCAGAAAGTCTCCATCCAACATCGCAAGACAAGCCCTTGAATGGAACCCTCAGAGCAAAAGAAAAAAGTGGGAAGACCAAGACAGACATGGCGAAGGAGTACCGACGCAGAAGTGAAGGCCGCCGGAATGACGTGGGCGAGCTGAAGAGGATCTCCCGAAACCGTGTCCGCTGGAAGAGTGTGGTTGCGGCCCTATGTTCCCCAGGGAATTCAGAGGACTAAGTCAAAGTAAAGTCCTTTAGAAATAAAATCACTAAAATATCATAAATGCCTACTACATATTAGAAAAAACGGAATGGTAAATGTGTAGTATATACCTCTTCCTTCGTATGAACTACTCATCTACGTTGTTAGGTTTCGGTTGAGGTCTTCTCTGCATGATTTCAATGAGATTAACGGAAATGTCTGAACTACATGCGCAGACAAAAAGGAGAGGTGAATTGTTTTATCAATGAATTAAACTGTCAACGAGGCGTGGTCGTTGCTCCTTGCATGATTGATTGAGAGGTGAATTGTTTTATCAATGAAATAAACTGTCAACGAGGCGTGATCATTGCTCCTTGCATGATTGATTACCTGCTTGACCGATCAAGACGTGTCCCCGTCAGGTTCTCCTTCGTGCTGACACCACGCGGACAGATCGTGCACGTGCAGCACGCGGCAGGGGAGGACGAAGAAACACTGGCCATCAAGAAAGGTCTGGCCGCTCTCCTGGCTGCGCGCCTGCATCATCACAGTGAACAGGTGACCATCTGTGCACAGCACGGGGAAAGGGGGAGGAGGTGGCAGAGAGAGCGTAGGAGGGGGTACACAAATAGGGGACAAAGAGGTGGTTGGGTGGATGGGGGGGTTTGCTTACGAGTGTTTCAAAACCCCGCTGTTTATAAAGGTATTATTTCCTGCATGAAAACATCAGTGTTACTTCTTTGCTTCGTAATCATTGTTCTTTGCTTTCCCAGACTACCATTGTGTCATAAAGTGGATCACTGTGAAAATAGTATTTTGCACGCGTAGAAACGATGGCTGTGACTTGTGTGCCTGCTCACTCTGACTTGTGGTGACAGCAAAAAATGGCATGTAATTAATCATTGGAAATAACGGTCACGATTAGTATTTCCATTGCCCTACGTTCCTTGTGTGGTCATTACGTTCACATGGATTTTATTTTTCTTTTGCCACCCTGCCAAAAGCTTTAACGAGATCAAAAGCAATCGTAACCGCTCCTAATTAATGTTTTGACTTCTTTATTGCCGTTTCTATAGTGAATGATTAATGTATTCCCTTGTGAAAAACATGGGAGAACGCTCTTGTGTTCACGAAGAGGACGGCAATAATGGAAGTCAGAAATAACAGTATCCCATTATTTACAAAAGACAAGTGTCTCGTCCTTTCTCTGCCCACAATCTTACAGCATCCCACCGTGTACAACAACAACAACAACAACAACAACAACAACAACAACAACAACAACAACAACAACTGTCCAGTCTTCCTCTGCCCACAATCTTCTGACCAGATGTCGTAGCATTATTGTGGCAGACCTCTTGGAGGTGAGAGGTCACCGCAGCTCTGTCACGTGACCATGGAGGTGTTACGGCCCTGGTCAGTCTTTTCTGATGTCCATCCAGCACTTCTTTTATCCGCCTCTGTCACATCCTGTCCCCAAGAACGTGGGAGGATGGTCCTGGACAGTTGCAGTGGCATTATAGAGGCGTCACTGCGTGCGGACAGGTCCATGGACGCTACACCACATCCGCTAAGTTTTGAGACTACACTGCACGTGGTTAAAAGCTGATGTATAAAGAATTAATGACTAAGATGAGAGAATTTCAGATGAGGGTCTCTCGATTACCAGTTAGCCTATGTTAGACCTATGCGCCCAAAACGCGCCGGTTAGACCTTGGATACCTACCTAACCTACAGCATTTTTTTGTCAGCAAAAGACTGCTATAACCTGCAGCCTTGCATGGACGTTGTGCCTGATTTATTAACAGATGCAGTAAGTTCGCCTGAAGAGCTAATCTCTAATACTTGAATCGTTACTTGATTTTTGCTTGCTCGATTAATAAACTGATTCAAGGAATGTAACTGACACAGGTGATTTTCCGCTTCAATTTCTTTGCCTGGAAGTTCTTTGCCAACTTATTTTTTCAAACTCTATTCAAATGTGAAACTGATGGCATTATATCAAATTTCCGCTTGATCGTCACGTTATAGGGATGAATTTAACTGAAGGGCGGCCATTTTCTGTTCCCGTTTTACAGGATGAGTCCCAGATCAGCCGAAGTGGTGACGGCTGGCGATACGATGTACAGGAACTGGGTCATGAAGGTGAGGTCATGTTGCTGGTTCATGAAGGTGACGTCATGTTGCTAGGCCATAAAGGTGAGGTCGAGTTGCCAGGTGATGTAGATGAAGTCGTCGTGTTGCTGGGTCATGAAGTGAGGTCATCTTGCTAGGTCATGAAGTGAGGTCATCTTGCTAGGTCATGAAGTGAGGTCATCTTGCTAGGTCATGAAGTGAGGTCATCTTGCTTGGTCATGAAGTGAGGTCACGTTGCTAGGTCATGAAGGTGAGGTCATGTTGCTAGGTCATGAAGTGAGGTCATGTTGCTGGGTCTTGAAGTGAAGTCATGTTGTTGATGGGTCATGAGTGAGGTCATGTTGCCAGGCCATGAAGATAAAGGTCATGTTGCCAGGGATAAAGTCATGAAGGTGGGGTCATATTGCTGGGTCGTGAAGAAGAAGAAGAAGAAGAAGAAGACGAAGACGAAGACGAAGAAGAAGATAGTAACGAAAGGCACCAGTCGGCGTGTTCCCATGACGTATAACCTGCTTGCTACGTCATTTAGGAGCTGAGTATCCTTTTGTCAGTTCAAGATTAATCTTGCTGAATTCGCTTCTGACTGTATTGTAGTTTAACGATTGGTGGACTGTCTCCTCTCCGCATTGTGAACGCAGAATGTGAGCAACATTGACATCAATTCAAAACATCTTAATCCTACTTATAACATTTTGGGTTGTGTTGATTATCATTTTTTTTTTTAAACTGCACATCGTTTTCACAGTTTTGTCGACAGGAGAAATTCCCGTTATAAAAGATAAAGAGCTTGGCTGTGTTCACAGTCCCAGAGACCGTAAATCGAAGTCTTTCTCTTTCAATCATAAACAAACCAAATCACCCATCTTCTGTTGCAATCTTCTTCAGCTGAGGTGTGCATTAATGTACCCTGCTATTGTTGTTCTCGCTGTGGTCATCAGGCCTGCACATTAGTGTAACTTGCTGTTGTGGTTCTCGCTGTAGTCACCAGGCCTGCACATTAGTGTAACTTGCTGTTGTGGTTCTCGCTGTAGTCACCAGGCCTGCACATTAGTGTAACTTACTGTTGTGGCTCTTGCTGTAGTCACCAGGCCTGCACATTAGTGTAACTTACTGTTGTGGCTCTTGCTTTAGTCACCAGGGCTGCACATTAGTGTAACCTACTATTGTAGTTCCTGCTATGGTCAACAGGGCTGCACAATGCCACCTACCATGCCAGGCCCAGCAAGGAGGGCACTATCTTCACCAAGGTTCGACACAACCACCCTGTGGCTCACGCCGTCGCCAACTACACCAAGGTCAGTTGCCGATGGTCAGCTGGGCTGGGTTTTCTTGTGGGCGACTGTATTGTACTGTACTGTTCTGTACTGTGTTGTGGGCAATGCATTGTACTGTGCTGTTCTGTACTGTGTTGTGGGCAATATATTGTACTGTGCTGCTCTGTACCGTGTTGTGGGCAATGCATTGTACTGTACTGTTCTGTACTGTGTTGTGGGCAATGCATTGTACTATACTGTTCTGTACTGTGTTGTGGGCAATGCATCATACTGTACTGTTCTGTAATGTGCTGTGGGCAATGTATTGTACTGTACTGTTCTGTACTGTGTTGTTGTGGGCAATGTATTGCACGCATTGTACTGTTTTGTACTGTGTTGTGGGCAATGTGTTGTACTGTGCTGTTTTGTACTGTGTTGTGGGCAATGCATTGTACTGTGCTGCTCTGTACTGTGTTGTGGTCAATGTATTGTACTGAATTGTGGGCAATGTATTGCACTGTACTGTTCTGTACTGTGCTGTCGGCACCTGTATTGTACTGTGCTGTTTCGTACTGTGTTGTGGGCAAGTGTACTGTACTGCGCTGTTCTGTACTGTGTTGTGGGCAATGTATTGTACTGTACTGCTATGTACTGTGTTGTAGGCGACTGTGTTGTACTGTGCTGCAATGTAATGTGCTTGGGCAATTTATCGTGCTGTGCTGTTCTGCACTGTGTTGTATACCCGCCGTCGTCTTCTCTGTACGTCACTGTATTCTACTGTGTTGTACAGTATTGTATTGTATACACACCGTCATCTTCTCTGTGGACAACTGTATTGTACTGTGCTGTTCTGTACTATGTTGTATGCGCACCGTCATCTTCTCTGGTGGGCTGTGTTGTATTGCAGGCAACTGCATTGTACTGTACTGTTCTGTACTATGTTGTATACACACCGTCATCTTCTCTGTTGGGCTGTGTTGTGTTGTAGACAACAGTATTGTACTGTAATGTTCTGTGCTGTGTTGTATGCACACAGTCATCTTCTCTGCTGTGTAGTGTTGTAGGCAACTGTAATGTATTGTGCTGTTCTGTACTGTGTTGCATACACACCGTCATCTTCTCTGCTGTGTTGTGTTGTAGTAATTGTAATATACAGTGCTGTTCTGTACTGTGTTGTATACACACCGTCATCTTCTCTGCTGTGTTGTGTTGTAGCAACTGTAATAGACAGTGCTGTTCTGTACTGTGTTGTATACTACTCACGCCATCTTCTCTGCTGTGTTGTGTTGTAGGCAACTGTAATGGACAATGCTGTTCTGTATTGTGTTGTATACACACGCCGACATCTTCTCTGCTGTGTTGTGTTGTAGGCAACTGTAATAGACAGTGCTGCTCTGTACTGTGTTGTATACACACCGCCATCTTCTCTGCTGTTGTGTGTTGTAGGCAACTGTAATAGACAGTGCTGTTATGTACTGTGTTGTATACACACCGTCATTTAATCTGCTGTGTTGTGTTGCGTTGTAGGCAACTGTGATGGACAGCGCTGTTCTCTGCTGTGTTGTATACACACAGTGATCTTCTCTGCTGCGCTTTGTAGTGCTGTAGACAATTGTAATACACCGTGTTGTTGTGTACTGTGTTGTGTTTCAACCGTAATCGTTTCTGCTAATCCGTTCTGCATTAGTTTACACTTTACTCTATTGGGATGTATAATGCTGCGTTGCAGGACAACATATTGTTCTATGTGTGACACATCCTCATAGGATGAGTTTGATGTCCATTGTGTCTTTATTGGTTTTTATTTGGTTGTCGTTGTTGTTGCTGCTGTTGTTGTTTTCACAAGATTCTTTTACGATTGTCATCATATTAAAAAAAAACAACAAACAAAAAAACAAAAAAAAACAAACCCTGCCCAACACACACACACACACACACACACACACACACACACACACACACACACACACACACACACACACACACACACACACACACACACACACACACTGAAACCAATTTATTGTCAGATTAACTCAAAGTTGTACTGACGACACACACACACACACACACACACACACACACACACACACACACACACACACAACACACAAACATACACACACATGCACGCACGCACACACGCACACACACGCGCACACACACACACACACACACACACACACACACACACACACACACACACACACACACACACACACACACACACACAGGGGGCCAATGGAAGATCCAATCTTGATTTTCACGGCATATCTTTTCTTTCTTTTTTTTTTTTTTTTTTTTTTTTTTTTTTTTTTTTTTTTTAAAAACACACACCACTATCAGGGAATGACCACAGAAACACACGTTCGTAATGATTGTCTCTGTCACTAATGATGGCACCTGTGTCAGCGTGGTGATCTGTGTGTTACAGTCCATGCACTACCACGAGCACCTGCAGATGTTCCACACCATAGAGATCAACGAGCACTTTGACGCCATGGCGAGCCCCCTGAAGGGTCAGCAATGATTTTGCCCATGAGGACTTTTTGATAAGGGTAGGGGGGTGGGGGGATTGGTTAGGTCCTTCTCTTCTTCGTCCTAATCCATTTTGTTTTCTGTTTTCGCCCATGCTACATTTTTCCTTTTTTTTTTATTCCCTTCAGTTCTTGGATATGCTAGCAAGACTAGCGGGGCTACCGTGTTTTATTTCTAGTTCACCCTGATCCATACAGGTCTGTTATCTTCTGCTCATCTTGGTGGTATCTAACGGTTGATCAGCTTTGCATATGAGAGAGATTTAAGAGGAGGCTGCAGAGAATGGAGGTGGGATGTTGACTGTTACCTTCTCGATTAATGTGTTTGCTGATAACCTTACTGCATTATGAAACTGTTTCCCCACATTTCTTATATTGAATGTTTATTTGCTTGTGTGTTTCATAGATCACTTATTATTCATGAGTTTTATCAGATTTGCTTTGGGTTAGCAATGCAGTTGATGATGACGACAAAAGACGTGTTTGTTAATCATGAGAACAAGATAGCGAACGGCAGTTACAATTATTGTGCAAAAAAGGACGGCAACGCCAAGATAAACACAGAAAGAGGGATGTCGATATGGAAAAAGTAACGTCGACTGTGATGCCACTGTGATCATGACGACAACGACAAACAATGATGATGAATTGGACAGCAGTGACGATGACAACTTTAACAATATTGTTGTTGACGATGATGACGATGGCGAAGATG
>JADBJO010001721.1:195000-207500 GCA_016801955.1 Conus betulinus | reverse complement strand
ATCGTGACAATGGCATAACGTCTTTGTTGCAGTTCGTCATCCATACTCTCGTGACAATGACATAACGCCTTTGTTGCAGTTCGTCATTCAAACTCTCGTGACAATGACATAACGTCTTTGTTGCAGTTCGTCATTCAAACTATCGTGACAATGACATAACGTCTTCGTTGCAGTTCGTCATTCAAACTATCGTGACAATGACGCTCAAACCCGAGCAGCAAGCCCCCGCCTTCCGGAGTGGAGATTTA
This sequence comes from Conus betulinus, assembly GCA_016801955.1. Classification (NCBI taxonomy): domain Eukaryota; kingdom Metazoa; phylum Mollusca; class Gastropoda; order Neogastropoda; family Conidae; genus Conus; species Conus betulinus. The sequence goes on along the minus strand of JADBJO010001721.1, from coordinate 207,252 downwards.
CGTCATCGCCTCGTTCTGGTGCTGGGGACACTCATTCGCCGCATGCAGGCGGAGGGAGACTGGGAGCGTGCTTCCCATCTGGCCACACGCCTACAAAACATGCTGGGAGTTCACAGTGAGTGGGTGGAGAGATAGGGAGGGACAGACAGCACACCAACAATTAATGCGCCGAGATTTTTCTAGAAGTGTTGAGTGCTTAACGACAGGCACTGTTAAATTGTCTTGAGAAGTATTATTGTGTCTGAAAGTTGATTTATCTTCGCTTCTTTGATATGCCCATCAAGGTACATGTCAGTGGTTCCAAGCAGGCAGATTAAAATGAAAGGAATGGGACTATTTTGGAGAAGCTACCTGGCGCAAAGACAGGGTCACGGGTGAGGGCGAAGGCCAGACATGTGGCGTCAGGCATGGTGTAGCTCATGCATTTCTAGATTGTGAATGATTTTATCTGCGGAAATCCCCCGAAAACAAATGAAATGATTGGTGGGGGTGTTTATTTGATCTCTGTTCATACTGATATCAAAATTTGGCTCAGATTTACGCTGCAGCTCAAAACGTCGACACGAAGAAGAAAACGTTACACCCGAAGGTGTGGACGGGACCCAGAAAAGTACTGTCCTCGATTCATGAACAAACCAGCTGGGAGCAATCCTGCATTACCCGTGGAGGCCTGCGCTGTGTTCACATAGGATGCAGGCACGCACAGGACATTCCATTAAGACGCCAAGGGAATATTGCTCCCTGGCAGATGCCATTGTGTAATGGCCACTAGCTGTGACGCGACGGAACCTCCACGGAGCGTTCCCATGGATGTACCAGATCATATGACAGCAGAGCTCAGTTGCAAAGGACGCCACCGTCAAGCAACTGCCGTGTGCATTGTGTAGTTTCGCTCGATGCTGTTCCACTAACAGGTGAAGACAGTACAATTCCAGACACGGCCAAGCTTTGGCCTAGAGGTCTTACATACACTGGGTCTGAATTGCATGCTACACTTCAATCAGCTTACATGGGTTACATAGTGATGTAGAGCAAAATCATAATGGTGGAGTGTGGTCCATGGATTATATGGTGATGTAGAGCAGAATCCTGATTGTGGAGTGTGGTACATGGATTATATAGTGACTTAGAGTAAACTCCTGATTGTGGTGTGTGGTACATGGATTATATAGTGACTTAGACCATCTTCTCAATTGTGGTGTGTGGTCACACGCAGGAGAGGAGAGAGATGGAAGGAATATGTGTCAGAGGGAGGAATATGTGTCAGAGGGAGGAATAATTTAAGAGGGAGGAGTAGTTTAAGAGGGAGGAGTAGTTTAAGAGGGAGGATTTTTTTTATGAGGGAGGAGTAGTTTAAGAGGAGGATATAGAGGAGTGGGGGTAGAGAGGTTGTATGGAGAGGACAGAGAGGAGTGGAGGGATAGAGGGGGTATGGGGAGGACAGAGAGGAGTGGAGGGATAGAGGGGGTATGGGCAGGACAGAGAGGAGTGGAGGGGGAGAGGGGGTATGGGCAGGACAGAGAGGAGTGGAGGGATAGAGGGGGTATGGGCAGGACAGAGAGGAATGGAGGGAGAGAGGGGGTATGGGGAGGACAGAGAGGAGTTGGGGGGAGAGAGTGGGTATGGGGAGGACAGAGAGGAGTGTGGGGGGGGAGAGTGGGTATGGGGAGGACAGAGAGAGGGGGGTGGGGGGGGGGGGGGGGAGAGAGGGGGTATGGGGAGGACAGAGAGGAGTGTCCAGTGAAAGCTATTTCAATGTCAGTCCTCCGGCCCAATGCAGGCTGGCCAAGGTCGAGCGGATGCAGATGCTGCATCCAAGCTTTGATCCGGGTCCGCAGCAACCTTTGTCACATGCACCCTCAGTCTTTAGTCCATCGTTTGACCAAGTCTCATTTACAACAAAAAAAAGCGTTTGGTATTTTTTAGCATTACTGGCTGACAGACAAACAAACAGAATCCAAGACAAACAGACGCTGGTGACAACATAACCTCTTTAGTGAGGGAGAATCACCACTGCGCGTTTTACTGGAACATCTACAAAACAGGGCAGGGAGGACGAAGGATGAATAGAATGCAGGGATAAACAGAATCCATAGAGGACCACTGAGGAACAGGCAGCACACAGGGCGGGGGTGGGGGGGGGGTGTGTGTGTGTGTGTGGGGGGGGGGGGGGGGGGGGTGAAGAAGTTCAATGGAATGCAGAGATAAACAGAACTGAGACTGGACCACTGAGGGACAGGTAGCACGCGAGTAAGAGAAAGATTTTGGTTAAGAACGTGTTTATGCATCTGTATAGTACGTGTGCGTGCATGCATGATTGCGTGCGTGCGTGCGTGCGTGTATGTGTGTGCGCGCGCGCGCGCGCGCGCGCGTGTGTGTGTGTGGGGGGAGAGAGAGAGAGAGAGAGAGAGAGAGAGGAGAGAGTGTGGGGGGGGGGAGAGAGAGAGAGAGAGAGAGAGAGAGAGAGAGAGAGAGAGAGAGAGAGAGAGAGAGAGAGAGATGGACAGGTGAGAGAATGGATCAGTGCAGATCTCCTGTATTCTCATTTCTCAGACGTGTGCATTGTATTTATACCATCTTTGATCCATTTGATCCACGAGTTTTGCAGGTGATGTTTTTGATCCTCCTCCAAAAAGAAAACGAATATATGTCTCTGAAAACAATTAAATGAATAATCAATGAATCCATCGATCATACGATCTTTCAATCAGTCCGCAATCCACTGTCATCTGAACAGATGGTAAGGAGTTCCGACGGCGGAGATCCACAATGACGGAAGCTGAAACCATTCAGGAGGATCTGTGGAAGGTGGTGCTTCTGGAGTCGCTAGGCAACGCGCGGCTCGACCAATCATACGGCCAAATTGTGTCACATGTCAACGACACCAATTCTCAGTGGGTGAAGAGAGCAGCCATTCACGCGTTACGAGACTACCATCACGATCATGTGAGTGTCACGTGCTTCAGTTGCCTCATAATGTTGGTATTCTTCTGGGCGAGTATGAGAGAGAGAGAGAGAGAGAGAGAGAGAGAGAGAGAGAGAGAGAGAGAGAGAGTTCCATCAAAAAAATAAGTCAGCTTCCCTCTGTTAACCCTCTCTCTCTCTCTCTCTCTGAAATAATTCGGCAAATGTGACTTTGGTAGCAGCTAATTCCCAATAACATCAACATACGAATCGCGATGGCGCTAACACCGCTCATCATACGTCCTCGTTACATCATATAGAACAATCAAAAACAAAACAAGAGACCCCCCCCCCCCCCCTCCTCCCCTATTTCCAGAATTTCAAATCCGAAGGAAATTAACGTGACTCCCTAGAAACCCGTGGACCTGACGCCATCACTGTAACGTCATGTTGTGTGATCTGGACAGGCGGCAAACGTCATTCTGATGTCGGCGATGTATGACGAGCACGAGACAGTGAGGTACGAGTCGCTCAACGAGTACCAACGCCATCCCAACGCCCGCGTGCTGCCCAAAGCAGCCGACAGGTGAGCGGCGTGGAGACAAAGGTGGGTGTGGCTGGTTTACAGGTGAGCGGTGTGGAGACAAAGGTGGGTTTGGCTGGTCTGGGGTTTTTCTGTGCAACAACGTCAGTGTCTCTAAGTCACATTGCTGTCACCTATTTCAACATTGTCCGTGTCTCTCAATCACATTGCTGTCACCTATTTCAACATTGTCCGTGTCTCTCATTCACATTGATGTCACCTATTTCAACATTGTCCGTGTCTCTTAATTCTCATTGCTATCACCTATTTCAACATTGTCCGTGTCTCTAATTCACATTGCTGTCACCTATTTCAACATTGTCCGTGTCTCTAATTCACATTGCTATCACCTATTTCAACATTGTCCGTGTCTCTCATTCACATTGCTATCACCTATTTCAACATTGTCCGTGTCTCTTAATTCACATTGCTATCACCTATTTCAACATTGTCCGTGTCTCTCAATCACATTGCTTTCACCTATTTCAACATTGTCCGTGTCTCTCATTCACATTGCTGTCACCTATTTCAACATTGTCCGTGTCTCTCAATACACTGCTGTCACCTATTTCAACATTGTCCGTGTCTCTCAGTCACATTGCTGTCACCTCATTCCACCTCCCTTACACGGACACAGCCACACCTATTCTTCTCCTTTCGCAGTTCCAACGCCAGTAGTGTACAAACCGAGAATTTCCAGTGTCAGGTCGCTCTGAGGTCATTCACGAGAGAAGACCCCGCACTGCGGGTTAAGAGTTTCGTCTGTGTTGAGCGGTATGTCAGGTATTGTTTAGCCGAGGGTGGAGGTTCATAGTAATGTTGTTGGTATGGTGCTGGTGATGATGGGTTGTATTGTTTATCGTTGTCTTCGACTTTTTCTTTTTTAATATAGACGTATGACAGTAGACAAACACACGTTTCAAGATGTGTTTGTAATGCGTCAGCAGAACAGTTCAACCACGAGATGTAACAGTTGCATTTCCATCCTTCGTTCAGCCCTGTATGCACGCTGCAATGGATGCATGCATGCGCCCAGCTACAATGTATATGTTGAGGTCCCATCCTCACCCCAGCAGCCCACCCGCCCCTCATGATCAACTACAGGCTCACTAAGCTTTCATTGACAATTTGTCTTTCAAATTCATGGACAATGTTTCCGTAATGTTCCTAGGCGTGTTTTTGTCTCCGCAGGTCTTTGGTGATGAAAGGTGCTTGTAGGTGGTAAGGTTACTGATACCAGGACACATGCTCATATATGTTATATTTTCACTTTTTATTGAAAACAAAGGACATTGAAAACTCAATTTAGTGTTGTACATATCTGCACCCTGGTGCGGGCACTGTCTGATTATAAGCACAATCCTTTACTTGTGCGTTGTCAGATTGGGACAAAAATCAAACTGCGATGATAAGAAAAAGAGCTGTAGTTTAGGTTTATGAGAACGTGTATTTTTTTTTTTTCAAGGTGATCTTTCATCTTATTTCTGCCTGTATGGCTGCAGGGAGGCCTTGCAGGTAGGAGGGGGACGGGGCTGGGAAGTCTCGTGTGTGTGTGTGTGTGTGTGTGTGTGTGTGTGTGTGTGTGTGTGTGTGTGTGTGTGTGTGTTTATGAGAGAGAGAGAGAGAGAGAGAGAGAGTGTGTGTGTGTGTGTGTGTGTGTGTGTGTGTCAGTCTGTCTGTCTGTCTGTGTGTCTATGTCCGTGCGTTTGTGCTTGTACCTGTCTGTGCCTATGTGTGCCAGTGTGTCTGCGTATATGTTCGATAAGTAGAAAAATTCTGAGAAAGACACTGCTTCTCTTATCGCTGCTTTTCCCCACCACTCTGACGTGCATGGTAACGGTACGCTGTGTGGACCTCACCCGGACCCTATGTCTGGCTCTGTGGCCGACGGCAGGTTCAACACCACCAGCTACATGGGGGCTGACGTCAAGGACGTGAGCGAGCTGAGCACCTCCCATGAGCGGCGTCAGCGGGACCTGTTTGACGACTGGGCCGTCAAGCTGCAGAGCCCCAGCGTCAAGTGGCAGAAGATTCTGGGCTCCAAGAAGATCGGGGCTTCCTTCGGCCTCACCATTAAGAACTTGCTGGACATCAAGATCGGTCCGTGCCAAGATTGAGAGAGAGAGAGAGAGAGAGAGAGAGAGAGAGAGAGAGAGAGAGAGAGAGAGAGAGAGAGAGAGAGAGAGAGAGAGAGAGACGTTCTATGTCAGGGTGGTTTGTGGTTCTGTTCTGTGCAGCCATACACAATCATCAAGCGCACAGTTGTTCGGGGAACCCAGACGTGATTTTTCACCGATGGTATCTTTCAGAGACACGCTGCCTTACAGGGAAACACAGCTCCGGTCAAGGGAGATAGGAGGTGGAGGGTTAAAAAAAAAGACAAAAAAAAATCGACGCCCTGGTTAAGGAAGGTGTGAGGTGGAGGGTTAAAAATGGTACCCTGGTTAAGGGAGACAGGAGGTAGAGGGTTAAAAAAAAAACGGTGCCCTGGTTAAGCGAGGCGGGAGGAGAAGGGTTGAAAAAAAAAACGACGCACTGCTTAAGGGAGACAGGAGGTGGATGGTTAAAAGAAACGGTGCCCTGGTTAAGGGAGATAGGAGATGGAGGGTTGAAAAAAACGGTGCCCTGGTTAAGGGAGATAGAAGTTTAAGGGAAAAAAAAACGGTGCCCTGGTTAAAGGAGATAGGAGATGGAGGGTTTTGAAAACGGTGCCCTGGTTAAGGGAGATAGAAGTTTAAGGGAAAAAAAAAACGGTGCCCTGGTTAAAGGAGATAGGAGATGGAGGGTTGAAAAAACGGTGCCCTGGTTAAGGGAGCTAGGAGGGGAGGTGGAGGGTTGAAAAAACGGTGCCCTGGTTAAGGGAGCTAGGAGGTGGAGGGTTAAAAAAATCTATGCCCTGGTTGAGGGAGGTGGGAGGTGGAGGGTTAAAAAAAAAAAAACGGTGCCCTGGTTAAGGGAGATAGGAGGTGGTGGGTGGGTTGTCATGGGCAGGTATGTTAGTTGTTGTGGGCAGGTATGTTAGTTGTCGTGGGCAGGTATGTTAGTTGTTGTGGGCAGGTATGTTAGTTGTTGTGTGGGCAGGTATGTTGGTGTTATGGGCAGGTATGTTGGTGTTGAGGGCAGGTATGTTGGTGTTGTGGGCAGGTATGTTGGTGTTGTGGGCTGGTATGTTAGTTGTTGTTGGCAGTATGTGTTAGTTGTTGTGGGCAGTATGTGTTAGTTGTTGTGGGCAGTATGTGTTAGTTGTTGTGCGCAGTATGTGTTAGTTGTTGTGGGCAGTATGTGTTGGTTGTTGTGGGCAGTATATGTTAGTTATTGTGGGCAGGTATGTTGGTGTTGTGGGCAGGTATGCTGGTGTTGTGGGTAGGTATGTTAGTTGTGCGCAGTATGCGTTGGTTGTTGTGGGCAGTGTGTGTTGGTGTTTGTGAGCAGTGTGTGTTGGTTGTTGTGGGCAGTGTGTGTTGGTGGTTGTGGGCAGTGTGTGTTGGTGGTTGTGGGCAGGTATGTTGAGTGGACACGCCGTGGTGGACATCCATGACGAGGCCTACGGACAGGTCAACCTGGGCTTCATGGGGCTCAACGTTGACATCCTCCGGTTGAGAGGCTCTGCTTCCGCGCAACGCTAAGTACAACCTGAACCTGTTGCAGGTGAGTCTTCACATCATGTGCCTGTGTCTGTCTGTCAACCTCCTACTGGTCAGTGTTCATACCATGTGCCTGTGTCTGTGTCTGAACCCTATACAGGCCAGTTTTCATATTATGTGCCTGTGTCTCTTTCTTCTGGTCTGCTGGTTTGATTTTGTACCCGGTTGTCTGTCTTTCCACCTATCTTTCTGCCAGTCTGTTTACCTACCTATCGTTTCATCTTTTTCTCTCATACACCCATTCACTTCTCTTTACAGACACAACTTCCCCAGCGTGCGCACACACACACACACACACACACACACACACACACACACACACACACACACACACACACACACACACACACACACACACACGTGCGCACGTACGTAGGTACACACATGCACGCGTGCACGCATGTCCCATGCACGCACGCACACACACACACACACACACACACACACACACACACACACACACACACACACACAGACGTTCGCACGCACGCACGCATGCACACACACACACACACACACACACACACACACACACACACACACACACACACACACACACACACACACACACACACACACACACACACACACACACACACACACACACACACACACACACACACACACACACACACACAAAAATACACACACACACACACACACACACACACACACACACACACACACACACACACACACACACACACACACACACACACACACACACACACACACACACACACACACACACACACACACACACACACACACACACACACACACACACACACACACACACACACACACACACACACACACACACACACACACACACACACACACACACACACACACACACACACACACACACACACACACACACACACACACACACACACACACACTGCAGTGATTCGGTCACATACGTGTCACACATTCATCATGTCAGAGTTGATTCATCGACTTCCGCACTGGAACATTAGTTCCCCGTTTCCAGTCCCTCCCTCACTCATTCTTTCACTAAGCCATGAACGTTAGTTCCCCGTTTCCAGTCCCTCCCTCACTCATTCTTTCACTAAGCCATGAACGTTAGTTCCCAGTTTCCAGTCCCTCACTCACTCATTCTCTCACTGAGCCATGAACGCTGGCGCTCTGTCTTCAGTCCCTTACTCACTCATTCTCTCACTAAGCCATTTGCTGTTCATGTGCTGGGCAGGAGTATGACGTGAAGCAGATAGAGAGAACGGCGGAGAGGTTCGATAAGCTGAAGAACGAGGCGGTGGACGCCCTCACTGACGGAATCCAGCAGTTCAGGGACCTCCTGGAGGGCAACACTCCCATCGCTGACATCATCAAGGCCTTTGTCGACGCCATCAAGAAACTCCCCGAAAAGGTCCACTGTCGGCTGTTGTGGCTCTGAATCGTCTTGTTCGTTATTGTTCGCCGTTGTGATTGTTCATAGACACCCTGGAAGGCGACATGCTTGTTGTTGACATCATCAGGATGCTTACAGATGCCATCCAGAAACTCCTCGACAAAGTCCACGGCCCGTTGTCGTTCTTGGTAGCGTTGTGGTCGTTGTGGTTACGGGCAGTTTAGAGAGCAGCATTGCCATCGCTGACATTACCATCGTGGACGCTATCAAGAAACTCCCGGTAACGGTCCACTGTTAGGTGTTGTTGTTCTTGTTGTGTTACTGGGTGTTCAGTAGGGTCATCTTGAACGGCAACTCTCTCATGGCTAACATCGTCAACACCTTTGATGACGCTATCGGGAAAGTAGCTGTGAAAATACTGTCATTCTCCATCATTTAAAGTCATGGAACACGTTCTTTTGTTTTTGTTTTTGTTTTTGTTTGTTTGTTTGTTTGTTATCTCGTCGCCATCGTTGTTCTTTTGTTGATGATGATATAATCTTTAGGGAACGTCTTGGATGGAAATCTTCCTATTTCTGATAATGTCAAAGGGCCTTTTCCTTGCTGTCGTTGTTAGGTGACATAATCGAAGCCTTACTGAGGGCCATCGACAAACTCCCCGCAAACATTCAATTCACTGGTCTCCTCGTTGTTTTGCACATCTTCCAGCCTTAACGGACGTCAGCTTTTTAAATGCAGCTATTTTGTCTCCTTCATGTTGTTGTAGATGTTGATAATGATGATGTTGGCGTCTCCAAGGTCATTATGGATACTATCACGGACTTGCTTTTTTTTTCGCAATGTCTCTGTCGTTTCTCCTTGCTACTGTTTCAGCTGCTGCTTCTTCCAGTACAAACTGTACCCCCATCATCTGGACAATTCACCTTTTCTGTTCTTTCAGTACACACTGTACCCCATCATCTGGACAATTCACCCTTTTCTGTTCTTTCAGTACAAACTGTACTCCATCATCTGGACAATTCACCCTTTTCTGTTCTTCTAGTACAAACTGCACCCCATCATCTGGACAATTCACCCTTTTCTGTTCTTCTAGTACAAACTGCACCCCATCATCTGGACAATTCACCCTTTTCTGTTCTTCTAGTACAAACTGCACCCCCATCATCTGGACAATTCACCCTTTTCTGTTCTTCTAGTACAAACTGCACCCCATCATCTGGACAATTCACCCTTTTCTGTTCTTCTAGTACAAACTGCACCCCATCATCTGGACAATTCACCCTTTTCTGTTCTTCTAGTACAAAACTGCACCCCATCATCTGGACAATTCACCCTTTTCTGTTTTCTCAGTCTGCAGTGTCCATCCCCTTTACTGATGACTGGTTTTTGGCAAAGGTGAGGGGAAGGAGGAGCGGAGGAGGATCACCCATGATCTGTAAAGTGATGTCCCAGTTTTGCTTTTGTGACGATTCCTGTGTAAGGTGCTAACTGGGCAATGCAATATGTAGGAAAACGAAACTGACGCTGTCTGTTCATTTTACAATTTGCCTTGTCTGTAAAGGCTTTTTATGTCTTTTTTCGTGCAACAAACGCGCTTTTCTATTGTTTTTCTTGTATAACCTAAGGGCAATTTCTCGAACAGAATGGCTGAATCCCTCAGTATGACATCCTTCTTATTGGCCCTAAGGATTTCAAAGAGTTAAACTACAGTGGTTGTCATGAATGTTGTTTTGTGAATGGTTGGTGTGTGTCTGGAAATAATAGTCATGGCAGATCTCTGTCACTGGTTTTGTTTCGTTCACATGGCGGCTGCTGTGATGGGGCTGTGTGTGTGATAGGTGAACTTTGAGCAATCAGTGTGAATGATAGTGCTGTGTTGAGCAATCAGTGTGAATGATAGTGCTGTGTTGAGCAATCAGTGTGAATGATAGTGCTGTGTTGAGCAATCAGTGTGAATGATAGTGCTGTGTTGAGCAATCAGTGTGAATGATAGTGCTGTGTTGAGCAATCAGTGTGAATGACAACGCTGTGTTGAGCATGAATGTGAATGACAATGATGTGTTGATCAATCAGTGTGAATGACAATGCTGTGTGAACAATCAATATGAATGACAATGCTGTGTCGAGCAATCAATATCAGTGACAAGACTGTGTTGAGCAATCAATGTGAAAGACACTGCTATGTTGAGCAATCAATGTGAATGACACTGCTGTGTTGAGCAATTAATGTAAACCACAATACTGTGTTTGGCAATCAATGTGAATGATAATGTTATGTTGAGCAATCAACGTGAATGACAATGCTATGTTGAGCAGATTTATTAACTGTTTGATTGTTCGGTTAATTGGTTGGTTTATTGATTAAATGATTGACGGATTCATTGCTGATTGATTGATGGAGTGACTGATTGATCCCATTGTCCAATTGGTTGGCTGATTGGTTGGTTGATTGGCTGACTGATTGTTTGATTGATCAATTGATTGATTGTTTTTGATGCTACACTGATTAAAAACAAACAAACGAGCACCTGTGACAACAAAAATGACCAATTAATTTAGGTTAAAATGATTCGGCTTTTTTTTCCAGAATATGGGCAAGGACTCATCTTGTCTTTATTGATTATAACAATGGATATGGGCAAAGGCTTTATCTTGCCTTTATCGACTATAACAATGAATATGGGCAAAGGCCTTACCTGTCTTTATTAATTATAACAATCATATATGGGCAAAGGCTTGATCTTGTATTTATTGATTATAACAATGAAATATGGGCAAAGGCTTTATCTTGCCTTTATTGAAAATGACAATGAATACGGGCAGACGCTTTATCTTGTCTTCATTGATTATTACAATGAATATATTTGCAAAGGCTTTATCTTTGTCTTTCTTGATTATAGCAGTGAATGTTGGCAAAGGCTTTATCTTGCCTTTATTGAATATGACAATGGATATGGGCAAAGGCTTTATCTTGTATCTATTGATTTTGCAAAGGCTTTATCTTGTCTTTCTTGATTATAACAATGAATATGGGCAAAGGCTTTATCTTGTCTTTATTGAATATGACAATGGATATGGGCAAAGGCTTTATTTTTGTATCTATTGATTATAACAATGGATATGGGCAAAAACTTTATCTTGCCTTTATTTGATTATAACAATGAGTATGGGCAAATGCTTATCTTGTATTTTTTATATAATAACAATAATTGGTATGGGCAAAGGCTTCGTCTTATCTTTCTTGATTATATCAATGGATATGGGCAAAAACTTTATCTTCTGTGCGACATTGAAGAGATTTAGGGCCTCTGAAAACAAGTATTAGTTTCTTGTTGTTAAACGCCTCTGACAGATCTACTGATCATTATGGAAATTAGCATTCTAATTGTGGTTTTACTGGCTTCACGATCTTCCAGATCATTACGGTGGGTCTGAGAGTCTACACGGCCCTGGAAAAGATCAGCACCTACGATGACAAGCAGTTGCCTCCTTTCATGATCCCGCTGAAGAACCTGGTGCTCAAAGTGGCCAACCTGGTCAACGACATCAAGACTGACGTCATGGGGTTCTGCAACGTCAGTCTCTGTCTTGCTTACAGCTTTTCTACTGTCCTTGCTACCATTGTTGTTTATTGTCGTTGTTGTTGTTCATCGTTCTCAACATTTTCTTCTTCGTTCACCGTTCTCAACATTTTCTTCTTCGTTGTCATCCTTGTCGTCGTTGTCGATGTTGTCGTCCTTTTCTTT
>JADBJO010001721.1:187500-190000 GCA_016801955.1 Conus betulinus | reverse complement strand
GGCTGAACTGTAGGACCTTCAGAAGGTTGAACTTTAGGACCTTCCGAGGAAAGTGTAGGACCTTCCAAGGGAACTGTAGGACCTTCAGAGTGAACTGTAGGTCCTAAAGAAGATTGACCTGTAGGACCTTCAAAGGCTGAACTGTAGGATCTTCAGAAGGCTAAACTATAGGACCTTCAGAAGGCTGAACTGTAGGACCTTCAGAAGGTGGAACTGTAGGACCTTCCAAGTGAACTGTAGGACCTTCAGAAGGTTGAACTGTAGGACCTTCTGAGTGAACTGTAAGCCCTTCAGAGTGAACTGTAGGACCTTCAGAAGGCTGTACTGTAGGACCTTCAGAAGGCTGTACTGTAGGACCTTCAGAAGGCTGTACTGTAGAACCTTCAGAAGGCTGAACTGAAGGACCCTAAGATGGCTGAATTGTAGAACCTACAGAGGACTGAACTGTAGGACCTTCAGAAGATTGAACTGTAGGACCTTCAGAAGACTGAATTGTAGGACCATCAGAAGGCCGAACTGTAGGAACTTCAGAAGACTGAACTGTAGGACCTCAAGAACGCTGAACTGAAAGACTTCCAGAAGACTGAACTGTAGTACCTGGGCATCTGTCCAGTCTCACCGAGAGCCACACGTCTGTCACAGGCTCAGATGAAGGGCAACATCACCAAGGACCTGAAGTCCCTGCCCGAGATCGTCAACATCCTCTTCCCCCTGCAGAACCTGGGGGACGACATCCAGAATGCCTCCCTGGACCTGTTTGAACTTGTCGTCAGGACCAAGAAGGCTTACGTCAGGCTTCAGAATGGGTTTGTTTTGTGTGTGTGTGTGTGTGTGTGTGTGTGTGTGTGTGTGTGTGTGTGTGTGTGTGTGTGTGTTCGCCTTTCGCCCTTTTCCACTGGAGCTAAGTTGAAAGTGCCGTGATCGCAGACGGGAACTGAAATCAGGAGCATTGTAATGTGTGTTACTAACCCCCCCCCCCCCCCCCCCCCTCCCCCTCTCCGAAATGTCGCATAACTAAATGACAATAGAAAAAACAACATATTTCGACGCTAAAGGCTTTCTTACAAGCCAGACAAACCAAAACAGTTACAGAGCAGAGGAGAACAGGCAGCAGTGACTTCTTTGTGCTTGGTTAGCAGGTTTCTTTTAGCTTTTTTTTTTCAAACTTAAATGAAAAATAGACATACAAATTACGAATCAGAACACGGCGCGTTTCGACCTCTTTGGTCTTCTTCAGGCAACGCAAACAACATTCAAGACGGTGAAAACGAAGCACGAACAACCCCTTACCTCCTCAAATTGGGTGGCAATTGGCTGTGGAATGAAAACTTTTTCTTAAACCAAATTGAGGACAACAATTAGGCTAGTTATGTTATGTTCTTGCGGAAGATGTTTGTTTCCTTTTAGGAGGTGGGATTATGAAGGGAAGGAGAGGGCCGGGGATTTGTCTCATCTTCCGAGCTGTATCAGAAGCATTTTTCAACCAGTGACTGTGATGACTGGTGTCTCCGATGGCGTGGTTACCAGGATGGATGTGATTCTTCACGATGGTGATAAACAGCAAACAAGTGGGGTAACTTTTGCTCCCATAAGAAAACCTAACACAGAATAACTTTTATTCAAGACTGGCACAGCCTTTTAAACTTGAATAAAGTCAGACAAATACAAAGACGAACAATCTAATAGTGGGGGGAAAAAAACAAGCGCAGGCCAACAACTCAACTGTCGTCATAGTAATGACTTTGGAAAATTTGGACTGAAGGAGAGAGAGAGAGAGGGATAGGGGGGGGGGGGGGGGGGGGGGGGGGGGGGGGGGCGGGGTGGCGTTGATGATGGAGAAACTGGAAACATGAAATCAAGAAACATGAAATCAAGAGAATATATATAGATATGAAAATTCTTCGCTTACTCATGAGGGAACCATCGTAATCCCTTTCGAAGGCAGATCTATTTGTATTACCTGCTCCGAGGCCTTTCGTTCGCTGGATCGGAACTCATCAGGGAGACAAGGCTGGTTGGGTATGTGCTTCTGGCGTCAAATAGAGACACACCACAGTCCATAATACCGTGGTGTTCTCACCACCAAGGGTTCAAAAAAGAATCCAACAGCACCCCCAAAGCAGCCAGCGAAGGGTAGTAAATGAAACCAAACGAAAGTGTGGGGGAGGAAAAAAGTTGCTGAAAAACTAAAAACATGCAGACAGTACAAAATTTAGGGGACAATCTTTGAGCCTACGCTTAAGGATCCACCCAAGGATGCAAGGGAGATCAAAAGACAAACACAAAGACGGACAAAAACAATATACAAATAACCTCGATTTAATCGAAACGAAATTGATAAAGAAGTGAGGCAGGGAACAGTAAAACAATAAACAGTAAACAAGTGGGGTAACTTCTGCTCCCATAAGAAAACCTAACACAGAATAACTTTTATTCAAGACTGGCACAGCCTTTTAAACTTGAATAAAGTCAGACAAATACAAAGACGAACAATCTAATA
>JADBJO010001721.1:170000-177500 GCA_016801955.1 Conus betulinus | reverse complement strand
TGGCCCACTGGTCCCTGTGTTCAGTACTAACAGCCCACTGATCCCTGTGTACAGTGTTAACAGCCCACTGATCCCTGTGTACAGTACTAACGGTCCACTGATCCCTGTGTACAGTACTAACAGTCCACTGATCCCTGTGTATAGTACTAACAGCCCACTAATCCATGTGTACAGTACTAACAGCCCACTGATCCCTGTGTACAGTACTAACAATCCACTGATCCCTGTGTATAGTACTAACAGCCCACTGATCCATGTGTACAGTACTAACAGCGCACTGATCCATGTGTACAGTACTAACAGCCCATTGATCCCTGTGTACAGTACTAACGGCCCACTGATTCCTGTGTATAATACTAACAGTCCACTGATCCCTGTGTAGAGTACTAACAGCCCACTGATCCCTGTGTACAGTACTTACAGCACACTGATCCCTGTGTACAGTACTAAAAGCCCACTGATCCCTGTGTACAGTACTAACAGCCCACTGATCCCTGTGCTCAGTACTAACGGCCTCCTGATCCCTGTGTGCAGTACTAATAGCCCACTGATCCTTGTGTAGAGAACAACAGAACTAACAGCCCACCGATCCTTGTGTACAGTACTAACAGCCCATTGACCCTTGTGTACAGTACTAACAGCCCATTGACCCTTGTGTACAGTACTAACAGCCCACTGATCCCCGTGTATAGTACTTACAGCCTACCGATCCCTGTCTACAGTACTAAAGGTCCATTGTATCCCTGTGTAGAGAACAGAACTAACGGCCCACTGATCCCTGTGTACAGTACTGACAGCGCACTGATCCCTGTGTACAGAACAACAGTAGCAACAGCGCACTGATTGCTGTGTACATAAGAACAGTACTAACAGCGCACTGATTGCTGTGTACATAAGAACAGTACTAACAGCGCACTGATTGCTGTGTACAGAACAACAGTACTAACAGCGCACTGATTAATGTGTACAGAACAACAGAACCAACAGCCAACTGATCCCTGTGTACAGAACAGCAGTACCAACAGCCCAGTGATCCCGGTGTACACAAAAGCAGTATTAACAGCCCAGTGATCCCTGTGTTCAGAACAACAGAACTAACAACCCACTGATTCCTTTGTACATAAACAAATGTACTAACAGCCCACTGATCCCTGATTGCAGTACTGACAGCCCAGCGATCCCAGGGTACACAACAGTACTAACAGCCCAGTGATCCCTGTGTACAGAACAACAGTTCTAACAGCCCATGAATACATGTGTACAGAACAACAGTGCTAACAGCCCAGTGATCCCTTTGTACAGAACAACAACAACAACAGTACTAACAGCCCACTGATCCCTGTGCTCAGAACAATAGTACTTACTAGAGTACTTAGAGCCCAGTTATCCCTGTGTACAGAACAACAGAACTAACAGCCCAGTGATCCCTGCGTACAGAGCAACAGTACCAACAGCCCAGTGATCCTTGTGTACAGAACAACAGTATTAAGTTTCTCTGAACTGCTGAGGCGGTTTTCAGGAATGAAAGGAGAAGATTTGTCAAACCGCTCTAGCAGTTGGCAGGGATGAAAGAGACGAACAACAGTACTACAGCCCACTGATCCCTGTGTACAGAACAACAGCACTTACTAACAGCCCAGTTATCCCTGTGTACAGAACAACAACACGTATTTATCTGATCCCTGTGTGCAGTACTGACAGCCAAATGATCCCTGTGTACAGAACATCAGTACTAACAGCCTAGTGATCCCAATGTACACAACAGTACCAACAGCCCACTGATCCCTGATTGCAGTTTTGACAGCCCAGTGATCCTTGTGTACACAACAGTGCTACCAGCCCACGTGTCCCTGTGTACAGAACAACAGTTCTAACAGCCCACGAATACATGTGTACAGAACAACAGTATTAACAACCCTGCGATCCCTGTGTACAGAACAACAACAGTACTAACAGCCCACCGATCCCTGTGTACAAAACAACAGTATTAACAGCCTACTGATCCCTGTGTACAGAACGGTACTAACAGCCCATTGATCCCTGTGTACAGAACAACAACAGAACGAACTACCTGCTGATCCCTGGTTGCAGAACAACAAGAAGAGTACTAACAGTCCGGTGATCCCTGTGTACAGAACAACAGTACTTACAGCCCACTGACCCCTTTGTACAGAGTGCCCCATGCTGTCGCTGGGTCTGCCGCCCCAGATGTACTGTGTGATTGACGACCAGTGCCTGGGCCTGGAGTGCTGTCTGGACGTGAAGCTGATGTTCTACCGCAAGACCTACAAGATGTACGCCCGCTACGACCCCTGCAACACCTCCCTGGCCATCGGCATGCAGGAACCCTTCAAGAAGTTCGAGAAGATCTTCGGGCCTGAGTATGGATTGGACGACATCACTGGAGGTAAAGAGTTCCGTATGAGGAAAAATACTTGTAAAACACAACCATGGGAACTCGTTTGGGAAAAGAAAAAAAAAACCCACCCTTAGGCTTGTGTATGATAGGGGAAACAAACTGAAGACATGAATGTTTTAGCTGGCTGTATCTGTAAGCTTACTGAAAAACGGAGCTGGTATGAATTCGTTCTATGAAAAAGAAAAACGTCGTCGGTCCTGCGTATAGACTGCTGCTCAGTTTCGAGGTGAGCTGAATGTGAAATCGTATTTGAATGATGAACAACGAAAAAATGGGGCCAAGTGTGGATTTTGATGTGATTGAAAATAAAGCATTCTCTTAGAGTGGCAGAATTGTTCATGCATTTAGGCAAATAGTCTTGCATGTGAAAGCGTTGATCAATGCGGACAAATCGTTACGCCTAAACGTAGACTACCATGCATCAACAGAGTGAAACTGAAGCACTTTGTTTGAGAGAATCACATTACATTCTTCGTTATTCGTTATATCAACAGTGAATATTACATGCGTGTTCTTTTTTTTTTTTTTTTCTCCACATTCCTGTTCGTAATGCATGTACAGGACAAAATGAATGTCATCATTAGTCTACAAAGAATGGCAAATAATCCTAGGGAAGAAAATCTTTGCGTCCACTTACAAGCTGAACGATGACAATGGTGTGGGGTATCTTCAGGTAAATCTTCAATGTGCATATGTATGTTTAATGATAGACATTGCCACATCATCTAAAGGTCTCTTCTAATCTGATATGACGATGCCATTTCAGAGGACTGCCATGTGTGATGAGAAAAAAGTATCAGGTGCAATATCAGTTTATCTACATGTACCATGGATTCCTTCTGTCGGATCCCAAAACAGTAACACACCCATTGTCTCTTGGATTGAAATCGAAATTGAAAGGCATGGACATACTGTAGTATCTACAGCCTGGTTCCCTGCGGATGTCGCTGTGTATAGATTATGTCCATTTCTCATCCATACATCAGTTTATATCATTTCCATTTCTCATCCATACATCAGTTTACGTTATTTCCATTTCTCATCCATACATCAGTTTACGTTATTTCCATTTTCTCATCCATACATCAGTTTTGAACATTAGCCAAAAATTGACGCCGTACTGTTCTTGACACAACATCGACAGAAACCAAAGCCACACAACAACAAGTAACAGAAACCAAAGCCACACAACAAGTAACAGAAACCAAAGCCACACAAGTAACAGAAACCAAAGCCACACAACAAGTAACAGAAACCAAAGCCACACAACAAGTAACAGAAACCAAAGCCACACAAGTAGCAGAAACCAAAGCCACACAACAAGTAACAGAAACTAAAGCCACACAACAAGTAACAGAAACCAAAGCCACACAACAAGTAACAGAAAGAAACCAAAGCCACACAACAAAGTAACAGAAACCAAAGCCACACAACACAAGTAACACAGAAACCAAAGCCACACGACAGGTAACAGAAACCAAAAGCCACACAACAAGTAGCAGAAACCAAAGCCACACAACAAGTAACAGAAACCAAAGCCACACAACAAGTAGCAGAAACCAAAGCCACACAACAAGTAGCAGAAACCAAAGCCACACAACAAGTAACAGAAACCAAAGCCACACGACAGGTAACAGAAACCAAAGCCACACGACAGGTAGTTGATTAAATTCATCTTGACAGAACATCAGCAGGATTCAAAGCCACACGACAGGCAACACAAACCAAAGTCATACAGCAGGTAGTTCATTAAATTTCATCTCTACAAAACGTTGAGATTTAGAACATGTCAATTTATCTTGAAGATTTCTCGATGGTAACGACTTTGGAAAGTAGCTCTGTTCGTGTTTGTTCTTTCTGCAGGCTGATTTGTTAACATACATAAATTTGCTTTATGTTGAATGACTTTGTGCCTTTGTGTACATTGTTCTGATTGACTGATCCTGTCCCTGTCCCTTCAGTCAGGGCTTTGGACTTAATGAAGACAACTGCTGTTATGTTTAAATGATATTTTGTAAAAGGGATATCAATATTCTGCATGCCATGGAGGCTGATGAATACCGAATAAAATTATTCTGTTTATTTCAATGCTTCGTGCCCATGAAATCTTTATACTTATGTACATAGTTCATAAGATATTCTCTACTCATCACTTGTACATAAAAAGAGGAGTGCATTCACGCTGATCGAAAAAGAAGCATTCTCATATACAACAAAGTACAAGACAATGTGACTGCAATTATATTCATCCACAACAAAAACAAAAGCGGTGATATTGATAACAAACACAGGGGACAACAACAATAAACAAACAAGACATCTATCGATTTATATATATTCGCCTATTTTAAAACTTATTGTCTCCAGGTTTTGACGAGACCATATCAACGGGAATCAAGTTTGACATGATGAGTGCGGAAATGTATGTAAGGTACGTACACAACTTCATTAAAGGTCTGTATTTCTCGGGCATGGTTGACCCACGGATGAATTCTGAAAGGATCCAAAGAGTATAACCCTGTCATAAGATCTGACCAGAATAAAACCCCATGGCATCGCTCTCATCATCTTCACTGACCATCATGGACAGTCTCCACGTGATGGTCTTACATGTCATGTGTTATGTCTGCAATTTCCATTTCCCCTTCACGTCAGTACCTACGATGAGTTAGAGTCAGACACGGCCGGTGTATGCGACAGTCGTTGGATGGACGTGGTGGTCTCCTTTACAAGGGCATGCCCACTCATGCTGGCCTGGCGACTCGGCGCGTGGTGTTATCATCACTGATGGCCTTAACAGGTGGTGTCCTGCGCGTGGTGCATCGGACCATCACTGAATATCGCCAATGCGATTTAGCGGCAGGGCAGTGTATGCTCTGGCGGATTACCTCATGAAGACTTGATACTGATTACAGTTGATATTGATGACTGTTGATATTGATTACAGTTTGTGGACTGTTGGTTCTGAGACTGGGAGAGGGCTGTCCTGGACGAGCTTGTACATGGGGGCGGGTGGGGGTGGGGGTGGGGTGGGGTGGGAATGGGCGGTGTGTGAGGATAATGTCACTGTGGGCTTGCAAAATGAGACAGAAGACCGTTCTTAATGACATGAACTGTATGATACAAAGAATGACATGAACCGTATGATACAAAGAACGACATGAACTGTGTGATACAAAGAATGACATGAACTGTGACACAAAGAATGACATGAACTGTGTGATACAAAGGATGACATGAACTGTATGATACAAAGAATGACATGAACTGTGATACAAAGAATGACATGAACTGTATGCTACAAAACATGATTCCTGTAGGGAATGGACTCTGACGAGTTGACCATCCTGACATGGCCCATGGCGGTCGGCTTGGCTATAAGCATCATGAGCATGAGTTGAATTGATTCTCCTGGAATGTGTATCATCAATACATAATTCCGATAATCTATGCATGTTTAAGTCTCAAAATCAAAACTCGCATGAATAACCACACATGATTATATCTGTATATAGGTACTGAACATTAAAGTAAAACGTCAGTTATTTTGCAAGGGCATTTCCCATCAGTCAAATGTGGAAAACAAAAGTGTGGAAATTCAGTATTCCCTAAACACGGGTTGACCTAAAACCAAGTATTGCGCACGTTTCAATTCTAATCTCTCTTTTGGTTTATGCCACCCGAGAGATACTATCGTTCTGTAATATTTTGGTGCAAACGGCATGAGAAGAAAATCAGATGATGAAATTCCGAGGCCTCCTATCTATAAAATGAAAATAAACATGATATCAACACCGGGTGCAGGGGCGGGGAAGGGGCATGTTGGGGTGTGGCTGTGGAGGGGGAGCTGGAATAAATGACAGTGAGCGAATGGACGACAATGACTGACACTTACTTACATGGAGCCCATGTTCACTGGGGGGGGGGGGGGGGGGGGGGGGGGGGGCGGGGGGGAGGGGGGGGGGGGGGGGGGTACATATCGACATTTCTGTTCTTTGTTTCGGCTGAGGATCCACATTTCCAAAATGGACAGGCTGGAATCCATGGGAATGAATTCTATTTAGGTTACGGAATGTTTAGGAAGAAATTTTGGTTTCAACAAATACCTGATAATCCCACTTCATTTTTTCAGGTAAGTGGACATTGGAATATAGAACCGTGAGCTACAAAATGTCCGTTCAGAGAGAACGAAGCAACGGAACTGAACAAAAGGTCTTGGTGATAATCTTAATCATGTATGTCGATGTCAGTTTTCAAAGCCAGCAGGAAATGGCTATTGAAACCAAATTACAACAGACACCTAAACACAGTCCAATTATCTGGTTTATCTTGATCAAAAATTGAAGGCTGTTTCTACGTTCGCCGCATTCATAAAGATTATCCTTGAGAATCAATAAACGGGTGCAGGCTAGTGACAGTGTGGGCTGATGTGATATATATTTGAAGCTGTCATGGAACTGAAGTTGCTCGATCCACCATAAAACTATCAAAGTTTTTTTTTTTTTTTTTTTTTTTTAAGTTTTACTTTGTTATTTGTTATTTGGCAAAGTATGTGCAGCATTTAGCAAATATTAATCTGTACTTGCGGCTCTGTTTGTGTGAATCGAATGCAATAATCTAATTTTGAGAGAACGTAAGTAACATTGGTTTCAATGTTGGCATGAAACATCGTGAAACGCATCCTTTATCAATGTAAGAAACAATAAATTCTACTGATTACAATTTACAAGAAAGTGCCAATTCTGTTGTAAAGAAAATATTGCTGAAAACGTAAAGTCCCAGTTCATGGATTCTGCTGTTTCGTAGCATTTTAATGCACAGTGTGTCTGGACATCGGTTATCAGTATTCATCATTCTGCTAACCAGGGTGGTGCCAGCACTTACAGCTACCAAGAAAATGTCAACGTAAAAATTACGACAGACTCAGCTAACTGAAACAGATTGGTTACATAGATTCACTTTGCTACACACGTGAATCAATTAGCTGCATACACACCACTTTGGCACACACGTGAATCAATCAGTTACATACATTCACTTTGCTACACACACGAATCAATTAGTGACATAGATTCACTTTG
>JADBJO010001721.1:145000-152500 GCA_016801955.1 Conus betulinus | reverse complement strand
AGCTCTCTGTGTTTTCTCCTATTTTTTTTTTTTCTTGTCTTCCTCACCAGGAGTAAGGCATGAATAACCAGAGAATGTCAATAATGATTATTTCATATGAAACTGATACCACGAAGATTCATTCTAGTCGGAGTCTACATGACAGAGCTGCACTGTACACTTCCTTTCCTAACTGATCTTGGTGTCAGCCAGGCCCGGGAGATACAGACACCTGCGATGTGGATCAGGAAACGAGCAATGGTGTTTACAGACGCATCCATTAACGGATGAGACTGGACTGTGAGTTCCGGTCTTTCCTTGTTAGACCATGGCACACTCAGCTGTGAGGAACCAGTAAACCCCACAAATACATGCCTCTGGTTGGGGTTTAAACCCACAAGTCCTGCACTACGGTGACTGGTACCTATCTACTTACTGGACATGACTCAGAGGTTGATCTGCAAACTGACTTCTGACTCACTGGCTGCTTGTTAATCAGTCAGCAGATCTTTTGACAGGCTAGGTGTTGGTTGGTTGACTGTTCATGTTTCATTCACCGTTTATGTGGTTGGCAGTCTGTTAATTGATTGGCTTTCAACGAGTGTGTGTATGTCCCCTTAGCTGGTTCAGACCGAGGCTGAGCGTCTGTTTGGTTGGTTGTGTCAGAATGGGGCTGTGCGTCTGTTTGGATGGTTGGGTCAACTTGAGGCTGTGTATCTGTTTGGATAACTGGTTCAACATGAGGCTGTGTATCTGTTTGGATAACTGGTTCAACATGAAGCTGTGTATCTGTTTGGATCCGAATGAGGCTGTGAGGCTGTTTTCTTGTTTGTTTGAAAACGGGACTTTGGGTCTGCTTTCTTTGTTTGCTGAAGCTGCGTATCTGGTAGTTATCTCAGAATGAGGCTGTGTATCTTCATGCATGGCTGGCTCGCAACAAGCCATTGTGTCCGTGGTCTCAGCATGTCTGTTGTGGAGGTTCAGACTTCATTGTGTGTTTGCTTTTGATGGAACTGATTTACTTGTGTTTTCATCATTGCTGATGATGGCGATCTCTGTCAAGTGGTAGGTGCCCGTAACCTGTTTTGTGTTATTTCCAATTTCTAACACTTTTGTTTTCGATTCTTTGTTTGACTGATTGACTGGTGGAAAGATGATTTGCTTGATTTCAAACAAATTACTTTTCTTTGTTTGTTTGTTTACAGACTGTGCTGACAGAAGGCTCGTGCAATGCCTCCAATACTCCCTCCAGTGAGTGTGGATCGTGTGAACAAATGTTGTGCCAGAGTTCTTAGCAACATTTGTCTCTTGCTTATTGTGGTCGGCAGTCATGATGCCATCCCTATATTGCTCTCCCCACCATCCACTCGTCCTCTCCACTCCCCTCCGCAATCCTCACCGTTTTGCAGTCCACTCTGACTTGAAAGTTTCCTTTCCACTGAACAATGGCACATGAACGTATTGAAGCATAAGGTAAACAGGGCACTATACCAAAGATGAGATTATATGTATGTTCTAATCTCTCTCTCTCTCTCTCTCTCTCTCTCTCTCTCTCTCTCTCTCTCTCTCTCTCTCTCATGTGTGTGTGCGTGCGTGCGTGCGTGCGTGCGTGCGTGTGTGTGTGTGTGTGTGTGTGTGTGTGTGTGTGTGTGTGTGTGTGTGTGTGTGTGTGTGTGTGTGTGTGTGAATAAGTCTAGATTTTTTTTTTTAATCCCACGAACAAATTTAGAATGTCCCAAATTTTCGGCTTCACGACCCTCGTCGGGAGGGGGGAAGTGTAAAATACAATGCTACTATCCGAGAGGGAGAGAGAAAGAGAGAGAGAGAGACGTTTGACGCTTGACGCGCGCGAATGCGCCGCGCCTTTTATTTTGAGGCCTCCGGCCTGTCCATATCAGGTGTACACAAATGGCAAAGATAATTCATTATGCATCAGCTCAGTCCATGTGTTCCTATTGAGCATTCGAGGTTTATACAAATTTATATGTCCCATTTTACCCTTGCCATTGATTCTCTCATAGATCCTATCCCCAATCAGTATTTTATAAACAGACTATACAGTTCGTTTCTACTTTGTATCATGTATATTTTCCTTCATACCACAACTACCCATCTACGTGCTAGTTGTTCATACTTATATACTATTGATTGTTTTGTTTCTTATATTTCTGTTTGAGGGAGAGAGAGAGAGAGAGAGAGAGAGAGAGAGAGAGAGAGAGAGAGAGAGAGAGAGGTTATGCTGTGTGGTATTTTTCTTAGACAGTTGATGCTTGTTGTTTCTTCCCATTTTACTTATCAACACAACATATCGTTCCATCGTTTGTTCTGAAGCTGACTTGCTTGTTTTTTTCACAAAAAACTCACGAATCCAGACCGCCCCTCTCCCCACTCCCTCACATCTCAGTTTTCAGGATTAGCGCTATACAGAATACACTTAACAAAACCACCGCTGTATTAAATTCTTAAACCGCAGTTAATCCTGCACAGCAAAAACAACAGCAATGAAACCATTGCCAAAGAAAAATAATACTCGTCACAAAAAATTCATAAATCATTCATTCTAAAAACAGAATTTCACGTAGCGCAAAATAAATTCAGATCTACTATGTATAAAATAAGCGGAGGCATTTGTGAAATAAGTAAGCTTTATATAATCACACGCACAAAGAAACGAAGTTTTTTTTCATTCTCTCTATGAGAAATTTCTGAAATCACGTACACTTTATCTTACCATGCAAAATAAATGAAATATTTCATTCTGTTTATGAGGCATTTGTGAAATCACGTAAACTTCATCCAGCCATGCAAAATAAACGCGTTTTTTTTTTTTCATTCACTTTATGACGTGTTCAGGTTGCCCCTGGACCATTGACGTCAGCAATCTCCCAGGCAACCTGAGCCAGGTGCTGACGTGCGGGATGACGTACAACTGTCTGGGCATCACGTGCTGTCTGGACGTGGAGGTCAGCAGCCTGCCCCTGATGGCCCAGCCCATGGACTTCTACCTGCCCTTCCACACTTCCTCTTTGACCCCTGCGCGACAACATGAAGGTCGACTTGGCTTTCGGCACCTACACCCGAACTGAACACCTCCTCAACTATGACTTTGGTAAGCATGAATGTGGAGATGATGATAGTGATGAGGAGGAGGAAGAGGAGGGAGGAAGAGGGTGGGAGGGAAGAGTTGGTGGTGATGGTGGTGGTGATGAAGGAGGAGGAGGAGGAGCTGGCAGATGAATGCAATGATGATGATCATCGTAATGTTGATGAAGATGATGATGATGATGATGATGAGGAGGGAGGAGGAGGAGGAGGAATATAATGGTGAAAATAATGACGACGACGACAACGACGACGACGACATCGACGACGTCGACGACGACGACGACGACGACGATGATGATGATGATGATGATGATGATGATGATGATGATGATCGGCACCTGTACTCATCTTCGACTTCGATCAGTGGAATTCATGTAGTTTGTGCTAGCTGTAATGATGACGACGAGTCTATATACCAGTTGACATGAAACTAAAGATGTAGTAATGGTAGTGAAACTGAAAAAAAATGATGGTTGATATGAAGACAAAGATGATGAAGATGATGATGATGATGATGATGTTTGATTATTATCATCATTATTGTGATACCAATACTATGAGGGGACAGCAGCAGCAGCCGCAACAGCGACACCAAAGCTGCTAAGCGTTGTAGTGTAGTGTGTTTCTTTTCGATGCCGAGTGCTAGTGCTACATGTGATGCTGGTTCCGTGTGTGTGTGTGTGTGTGTGTGTGTGTGTGTGTGTGTGTGTGTGTCTGTGTGTGTGTGTCTGTGTGTGTGTGTCTGTGTGTGTGTCTGTGTGTGCGTGCGTGCGAGCGTGCGTGCTTGTGTGTGTGTGTGTGTGTGTGTGTGTGTCTGTGTGTGTGGGGGGGGGGGGGGGGGGCGCATGCGTGCGTGCGTGCGTGCGCGCGCGCGCGCGCGTGCGTGCATATGTGTGTGTGTGTGTGTGTGGGTGTGTGTGTGTGTGTGTGTGTGTGTGTGTGTGTGAGTGACTTATGATACTGACCACATGTAACACTGCCATTCCAGGTCAATGACATGAAACTATAGATGTAATGGTAGTGAAACTGAAAAAAAAAATAATGGTTGATATGAAGACAAATCATCTTTTGGATGCAGAGTGCTAGTGCGCGCGCGCGCGCGCACGTGTGTGTGTGTGTGTGTGTGTGTGTGTGTGTGTGTGTGTGTGTGTGTGTGTGTGAGTGACTTTTGATACTGACCACATGTAACACTGCCATTCCAGGTCAACCCAGACAAGTCACGACAGGAGTGGGTCAGTACCAAGGAGACCCCTCCCCTCTCAACATCACGTGAGTCATTGTGTTAAAGCAATGTTTGTCGGCTGGCTGCTTCATAGTCACTGAGTTAAAGCGATTTTTGTTGGCTGGTTGTCTCGTAATCATTGTGTTAAAGCGATGTTTATTGGCTGGTTGTCTCGTAGTCACTGTGTTAAAGCGATGCTTGTTGGTTGGTTGTCTTTTAGTCATTTTTTGAAAGCGATGTTTGTTGGCTGGCTGTCTTTCAGTCATTTTTTGAAAGCGATGTTTATTGCCTGGCTGTCTTTTAGTCATTTTTTGAGAGCGGTGTTTGTTGGCTGGTTGTCTCATGGTCATTGAGTTAAAGCGATGTTGGGTGGATGGCTGGTCATTGTGATGAAGCGATGTTTTTTGGCTGGCTTTACCATAGTCATTGAGTTGAAGCGATGTTTGTTGGCTGGCTGCTTCATAGTCATTGTGTCAAAGCGATGTTTGTTGGCTGGTTTCATAGTCATTGTGTTACAGCGATATTTGTTGGCTGGCTCTCTCAGTCATTGTGATAAAGCGATATTTGTGGATGGCTGTCTCATGGTCATTGTGATAAAGCGATGTTTGTTGGATGGCTGTCTCATGGTCATTGTGATAAAGCGATGTTGGTTGGATGGCTGTCTCATGGTCATTGTGATAAAGCGATGTTTGTTGTTGGATGGCTGTCTCATGGTCATTGTGATAAAGCGATGTTTGTTGGATGGCTCTCTCATGGTCATTGTGATAAAGCGATGTTGGTTGGATGGCAGTCTCATGGTCATTGTGATAAAGCGATGTTTGTTGGATGGCTGTCTCATCTTCGTTGACCCGCTCAGTCATTGCTTCCACGAAGCTCCTTTTGGCAACCCCACCCCCCACCCCATCCCTCTCTTCCCCTTCTCCTTCCTACACACAGTCCATCGCTGTAGCAGGCAGTTACAAGATGCGATTATCAGATGTCATCGTGTGGCAGACCTACCAGATGGCCCAGTAGCATTATTACCTCGCCCTCCCCTACTCTCCCCCCGCATACACAAGCACACCTAGTCTCGTCTCACTGCAGTCCCAGCATCAGAAACTGACAGGAAGTGATGAGTATTGAGTGGTCTTGGGGGAACCCGCCAGAGAATACCCGGCACTCTGTGGAGTCACTTAGGCTGTGTTCAACAGCGTGTGAATAACGATCTGTGAAGGTGTCCTTTACTTTCATCATCATTAATATGAGCAATGCTATTATTATCAGTATTATTATTGCTGCTATTAGCCTTATCATTCTTATATATGTTGCTATTATTGTATCTATTATTATTATCATTACAGTTATGATTATTACTACTATTATGCTTATCATATTATTTTTATCTTCATTATTATTATTATCATCATTAGTATTAGCATTGTTATCATTATCATCAGTATTAGCATTGTTATTATCATCATCACTATTATGTTATTGTTATTATTATCATCATCATCATCATCAGTATTCTTCTTAGTGTTGTTGTGGTTAGCATTAACATTACTATTAAGCCTATCATTATTATGCAATTATAGACATAAGACCCCAACCACTGTAAAACCCTACGACTAAGAGCCTACCACTCCTATAACTCGCAAGCTGTAGACGTGTGCTACACAACTGGGAGTAGGTATTACTTCCAAGCGGTAAAATGCTTCAGTGTCACCAACTGTCAAACTATTACACAAAAAACTGACGGTGATATCCAGCTACCTAGTGTGTTTTGCTACTGACTTTTTTCGGGGAGAGGGGGGGAGGGAATCTGTATCCTCCTCACCCCCACTCCCACGCAGGTCAATAGCCCAATAGCCCTGGAGTCAATCGATCCAAAATGAAGCTCTATGTTATTAATATTAAGAATTTACAGCAAACCTGCACGGTCCTCGTCTGCCATCCGATTTGGAGCGGAGCATAGTCACGTGTTTACGAGCACTTCCGTCCATTAGCTCACCACGCGACATGCACGAAAAGCGTGTTCGTCAGCCTGGAGCGGCATGTCATGAAGTGAAAGCACTTGTTAAATACCCTACCACAGCCCCGCTACAAGCGTGTTCTGTACCAAACTAGGTTAGGTAATGCCACTGGAGGAGTGGGGGGGCAAAACGATGGAAACAAACGTGCAGCACAGTGTCTACAGCATTTCCTGTCTGGCTTTGACTTCGAAATGCTATCTGCTTTACATAGTGTGACTCTCTTTCAAATGGGTATTTCTCTTGCAAACATTAATTTGTGAATTTTAAAAAAGAATCGGTGGTGAGTCCTCCAAACAACAGGGACAGTCAAATTACAGGGCAAAACACGACGCGCTTCGACGTCTTAGGTCTTCTTCAGGCAGATAAACAACACTCAGGACAATGAAAACGAAGAACGAGCAAACATTTTTTTCTACTCATATTCGGCGCAAAACTGACGGGTGAGTTAGACTTTACAAGTTCAATTCAGTACCAAACATTTCGAGACTCTGGTGTGACATTAGCCTTACTGGAACATCTTTATGGGAAGAAACTGATATAAAAAAAATCATGTGATGTGAAGCTGTAGTCTCGCGTGAAAGGCCATTGTGATAAATTCCTGCTTGAAGAGTCGTCTTATGTATACCTAAAGGTGTGTATATTGTGACATGATAGTGTCACAAAATATTTCAGTATATGTAAGATCCATTGTGTTCATTGTTATTGATGTCAACCAGTTTATTTGTTTGACATCAACGTGTTGATGAATTGTCCCAGGGATGAAGTTCAGAGTAGACTAGGTGAAGATGATACTTAACAGTCTCTTTCTTAAGTGATGATAATAGGAATGATAAGAACAAGGGAAAAATAAAGAAGAAAAGAAAAAAGAAGAATGAAAGTATTACCCACACAACAGTGACTTGCCGTCAACAACAATAACAACAACAAGAACTATGATAGTGACA
The DNA here is from genome assembly GCA_016801955.1 of Conus betulinus. Lineage (NCBI taxonomy): Eukaryota > Metazoa > Mollusca > Gastropoda > Neogastropoda > Conidae > Conus > Conus betulinus. Next base: position 145,238 of record JADBJO010001721.1, on the reverse strand, counting down.
ATACCAGTAGCGATGATGATGACGAATCAAACGACTGTGATGCTTTCAGATACTCAGTGGAGCACTATCGCACCATGAGCCCATACGAGGAAGGCTTCCAGCTGATTTAAATGTCAATCTGTGCATTCCGTTTGATGGTCAGCAGTTCTGCCTTCCTGATGAGTTTGGCATTGACGTCATGTCCGGCCAGCAGGTGCCCGTATGCAGTCCCATCAGCTATGCTGAAATCATCAGTGAG
>JADBJO010001721.1:140000-142500 GCA_016801955.1 Conus betulinus | reverse complement strand
ACAGCGTTTGCCCTATCACTGCAGCAAACATAGAGCACATTTTGAATTGTCATGCCATGTACATACAGAGAGTACAGTTTGAATTGTCATGCTATGTACATACAGAGAGCACATTTTGAATTGTCATGCCATGTACATACAGAGAGCACATTTTGAATTGTCATGCCATGTACATACAGAGAGCACATTTTGAATTGTCATGACAGGTACATACAGAGAGCACATTTTGAATTGTCATGCCATGTACATACAGGCTGCATCGCTGTAATCAGCCCGGAGCAGCAATCCGTCCACGTTCTGTCTCACCCTTTGTAGAGTGGTGACTTTTTTCAGTATGACCACTGGCCATTCTCTCTTCTGAAGCTATAAACTCCCATCTCAACGCCATACCTGAATCGGAGAACCTGAAAACACCCGAGTCATGACGAAGGCGGTTTATGAATCAGGAGAGAATACCTTGAGGTACAGTGTCAGTTCCACGTAAACCAGACTTTAAACATACAAGGAACTGACAAGGCCGAATCGCCTACCTTCTTAGCATTTCTGCTACCTCCTCTACCTCCATTTTCTTCTCCCACATTTTTTTTTTATTCCAGTCTTCGTCTTCTTTCTCACGTTCTCCCCCTCCCCTCCTCCCTCCTCCTCCTTGCTGCAGATTTCAACCTGACGCAGTTCCTGGAAGACACGGGACAGGCGGTCAGCACCAGGTCTCTGCCACAGTCTGTGTCCCAGATGTTGCTCAACAAGTTTTGCCTCACCACCGACATGATGCAGACACGTTGCGACCGTCAGAGGGCGCCCTACACCCCTGCCCTGGATGGCTGGAGAAACGGTCAGTCAGCCGTAGTGGTTTCTATAGCAGTGTGGGTTTTTTTTTTTTTTTTTTTTTTGTAATAATAGTTATAGCAGTGGTTATAGGAGTGGTTATTGTAGTGGTGTTTTTTGTAGCAGTGGTTGTTGTAATAGTAGTTGTAGCAGTGGTTGTTTGTAATAGTAGTTGTATCAGTGCTTGGAGCAGTGCTTGTGGCAGTAGTTGTAGTAGTGGTTGTTGTGACAGTGGTCACTGCAGTGGTTGTAGCAGTGGTTGTTGTAGCAGTGGTTGTTGTTGTAGCAATGTTTGTTGTAGGATTGCTTTCTGTGGAAGAATTTGTTTTAATAATAGTTGTAGCAGTGTTTGTAGCGGGTGGTTGTAGTAGCAGTGGTTGTAGCAGTGGTTGTAGCAGTGGTTGTAGTAGCAGTGGTTTTTTGTAGCAGTAGTTGTAGCAGTGGTTTTTGTAGCAATGGTTTTTGTAGCAGTGTTTCTTTTAGTAGTAGTTGTAGCAGTGGTTGCAGCAGTGGTCATTGTAAAAGTAGTTGATGCAGTTGTTGTGGGCGGTGGTGGTTGTAGCAGTGATTGTAGCAGTGGTTGTTTTAGCAGTGGTTATAGCAATAGTTGTAGCAGGGGTTATTGTGGCAATGGTTGTAGCAGTGGTTGTTGTAACAGTAGTTGTAGCAGTGGTTGTAGCAGTGGTTTTTTTGGGCAGTGGTTGTAGCAGTGGTTAGCAGTGGTTGTTGTAGCATTGGTTGTAGCAAGGGTTGTAGCAAAGGTTTTAGTAGCAAGAACAAACGTGGAAGCAACTGAAATAGCAGCAGCAACCACAGCTGCATGTCTAGAAGTAGTAGTTGTTTTTTTTTTGGTGATTCTAGTGGTGGCGGCAATCGTTGTGTTAGAGTTGATCTTGTTGCTTGTATTGTTGAGGTGAAAGTGGTTAGAGAGAAATGGTATTGTTGTTGTAGTAATGTGATATTACCTGTAAGAATGAAAGGAACAGTGATGCAGCAGGGGTGCTAGCTTTGGTGTTGTTAGTTGTGATCAGTGGCCGCAGCAGCAATTGTGCTGGTGATGGTGGTAGTGGGGATGCTGATGGCGAATCATTTTAGTGAAGTAACTGCTGGTGGTGTTTGGGGGTTTAGCACCGAATTGTTGAAAGGGCAAAACGAGGGTTGACTGCCAGAACCCAGTATCTCTCTTCGATATATGAATGTCTATGTATATACATATATTAATGGTGTGGGTAGTGTTCACTGCTGATGGAGTTGTTGTGGTGGTGTACCGTGGTAATATAAGGGGTGGTCTTTGTTGACAAATTGTTGGCGTTTCTTGGAGATAGTAGATCTGCTTTTTGCTTCGGTCATAATCTATTTTTTAATGATGAGAGTGTTAATGGCTGTTTGCAAGAAATAATGACAGTAGTTTTGGTAACATTTGGCAACATTAAAGGGGCTGATGGACATCTTTGCAGGTAGCGACGATAGTTCTGGGGAAAAAAAAAATCTGATAATGCAGAGAGTATTTAAGATTATGTTTGTCAACTATAGTTACAGCAGTTTTGGTACTGGTTAGTTATACTGAAGGCACTGATGGTTGCGTTTGCTAATGAAAAAAACATTGCTTTGAATAGCATTTAGCTATACTTAAGGTACTGACAGTCAAGTTTGTCAACAATGCCGATTGTAGTTC
>JADBJO010001721.1:107500-135000 GCA_016801955.1 Conus betulinus | reverse complement strand
CTACTTCACAACACAGTGTAATGTTACACTACGTCACAACACAGTGTAATGTAACACTACGTCACAACACAGTGTAATGCCGGGTTCACTTCCTGTCACATACTGACCAAATTGTAGGCCTTGGGCTCACACTAGGGAGATGATATCACTCTGTTCACATAACTTGAGTCTACTCCCTCAAGATGTGAAACGAGCTCAGATCGATTTCTTGTAACGATTTACATACAACAATGAGCTTTTTGTTTGTTTGTTTGTTTTTGTTGTTTGTTTGCTTAACGAATGTCACAATGAGCAGGGAGGTGGAGGAGGGGGGGGGGGGGGGGGGGGGGGGGGGGGGGGGGGGGGGGGGGGGGGGGGGGGGGGGGGGGAGACATAAAGAGCAAGTACGGTAACTCTTGCTTGCATGACGGGAAAAAAAACCCCCCCACCGCCCATAAAAGAATGCTACCTACGACACCGAATCGCCTATCAGACATGACAACACAAAGCATACAGAACAAACAGTGAGTGAGACCCCCCCCCCCCCCCCCCCCCCCCCCCCCCCCCCCCCCCCCCCCCCCCCCCCCCCCCCCCCCCCCCCCCCCCGAGAATCCCCCCCCCCCCCCCGAAAAAGAGAGAATGCCCCCCCCCCCCCTCCCCGAAAAAGAGAATGCTCTAAGCTTGCCCATATACCTTGTACCTGACACATCTATACAGCAACAACAAGCGGAGAAGAATGAACAAATACAAATGAACATTGGTAGTCATGACTGGTACAAGCTTTTTTTTCACCCTGGACTTTAGTGTCGAGGGCAGGGGAGAGAGGCAGTACTCACCGATTCATGATAGATACCAGCGGTGTTTGCTCTCATTGCAGAACTGTTCACCTGGCAGCAGTGTTACCTGCCCGATGGAGAAACAGGTACAGTGAAAGCACTTAAGTATTGACATCCAGAAATGCTTCTTGCAGACACACGAGCGCGCGCAAATGCACGCATGTGTGTGTGTGTGTGTGTGTGTGTGTGTGTGTGTGTGTGTGTGTGTGTGTGTGTGTGTGTATGTATGTATGTGTGTGTGTGTGTGTGTGTGTGTGTGTGTGTGTGTGTGTGTGTGTGTGTGTGTGTGTAAGCTCGTCGTAGCTGTGAGCGCACCCTACTCCTGTCTAGGTCTCTCTTACTTTCCTGACACGGAAATGCGTGAATATCAACACTGCTCTCTCTCTCTCTCTCTCTCTCTCTCTCTCTCTCTCTCTCTCAATCTCCTCACTCTTAAAACAGTCACCCCATCCAGTATAAGTATTTGGTGTAAGTGAAACAAGGCTAGACTCTCGCATCACGGATAATGTTATCAGCATTCCTCACTACAAAATAGAACGACTTGACAGTGATCCCCCAACATACTGGCCTCGCTGTATACATTCATTAATCAATTGCCAACATTACCCGACGCCGATTTGATCTTGAAATTAATACTGTTGAATGCATCTGGATTGAAATAAAGAGCTCCCAAATCACCGCCATTGATAAGCGGACATTTATATAGATACCCATCTTGCACATACGAATGATATGACAAATTTGTATTAATGATAAATCGGATCTGTCACAAAAATTCAAACATACTACTGTTAGGGGATTTTGATATAGATATGTTAAAACAAAAACCAGCTCTGACAATTATACTGTCACTTAATGCACTTCATCAGTTAGAAGAACACCCCTACAAGAATAACTAAAACATCTGCAACTCTTGTTGATCATATACACAAAACAACGAATCTGCAATCTTAGATGTTCCAGTGGTACACTCTGGTATTAGTGGTCACTGTCCAGTCTTCTGTACGTGGTCCTTAGGGCTCCTAAAACCACCACCCAAAGGTCACACGACCATCCATACCGCTCTTTCAAAACGTTTAATGAAACAGCATACCTGCATAACTTAGGCCTAAACATCATCCCCCCCCCCCCCCCCCCCCCCCCCCCCCCTTTTTTTTTCACTTGATTTATAATTACTCAGACGTCAGTGATACACTGTCCTTCTGGTATCAAACATTCCTCACCATCATAAATGAACACGCGTCGTTACATTGATAAAGAGTTAGGCATCTGCAGATTAAACCGCGGTTAACACCGGGTTTGCTGCAAGAAATGGTTCTACACGACCAGTTCAAGGCAGCAAATTGTTTTACGAATACAAAGAGCAGAGAAACTTTGTTTCAAACGAAGCTGAAAAAGCCAAACGAGAGTACTTCAGTCAAATGATTACGGATGCAAAAACCACAGCATCCATCTCTGAGGGCAATTAACAGTTGTGTACATAACAAGCGTACAGATTCACAAAATTCAACTACAATGAAACTCCAGACAAATTTGATACACACTTTCTGTAATTATCAGATATCCGTACTCAAGCTTCACAGACTATAAGAGCACCAAATGAATATATATGCCCAACTTCCCTAGTATCATTTTGTAAACAAAAACTTGGATCCTTGGATCCAGTAATTTACTTAAGATTCCCTTCTTGCTGTACATGAAGTAGGAATGCAATTAGCGCAGTTAAAGAATAGAAAATCCATGGGTCCTGATAGTATACCCGCATTTCTTCTCAAACTCGCTCTTCCTTACATCGTTGAGTCTTCTACAGACATGTATAATTGATCCATTGAACTAGTGTCTTCCCACAAGCGTTCAAAAATGCCAAAGTGATTCCCGTTCCAAAATCAAATGATTTGTCGGATCCAAATAATTTCAGACCTATATCCTCACTATCAACTCTATCCAGCCCCCCCGAAAGACACACGCATGCACACGTATCTCATTTCATTGAGAAAAACAAACCATTTCACCCACTCCAATCTGGATTCCGATCTAATCACTCCTGCCATACAGCGTTATCACGAATATGTGACTCATGGCTTTCAAATATGAACCAATCACAAATGGCAGGGGTTGTCTTTCTTGACTCAAAAAGGCGTTTGACCCTGTTGATCATTCCATTCTTAAGGAAACGATCTATCTGCTTGAGCCATTCATTGACAGACTCACGATTCCAAACATACTTGAACGATAGGACTCAGTATGTAGTGGTTAATGGCAAAACCTCCGCTTCAGACTTTGTTAGACATGGAGTCTCACAAGGCTCAGTACTAGCCCCCCTCCTATTCTGCATCTTCATCAATGATTTACCATTGTCCGTATCAAATGAAAAAACAACAGATTTATTTGCTGTTGACTCGTCACTCCAAAACGAATAGCAGTGATCTACAGACGATCGAAACTTCTTTCCAGGAAAGTCTAAACGACATGTCAGACTGGTGTCATTCAATCTCATGCCATTCACCCAGCCAAAACCAAATCTATGTTCATAGCTACCCGCCGAAAGCACCAACTGGCTCCTCTTTGCATAAAACTTCAGTGAAATGGAAATTCTATCGAACAGGTAGATGAGCATCGTGCTTTATGGGTAACGATAGATAGAGAATTGAATCTCTTCTCAATAATGTATGCAAGGTAGACTCAAAAAAAAAAAAAAAACTTTTCTCTGTTATCTCAATTAAAGCGCTACGTCAACAGTACTGTGCCCGAACTTTTTTCAATGCACACATAATGTCACGTAACAGTTCATTTCAACAGTCTGGGACGGGAGTAGTGATGTTCACAAAAAAAGGCTGAATTATTTCCATAGATGTGCGACAAAACTACTCCATCCAGCCGTACCTGCAACAACAGACGAAAAACTTAAAGTGCTGAACATGCTATCTCAGAGTAAGCAATTGGAATTCAAAAGCCATCATTTATTATTACAATCTTGACAGATACCGTGCCATGTTAGATCAATGACACCCACCCACCCACCTTTTTTTTTTTTTTTTTTTTTTTTTAAAACAAGATGAACGGCTTTTCTGGCTCGAAGAAATTCCTTCTCCCAACCCAAGCATTGATCAACACAAAACAAAGCCTTGCTTACTCTGGACCATATCTCTGGAACTCGCTTCTACCGAGTTAACAAAATACAAATACTTTAAAACTCTTCAAGAAACATTTACATGAACAGTTTATGCTTCTGTTATTTGATTATTTGATGAAAATGATTAACGTCCATTGGCAGAGTCTTCTGTAAACCATACATTGAATACACCGTCTAAACATACCGCTCATCTGCACTCCCGCTCTGTCTACCATCTCTCTCCTCCCTATATCTACCATTCTCTCCCCTCCCTCATCCGACCTCTCTCTCTGTAGTTTTGTTTGTTTGTTTGTTTTTGTATTTGCAAGTTTCCTTCTGTTGTCCACCCACCAAGTCATTGTTACTTTTATGAACAGTCTGCTTATCATTGTAGAATTAGATTACAGTGTCGCTATTTTGAATTGTCAGTTTGAATGATTTATTATGTTGAAAGAATGTATGCATGACAAGGACAGATTGTAAGACTAGGCTTTGGCCTAAATCTTCATCCTTGCGTATTAAAGATCAATCAGTCAATCAATCAATCAACCAATCAATCAGTCAGTATCTCTCTTTTTGTGTCTGTCTGTCTGTCTGTCTGTCTGTCTGTCTGTCTGTCTCTCTCTCTGTCTCTCTCTCTCTCTCCTCTCTCTCTCTCTCTCTCTCTCTCTCTCTCTCTCTCTCTCTCTTCGTTTCGTATGCACGGGGTATGTAAGTGCACGTGCCTGTGTGCAAGGACGCACGTGTATGAGTGCACACTGTGTGCTTTTGCATGCTGTAACACAGCAACTACCTTCCTATCCCCGTCTCCTCAGCCTGTAAATAGCAAACACGCGCGCATGTGTGTACGTGTACCTAGCCCTGTTCAGGTTAGTCACCAACTCTTGGTTTCACTAACTACCACGTGCTGTCCCAGGGTGCCACGTGTCCCTGCCCTCCTCCCTGGCGGGCAGGTGCGTGCAGACTAACAACTGCCTGGCTCTGCAGTGCTGTGTCCCAGTGGACCTGGGCTTCCTGGGCACGCACTCCATCGCCGCCACACCTTCGACTTCGACCGCTGCTCCGACACCTTCCTCTACACGCTGGACAGACAGTCAGGGGCCCTCGGTCTGTCGGCCATCTTGGGTGAGTGTCTGTGGGGGGTGGGGGGGGAGGGGGGGGGGGAAGGCGGGAGTGGGGTGGTTGGGTGTGTGGTGAGAGGGGGGAGGGGTGGTGGTCGAATCTGTTATGTGGGGGAGGGAGAGGAGATGGTGTGAAGCGGGTGGTTTGTGTGGGCAACGTGGATGAAGGTTTCAGTGCTTGATTCGTTTTGTTCAGTTCAATGGTTTATTTAATGTCTATTCACCATTGATGATATTAGACGAAAAATAATCTAACAACGTCACTATTATCTAGCAATGCTTAACCTAAAAACAAAAAAAAACAACAACAACAACAAACCCGCATCAAAGCAACTTGGCAACTTTAGATTGTGCGATAATAGTAGCAATTTTTATGATAGAAGTGCTGGACAATATTTGACTGATATCTTGGACTTTGATGTCAATAGAATTTTCTTTATAGATTGGAGTTAAGACGGAACATTCCATCAATAGATGATGCACTGAAATAGGCTTACCACAAGTACAAAGAACGTGGCAAGAATATTTTGTGTCCCATGCCTTCAACGTGAGTTTTGCTACCATCTTGGAAATGTGACGAGGACAAGTATTTACATATTTAAGATTTTCTCCACAAATTCTGTTATAAACACAACTTTCTAATTTTAGCAAACTTTCTGACGAAGACATTTTCAGTGAAGATAAAGAACAATCAGGGCAATGTTTAGCTCCAGCTTTAGCAAGAATATCTGCTACTTCGTTCCATTTCATGATTCGTTTTATTATTCGACCTCATTTGACCTATCTTTTTTTTTTTAAGTGTGGGAGGGGGGGGGGGGGGGGGGGAAGGTGTGGTGGGAAAGCAAATTCAGGATCTGAAAGTGATAGTCCACATTTTTAAAGGCATTTATTAACCAGTTTTGCAAAACACTCATTTTGCGGATAAGTATATACATGGTCTGAAATAACAAGGTAAACGGATGATAATAACGAAAATAGAAAAAAAAACAGAGCAATATGAACATGTCACAAATACAACCACTGGCATAGCATCATAACCAGCGAGTCGCTAAGAAGAAGCAAATGAGACAGACAGACAGGCAGGCAGGCAGGCAGGCATACAGGGGAAATAAACATACAAGAAGAGAGAGAGAGAGAGAGAGAGAGAGAGAGAGAGAGAGAGAGAGAGAGAGAGAGAGAGAGAGAGAGAGAGAGAGAGAGAGAGAGAGAGAGAGAGAGAGAGAGAGAGAGAGAGAGACTCAACTCAGGTCAACTCAACTCAAACTGAAATACTTCAATAGCAAACGCCACCGACCTATCTGAAATGAGGTCAAGAACAAAAGTAGCATACGCACGCGCTCGGCGCATATACTGAAAGTTATGAAAGAAAATGTTTGCCTAACAAAATGTTCTTCCTGAAAATTACTCTGGCCTTTGTGTGTTTAACTGATGAGAGTTCCTCTTGTCCCTTTAGTGCTTTAAAAATGAACATAGCTACAGAGCGAGTCACAATTTTCTTTTCATTTTGCAGTAAAAGAAGCAATGGCACTTGATGAACATTTGTAGTATGAGGCAAAATGTATTAATCTCTTAAATCTTTATAGGATGGAAAAAAAAAACAATCAAACAATGCATTTCGTCCTCGATTTGATTACCAAATGGACAGGTTTTGGAGTTTAGTGTCTATCTTTGATGGACATTCAAATCTCTAATACCAAGTCGAAATCTCACGAGCACTGCACAGTTTAGGGATTGTAATATCAGTTAAATATTTCTTTGAGAGAGAGAGAGAGAGAGAGAGAGAGAGAGAGAGAGAGAGAGAGAGAGAGAGAGAGAGAGAGAGAGAGAGTGAGAGTGAGTGAGTGTGTGTATGTGTGTGTGTGTGTGTGTGTGTGTGTGTGTGTGTGTGTGTGTGTGTGTGTGAGAGAGAGAGAGAGAGAGAGAGAGAGAGAGAGAGAGAGAGAGAGAGAGAGAGAGAGAGAATGAACAATCTATGATACTGTCCTTCAAAACTCCCACCTTTCAAATGGATCTTTTTCTTGTCTTTTCCATTTCATTTAGTTGTCGGTTCTGCTGAGGAATACCTGCCGGGCCAATTGACCACTGTTCTGATTCTGTCTGGCACGAACCAACACACACACACACACACACACACACACACACACACACACACACACACACACACACACACACACACACGCACGCACGCACGCACGCACGCACACACAGACGTCCCACAAAGCGAGCAGATGGGCAGCGCCATCACCTTCAACTACCAGGTGAAGAGCGCCCCCAGTGGCTATGACCTGGAGGCCAGCCTGGACGTCTGCGTCCTGGATAACATCACTTCCGCTGCCGTCACGTGCGCCACCTATAACCTGTTGCCCGATGACGTCAGCATCTACTCGCCCGCTGCCCACTGCACGGGGAGAGAAGAAGGAGGAGAAGCACAGTGAAAAAACCCAAGTGAGTGGAACAGTGGGAGGGGGAGGGGGTGTGAGGAGGGAGGAAAGGGAGGAAGAGAAGCAGAGTAAAGAAACCCTAGGACAGTGTGTGTGGGTGTGTGTGTGTGGGGGGGGGGGGGGGGGGGGGGGGGGGGGGGGGGGGGTAGAAGAGGGAGGAGGAGAAGAAGGAGGAGAAGCAGAGTGAACAGTGAGGGGTGAGGAGGGAGAAGGAGGAGGAGGAGAAGGAGGAGGAGGAGGAGGAGGAGGAGACGCTTGGTGAATACATCCAAGTAAGTGGAACAATGGAGGGTGTGGAGGTAGGCAAAGCTTCCGAAGTAGTTGGGACAGGTGATCTCTGAATTACGTAAAAGTGAAAAAGAAACAGCCGAAAGGAAAAGATGAACACACACACACACACACACACACACACACACACACACACACACACACACACACACACACACACACACACACACGAAGACAGAGGAGAGAGAGAGAGAGAGAGAGAGAGAGAGAGAGAGAGAGAGAGAGAGAGAGAGAGAGAGAGAGAGGAAAAGTGAAACGAATGGAAAGATAAAGTAGTATTGAGGGACGAGTGAACGACAAAGAGAAAAGAGGAAATCTATCCGCCGGTGTGGCGCTGTGGTTACAGTTGCGGGTTGTAGACTAGGTTCCAGCTCCATCAGAGACATGTGGAATTGTATCTTCCCAGCCGGTTCACACACAAGATGTCGGAATGCTGTGAGTCAATGTGAGCACACTGGAACCGCTGTCGTGACCCCTCCCCCCCCCCCCCCCCCCCCCCCCCCCCCCCCCCCCAATCTGAATGGATGTGTTTTTTGATGAGAGTATTCACTTTTCCTTCTCACCACTGCAGGTGTCTGTCTCCCTCGGTCTTGGTTTAAGCTGGGGTGTGTCATAACAGCCAGCGTAGAGTAGAGCCTGTCTTGTTCTCCAAGACCAGAACAGGCCTCTGTAGTATTATTTTCATAATTCTCGTCCGCGTGGATCGTCAAGAAAAGACTAACTGTGTGGAATTCTGTGGCCCTTCATGCCCCTGCTTTCTCGTATTAGTTTTCCTCTCCACACTTATGCTAATATTGAGTTCGTGTCATTCATAGTTTCTGCCAATGCATAGGAAGTATCGTCAGAATGTGTGGTGGAGGCACTCTAGCGGGTACTCGCCCATGCACCCAGACTCTCAGACTAAGTGTTATTGCTGTCAGTGTAGGATCAAGAAGATAATGCTCCGCGTACGTTGAATCAGAACAATCACCATGGACCACAATCCAAGACTCAGCAGCGAGGCAGTGTCTCCTCTGGTAGGCTGCTTCGTGACGACCTGATATGGGTTATTCTTAGTAAACTGCCGATGTTTTGGGTGCAGTGGGAGGCTTTCAATTTAGCTGTGTATGGCGAGTCAGTATGAGTAATGTAGGGTTACTTCCAGGGAGATGCGTGGAGAAGGAGACAACACGAAGATAATGATGATGATGATAATGATAATAATGATAATTATATGAATGTTATTAATATAATAATAACAATGATAATAATAATAATAATAATAATAATAATAATAATAATAATAATAATAATAATAATAATAATGATGATAATAATAATAATAATAATAATAATAATAATAATAATAATAATAATAATAATAATAATAATAATGATGATGATGATGATGATGATGATGATGATGATGATGATGATGATAACAATAATAATAATAATAGTAATAATAATGATAATAATAATAATGATAATGATATATAATAATAATAATAATAATAATAATGACGATGCTGATGATAATAATAATGATAACAATCATGATTATATAACGATGATATAAGAAGAAGACGAAAAAAACGAAAACGAAGAAGAAGAAGAAGAAGAGAAAGAAGAAGAAGAAGAATTATATAATAATGATGTGTCACACTCGTCCATGCACCACACACACACACACACACACACACACACACACACACACACACACACACACACACACACACACACACACACACACACACACACACACCTATACAATATGACAGGTTGGATTGTGTAAGAGGTGTCTGTACAGGTAATATCATCACTAGGATATGTAGAAGTGCTTTGATGACGGGTATAGCTTTGACATACAATGGCTGTGAGTGTCATATCATTATATATGTGACTGTGGCAATGAATGTCTGTAGATGTAATGTGATTAAAGGTATGATTGTGCCTATAAATTTCTGTTGTGATGTAATGACATGTTTGACCGTGCCAATATATGTTTGTAGAGATAATGCTATGACAGGTCTGACCGTGCCAATATGTTTGTAGAGATAATGTTATGACAGGTCTGACCGTGCCAATATATGTTTGTAGAGATAATACTATGACAGGTCTGACCGTGCCAATATCTGTTTGTAGAGATAATGCTATGACAGGTCTGACCGTGCCAATATATGTTTGTAGAGATAATATTATGACAGGTCTGACTGTGCCAATGGTCTGACTGTGCCAATATATGTTTGTAGAGATAATATCATGACAGGTCTGACTGTGCCAATATATGTTTGTAGTAGAGATAATGTTATGACAGGTCTGACTGTCCCAATATATGTTTATAGAAGTAATGCGACAGTAAGTACGATTGTGCCGATAAATTTCTGTTGTGATAATGTGATGACAGGTATGACTGAACCAATATATATATATATATATATATATATATATATATATATATATATATATATATATATATATATATATATATATATATATATATATATGTAAGGGTAATATATGACAGATATGACTGTATCAATGCATGTCGGAAGGGCTTATTATGATGGTAGATATGACTGTGCCAATATATGTCTGTAGGGGTAATATGGTGACAGATATGACAGTGCCAATGTATGTGTGTCGGGGGTAAAATGGTGACAAATAACATGACTGTGCCAAGACATGTCTGTATGGGGTAATATGGTGACACATAGGAATGTCCCAATACATGTCTGTAGAAGTAATATGATGACAGCTATGACTGTGCCAATACATGTCTGTAGAGGCAATGTGACAACAGGTATGATAGTGCCAATACATATCATGTAAAAAAAAAAAAAAAAAAACCCACGACAGACCTGATTGTGCCTTTACATGTTTTGTAGAAATAATATGATAACAGGTTTGACTGCCAATAGATTTATATTAAGTGTTCGGTGACAGGTACGACTGTGCCAACTCCCCACTGTCGAAGAACGCTCTGATGCTGCACATGATAGAGAAGGAAAACGCCACCGTGGCCGACCTAGAGAGGTGCATGAGTGTCTTCAAGAAACAAGAGGTGGGCTGTCTGTAGTCTGTTGGCCTGTCTGAGTTTGTCAGTGTCTCTGTCTCTCAGTTTGCCTGTCTGTCTGTTTGCCTGTCCGTCGGTCTTTCTGTCTGTCTGTCTGTGTCTGTCTGTCTGTCTGTCTGTCTGTCTGTCTCTCTCTCTCTCTCTCTCTCTCTCTCCTCTCTCTCTCTCTCTCTCTCTCTCTCTCTCTCTCTCTCTCTCGTTGTCATTTCTCTTCTTTTTTTCTCTCTTTATGTGTGCACTGAACCTCACAGTGTTATAGGTCGGAGGCCTGAAATATTAAAATCGCGTTCACTTGTGTTCAATTGTTCAGTTGTCTCCTCTCTCTCTCTCTCTCTCTCTCTCTCTCTCTCTCTCTCTCTCTCTCTCTCTCTCTCTCTCTCTCTCCTCTCTCTCTCTCTCTCTCTCTCTCTCTCTCTCTGTGTGTCCTCGAGAGAAAGAAAGGCAATCATTTCTTTGCGTACACTTGAGCAGTTCCTCTTTGGATGGCATGTCACTACATTACAGATCTTTGTCTCCTGCCTATATTTGTATTTTGTTTACATGTCAATCTTTTTCTTAAGCATTCACATCTGTGTGTAACAGAAATTGACCAGGAACAACTCCCATGGGTTCTTTGGTATGTAATAAGTGGATGTTGCACACAGGATCTCGATTTCTAGTTTCATTCGAAAAACTCTGCATGTTCATGTAGTATACAAATACGCGCCTGCATTATGCTTATCTGGCTTTAAAACGTGCACATTTGTGTTGCTGGGGGTAAAGTGAGCAATTTGAGCGCATGCCTTCGAGGAAAACAAAAACAGGGCAGGCGTTGGTATGTTTGCAGAAATCCAAGTGCAACAAGATGAAGAACGAGACGTCGTCACACACGTCCATTTACTCTCCCAGGGGAATTCTTGGGGGTCTGGGCACCAAGAACCCCTCCTCCCTCATGTTCTGCAGTAAACACGCCCCTCATCACCCTGGACATCGAAGGAGGTCAGTTTGATTGATGACAACATACCTGTATCTCTCTGGACATTTCAAGTCTTCTAACGTGGGCTGAGGAAAACAAATCTATATCTCTGTGCCTTCGAAGGCCAAGTGATTTGTTCTGAACAGAATTTACTTTTATCTCTGTGACATGGAAGTCTAGATGATTTGTTGTGAAGAGAATATACCCTGATCTCTGTGGACATTCCAGTCAGTTAATTGGCTCTGTAAAGAGCAAAACCCCGTTTCTTTGGACTTCAGAAATCAGTTAATTTATTCTGAAGAGAACATTTCTCATTATCTTGACCTAGAATATCGGTTCATTTGTTCCGAATAGAACGTACCCTCATCTTTCTTGCACTTGAATGTCGGTTCATGTGTTCTAAACAGAATGTACCCTCATCTCTCTTGACCTTGAATGTCGGTTCATGTGTTCTAAACAGAATGTACCCTCATCTCTCTTGACCTTGAATGTCGGTTCATGTGTTCTAAACAGAACGTACCCTCATCTCTCTTGACACTGAAAGTTAATTCGTTTTGACAAGAACATAACCTCATCTCTCTAGATGTTGAAGGAAGTTAGTGACTGTGTTCTGAAGAGAATATATCCTCATCCCCTTTGACACGAGGTCAGTCTGTTTGCTCTGAAATCACACATTCACTTCTCCGGACAATGAAGTCAGTCAGTTTGTTCCGAAGAGATCAAGCCTTCATCTCCCCTCTCCCCACTGCAGTGATCACATTCTTATAAGTATCATTATTTTAATTGTTACTCGTTCATCTGCATCAATGACAAGGCAGAACACATAATTCTTTCCAAAATCATCCTGCATGCTCCTTTTCTTTAACCACATTTCTCTCTCTGACTGACCCAGTTTAAAAATCTAATCGGCGAGGAGGGTTCATGGTTGTCTTAGAAGAATTTCATCCGTGTGTACGGTTGTGACATACTACACATCATTGTGAAGGGAAACGTGCTTCACGTGCATGTAGTCTCCCAGCGTTCTGTCCACAGCCAACATCATAGCGGGCCATGCTGGGTTCCCGGGACATCAAGGGAGCCAAGGGGCGCGCACCTGCAGCCCTTCGTGCCAGGCGGGGGTCTGACAGAGGCTGGCAACAAGGCCCTGGCCACCAAGATCGCCAACATGACCATTGCCCAGATGCAGGCCTACGTCCTCTCTGAGGGCATCGACCCGGACAAGATTCTCGGCTTCCTCAAGGACTTGAAGGACGTTCTGCAGACGCTGGTGAGAATAGTGCTCACAGCCTCCCTGAACGGCTGGCGCTTGTTGTCGTGAATGATTATTTCACAGATAAGAAAGAGTTTGTTTTTTTTTTTTTCGTGAATGTTGTCAGATCAACGACTAGAAAAAGATGTTCTTTTATACTCTGATAGTTGTTGTTGTTGTTTTTTGTTTGCTTTTTACATACACGGGTGAGTGTGAAGTGTACCAGGACGGTTTTTCAGGATTACGTGAACATATAAAGTCAAAAAAAAAAGCAATGACAATGGCAAAAAAAGAAAAGTTGACGAAACGTTTTACATCAAAGTGCACGTTTGAGTGTTCTGAACAAGAGGTTCAATACTTTTCAAAGCTTGCTCTTTGCTTACAAAGTTTCAATTGATACATTTTGGAGGATAATCTACGGGTGACATTGTTGTTATTATGAGGTGCTACTAAAAAGTACTTGTCGAACATCGAAAGGGTCCAGTGAGAGATATACTGACCCTTTTCTTCTCTGCTCCTACCTTACGATACTACACATGCAATGCATTTTGTGTGTTTTCTTGTCTTCTTTGGTCATCTTCTTCTCCCCTTTTTCTCTTTTGTCTCGCCCTTGACCCTCTGTTTTAGTGTTATCTTTGCCTTGGTCTTCTTCTTCTTCTTCTTCTTCTTCTTCTTCTTCTTCTCCTCCTCCGTGTCAGCCTCCGCCTCCCTCTCCTCCTTCTACTCCTCTACTCTTTCTCCCCCTCCTCCCCCCTCCTCCTCCTCCTCCTCCTCTTCTTCTTTCTTCTTCTTCTTCTTCTTTTCCGCCTTCGTCTCGTCCTCCTCCTCTTTCTTCTCTTCCTTCTCCTTTTCCAGCTCTTCCTCCTTCTTTTTCTTCTTCTTCTTCTTCTTTCTTCACCTTCTTCTCCCTCCTCCTCCTCCTCCTCCTCCTCATCCTCTCCTCCTCTTCTTCTTCTTCTTCTTCTCTTCTTCTTCTTCTTCTTCTTCTTCTTCTTCTTCTCACCTTCTTCTCCTCCTCCTCCTCCTCCTCCTCCTCTTCTTCTTCTTCTTCTTCTTCTTTCTTCTTCTTCTTCTTCTTTCTTCTCCCTTCCTCCTCCTCCTCCTCTTTGTTCTTTCTTGTTCTTGTTCTTGTTCTTCTTGTTCTTTGTTGTTCTTTCTTCTTCTTCTTCTTCTTCTTCTTCTTCTTCTTCTTCGTTGTCGTCGTCGTCGTCTTCTTCTTCTTCTTCTTCTTCTTTCTTCTTCTTCTTCTCTTCCTCCATCACTTCATCCTCCTTCTTCTCCTCATCCTCATTCCCTTTCCTCTTGTTCCTCTAAAACCTTGTCCCCTCTTCTTGCTCTTCTTTCAATCATCCTCTATAGCCTTCTCCTCCTCTTCTTCCTCTTCTTTCAATCATCCTCTACAGCTTTCTCCTCCTCTTCTTCCTCGTTTTTCCTGTTTGTTTTTTCCTGGGCTGCTGCAGCTCAAATTCCCAGGTGCCTCCACACCCTTTTGAACTTAGACGTTTTTTATCATTTTCATCCCGCAATGTACACTTCGTGATGGCGCAGTTGCGTAAGTTCGAATCAATAACCAGGCATGACGAACACTAATATGGATTGACATGCGTGCTCTCAGCTGTGGGTTCCCCTTTAAAAAAAAAAAAAAAAAAAAAAAAAAAAAAAAAAAATCGCATGGTGTACGCTTTTGAAACAAAAAATTGTGAAACTGCATTACGGACATACATTGCAAGATGACGTATTCATATGATTAACATAGTTACATGCAACGTGGTCACATTGTAGAATCAAAACCGCAATACAGTGCGCCATGATGTACCGCTCCATGGTATGACTCACGTCGAAAGAACAATGGAATTAAGCGGGTATTGCTCTGGTAGCTTGGTCATAGTCATACGTCATTCGCTACACATTACGGCGTTGTTCCGCGATGTCGTCATGTCAGTGTCACCAGACATGACGTAGTGACAAATGCGGTGCTGCACTGTTTCAGTACCGTGACGTGGTGACAGACGTGTGACAGCAATGTGACGTGGTGACAGACGTGTGTACTGTTTCAGTACTGTGACGTGGTGACAGACGTGTGACTGCACTGTTCCGGTACTGTGACGTGGTGGCAGACGTGTGTACTGTTTCAGTATTGTGACGTGGTGACAGACGTGTGACTGCACTGTTCCTGTACTGTGACGTGGTGACAGACGTGTGACTGTTTCAGTACTGTGACGTGGTGACAGACGTGTGTACTGTTCCAGTACTGTGACGTGGTGACAGACGTGTGTACTGTTCCAGTACTGTGACGTGGTGACAGACGTGTGAATATTCCAGTACTGTGACGTGGTGACAGACGTGTACTATTTCAGTACTGTGACGTGGTGACAGACGTGTACACTGTTCCAGTACTGTGACGTGGTGACAGACATGTGTTCTGTTCCAGTACTCTGACGTGATGACAGACGTGTGACTGCACTGTTCCAGTACTGTGACGTGGTGACAGACGTGTGACTGCACTGTTCCAGTACTGTGACGTGGTGACAGACGTGTGTACTGTTCCAGTACTGTGACGTGGTGACAGACGTGTGACTGCACTGTTCCAGTACTGTGACGTAGTGACAGACGTGTGACCGCACTGTTCCAGTACTGTGACGTGATGACAGACGTGTGACCGCATTGTTCCAGTACTGTGACGTGGTGACCAGCATCACGGAGTCCTCGCTAGAGGACATGTTCAAGTCGTTCGATCTGGCGCTGAACGGAGACTTCAGCGTCCCCCGCCAGACTACCAACTTCTTTGAGTACAAGCAGTTTTTCCTCGTGGGGGGCTGGTGCCTATGACCTTCGGTGGGTACCTTTGCATAGGTATATTTTCTGACAGTTGTTTTGATCGAGGTGTGTATGAAGTAGTAGTAGTAGTAGTAGTAGTAGTAGTAGTAGTAGTAGTAGTAGTAGTAGTAGTAGTAGTAGTAGTTATTTTTACGTCTTTTCACAACATGACGTAATGTTACACGAAAGAGAGAGAGAGAGAGAGAGAGAGAGAGAGAGAGAGAGAGAGAGAGAAGAGAGAGAGAGAGAGAGAGAGAGAGTTTTGTATGTGTGTGTGTGTGTGTGTGTGTGGGAGGGGGTGTGTGTGTGAAGGATGTGCACACGAACGCCTCTATTATTGCGTGATTTTGTGCACGTGCGTGTATTTGAGGGTAGGGTGTGTGTGTGTGTATGTGTGTGTGTGTGTGTGTGTGTGTGTGTGTGTGTGTGTGTGTGTGTGTGTGTGTTGTAGAACCCGGTATATATCAACGATGCCATATCAGAAATAATTTACATGCACTGATCATTATGACACGATCCTCCCAGTATCCCGATGTGTGAAGGCAAGGAAAAAAAAAAAAGTCACAGTGGAAGTAGCAGTGGTGCTTGCAGCCGAAAAAAAAAAAAAAAAAAAAAAAAAAAAAGCTGACCAGCAATGCTGAAAGCAGGAGGAGAATCACATTAATAAAAATGCCAACAGCGGGCTAATGACAATGGACGGAGCCATGATACTCGCAGAGGCACTTGTTACTGTTGTTGATATTTTTGTTGCTGTTGCATTATATTAGTTCAACTATCCTACTTGTGGAAGCAGCACGCATGTTGTTGTAATTCATCGCCTCTGTTGGGCCCGCTAGGTGGTGTAGCAGCAGCAGCAGCAGCAGCAGCAGCAGCAGCAGTAGCAAACAACAACAACAACAACAACAACAACAGCAACAACAACAACAACAACAACAACAACAACAGAGCAGTAGAAATAGGAATGCAACTGGTACATTTTGTTTGTTAAAAAAAAAACCCCCTCCCCTAGTCAGTTCTTACTCATGACATGTATTTTGCTGAATTCTTAGCAGATATACACAACCAAGGTAAACTTTGTCGTTAAATCAAACGCACAAGCTAGGAGAAGGAGAAGAAGAAAAAGCCTGGTGGTGATAACAACTAAGGAAGTAGCAGAAGCAGTGATAACAGTGGCGATTGAGGTAGTAGCTGTCGTAGCAGTGTGGATGGTAGGTGTCGCTGCACACTAAACATTAATATGTCGAGGCCTTGCTTAAGGAATCAAATATTATAAATCTGGCGCAAACAGATTGGTTTGAGGGTTTTTATAGTGTCTGAAAGTTGATTCTTCTCATTTCTTTTCATGTGGTCATCAATGCACAAGCCAGGTGGTTCCAAGCAAATGGATTAAAATAAAAGGATTTGGACTATTTTGTGCATTTTAGGCTGGCGCAAAGATAGGGTGACGGGTGAGTGTAAAGGCCTGAAATGTGCGTCAGCTAAGGGGGAGGTCATGTATTTGAAGATCGTGATTTCATCGGCGATCCCCCCAAACGGGGGAAACAATTGGTGGGGAGTTAGTTGTTGTTTAGACCAATTATCAGTTGAACATCAAATGTTGGCCTCAAACCATTTACATGGAGTGTTAAGTGTTTTAGAGCAAAATCTTTATTTTGGCGTGTGGCCAGTCAGTAACATCAGCAGTAACTGACGTCATGAGCAGAATCCTCTCTTCTGACGTGGCCAACCCTTCTGGTTTTCCTCTCAGAGTTCTCCGCGGGCATCACCAGCAGCATGAAGGTGTTGGTGCAGGCCAAGATGCTGAAGCTGGAGGTGGGCGGCACGGTGAGTCCCTACGTCACCCTCAGGGTCCAGGGAACCCTGTCCGTGGGGGCCCTGCTCCTAGGGCAGTTGAGGCTCACGGGATACATCTGCCAACTCTCGCTACCTTCCCAGGCCACCATCAACTTCTCCAAGTTCCCCATGGACGTCTCGTGAGTGTCTTGGGGCAGGTGGGGTGCACTGTTCCCCCTTGAACGTCTCATGAGTGTCTTGGGGCAGGTGGGGGGGGGGGGGGGAGGGTGAACTGTTCCCCATTGACGTCTTGTGAGTATCTTGGGGCAGGTGGGGGTGAACTGTTCCCCATGGATGTCTTGTGAGTGTCTTGGGGCAGGGTGGGGGTGAACTGTTCCCCATGGATGTCTTGTGAGTGTCTTGGGGCAGGTGGGGGTGAACTGTTCCCCATGGATGTCTTGTGAGTGTCTTGGGGCAGGTGGGGGTGAAAACTGTTCCCCATGGATGTCTTGTGAGTGTCTTGGGGCAGGTGGGGGTGAACTGTTCCCCATGGATGTCTTGTGAGTGTCTTGGGGCAGGTGGGGGTAGACTGTTCCCCATGGATGTCTTGTGAGTATCTTGGGGCAGGTGGGGGTAGACTGTTCCCCATGGATGTCTTGTGAGTGTCTTGGGGCAGGTGGGGGTAGACTGTTCCCCATGGATGTCTTGTGAGTGTCTTGTGGCAGGTGGGGATGAACTGTTCCCCATGGATGTCTTGTGAGTGCCTTGGGGCAGGTGGGGGTAGACTGTTCCCCATGGATGTCTTGTGAGTATCTTGGGGCAGGTGGGGGTGACTGGGTGGGGTATGTTTAAGAGTAGAGGTGGTGGAAGGGGGTTGAGGAGGTGAGTGTGTATGCGCACGCGCGCGCGCGTTTTGTGTGTGTGTGGGTGTGTGTGTGTGTGTGTGTGTGTGTGTGTGTGTGTGTGTGTGTGTGTGTGTGAAAGTGAACTGCAAGCTTCCCGTAACTTGTGTTAGACTGATATCATTCATCTAATAACCTCTTCGTATGGGATAGGTCAAGAGTTGTTTACACTGCCTTCAGCATAATCAATTCCAAACTAATTTTTACTGGAAGAAACGACGCTGGGTATAAGTCTGCTCATACTTGTACTATGGCTTCAGGCATTCTGGATGTGGAAATGGCGTTTAGAAAACACAACAGTTATCTTTTGTCTTTTTTATCAGTTGATGCCTGTTTTCAGGTCAGCTGACTCTAATCAACAATCGGAAATGTTGAAGACTTTTGGAATTCTATATTTCGAACTTCCATAAGCGTTAGTGTGACTTTTGCGTAAAAAACCTGTATTGGTTGAGGTTAACAACTGATATGTCGACTGTAGAGATGTATTCAAATAAGTTGATAGCGTCTAAAATTATCAGCACAGATGAACGGACTCTGTGTAAAAATCAACCAGCCACCCATTTAGACACTATTTTTTTGTTTCATATTTGTGAATATCGTCGTGTATTTGTCCAGCATCAAACACTTCATCATTCATCTCCATTGTCTCATAACACCCTTTCTCTGTTGACTGATGTCGCGAACAGTATTGACCTCTCAGGCGATGTACATGAACTCTCCGTGTCCAGGCTGACGATCGACCTTGACCTGAAGCCTCTGGAGCTGAAGCTGGATGCGCTAGTGACGGTGGAGGTGGACCTGGTGTTCGAGACCATCACCAAGGTGCTCTTCAAGGCCAAGCTCTTGCACTACGAGACCCCCACCATCAGCAAGCGCGTGTTGCACGTGGGCAAGAACGAGCCGGACAGGTCACCGCCTAAGTTGACAACTTCGGCCTGGAAGAAGTGAGTGGTTACTGAAATGTGAATATTCTCCGCTGTGGACACAAACTGAGCATTAGGTAAGTCTCAGTAAGTTCCGTTCCAAGATCCGGACATGATTTTAACTTTTATTCTCCGTATGATGACAGCTCTGAAAGGGTCACGTGTGGATGGCTGTGTTACAATGACAGTCATAGGCCATTTTTTCTCTGGGTCCTAAATGGCCGCTGTCTGGACAGCTGCGCGGTGACAACGCTAACATTGAACACTGACGGCGGAACGTGCTGACAGTGCTCCAACCCTCTCTGCTGGAGTGCACAGTTCATGTCCACACCTCTCAAGTATAGTTGTAGACCTTCCATTGGTCTGGTGACATTGTCCATTGATTTGGTGACAATGTCCGTTGATTTGGTGACATTGTCCATTGATTTGGTGATGATGATGTCCATTGATTTGGTGATGATGTCCATTGATTTATGACAATGTCCATTGATTTGGTGACATTGTCGATTGATTTGGTGACATTGTCCATTGATTTGGTGACATTGTCCATTGATTTGGTGACAATGTCCATTGATTTATGACAATGTCCATTGATTTGATGACAACGTTCATTGATTTGGTGACGTTATCCATTGATCTGGTAACAATGTCCATTGATCTGTTGACAATGTCCATTGATTTCGTGACGATGCCCATTGATCTGGTGACATTGTCTATTGATTTGATGACATTGTTTATTGATTTGACAATGTCCGTTGATTTGATGACACTGTCCACTAATTTGGGAGACTATATCCATTGATTTGAAGACTATGTCCACTGATGTGGTGACGGTGTCCTTTGATTTGGTGACAATGTCTATTGATTTGGTAATGATGTCCATTGATTTGGCGACAATGTCCACTGATCTGGTGACGATGTTGATTAATTTGGGGACAGCGTTAACTGACAACTGACTTGGTGACAATGCCCATTTATTTGACGGTGACTGACAATGTCCATTGATTTTTTTTTTTTTTTTTTTTTTTTTTTTTTTTTTTTTGTTCAACCTCTGCGCCACCTCAGAGGCAGTGCACCCACGCCGCTCATTCCGACACCCCGTCCACAGCCACAGCCACAGCCCGGTCGGCCCTGCCGCAGCCCCGGCACCGGCAATCCACAGGGAGCAGTCAATGTCGAGTCGTCAAGAGGCAACCCAGCGGAGCAGACACTGCACTGCCGCCGAGTCACTTCAGTGGTGTTCAGTGGCGCCTGTTCTGATCTAACATACGCAGGACACCACCTACTAAGCCCCCTACTGACGACAATAATTGCTTAGTGGCGCGAGTGAGCTCTCCCTCCGGAGGGCGCCAACACGTCCGTCCAACGACAGCCCCCATGGACTCGCTGATACCGGTGACCCCAACGGAACCAAACCAAGGCTACAGACGTGGAGAGGACATCGAAACTGAGGTCGCCATGAGAGCAGGGTATGAAGAGCCACAGAATTTGAGACATTTTTTTATGCTGATCGATGAGAATGAGGATGATTAAGATGATGCTACGGATTTCCATTTCGGTCTGAGACTACATGACAGGGCTGTACTCTACGCTTCCTTTCATAATATATAACGGCGTCAACCAGGCCCGAGATATACAGGCACCTGCAGTGTTGGTCAGGAAATTTGAGCAACACTCTCAGAAACGCATCCATTAAGTGGATGAAACTCGACTGTGTGGTCCCAGTCTTCCCAACTGAGCCCGCAGCAAACTAACTGGGTAGGAGCCGGTCGGGCCGGAAAAACCCACATGACTTCTGATGGGATTCGAACCCACGACCTCCCAGCCGGGAGTCCGCGCGACGCTAACCACTTCGCCACGGCGGCTGGTAATGTCCATTGATTTGGTGACAATGTCCATTCATTTCATGGTGACATTGTCCATTGAAATTGTTGATAATTTCTATTTATTTGGGGACAATGTTCATTGATTTTGTGACAATTTCCATTGATTTGGTAACAGTGTCCATTGGTTTAGCTACGATGTCCATTGATTTGATGGTGACATTGTCCATTGATTTGTTGACCATATTGATTGACTTAGTGATAATGTCCGTTGATTTGGTGACAATGTCCATTGATTTGTTGACAATATCCATTGATTTGTTGACAATGTCTATTGATTTTCTTTTTGCCAATGTTCTTGCAGCCTGCCTGCGGCAGGTCGACGACGCCGTTCTCAGGGTACCCCACACGTGCTTTGTCCGGCAGTTGCCAGGACTGGATTACATGGAGCCCTCCATCGAGATCGGGGTGACAGCCACAGACGACAAGAGTCAGCCTCAGCTGACGGTCTACGCCGGCACCAAGCCAGGCTTGCAGGACCTACTGGTCTCTCCGATATGGGCGGCACCACCACCATCATCATCCGTGAGGTAAAAGGAACGGTCGGGGTTCCGCTTGTCACCCTCAGTCGGCTGGTTTCAGTGTGGAATTTGAAATCTTTTGTTTGGAATGTAAATGTAGATGAATACCCGTGAGTCTGGTTGTATGAATCTATTTCAGTATGATGACACACGCAGCCCCATTGTAATGACACCCGCAATTCCATTACAATGACAAAGACGATTCCATTGTAATGACAAAGGCAATTCCATTGTAATGACAAACGCAATCTCATTGTAACGACAAACGCAGTTTCATTGTATGAATATATTTCAGCGTGTTGATAAATGCAATTCCATTGTAATGACAGACAGAACTCCACTGTAATGACAAACGCCTTTCATTGTTGTTCTGTCCATATTTTGTTCATGTTCTCTTTCGAAGCATACGCAGTGAATCTTAAATCCTTCCAAAGATCAGAATTGAATAATGACATGGTTTGTTGTAGTAGTTGTGTTTTAGAATTGTATAATGACATGGTTTTGTTGTTGAAGTTTGTGTTTTAGAATTGTATAATGACATGGCTTTTTCGTCGTTTGTGTTTTAGAATTGTATAATGACATGGTTTTGTGTTGTAGTTTGTGTTTTAGAATTGTATAATGACATGGTTTTGTCGTCGTTTGTGTTTTAGAATTGAATAATGGCATGCTTGTGTCGTAGTTTGTGTTTTAGAATTAAATAGTGGCATGTTTGTGTCGTAGTTTGTGTTTTAGAATTGAATAATGGCATGCTTGTGTCGTAGTAGTTTGTGTTTTAGAATTAAATAGTGGCATGCTTGTGTCGTAGTTTGTGTTTTAGAATTGAATAATGGCATGGTTGTGTCGTAGTTTGTGTTTTAGAATTAAATAGTGGCATGCTTGTGTCGTAGTTTGTGTTTGAGAATTGAATAATGGCATGGTTGTGTCGTAGTTTGTGTTTTAGAATTAAATAGTGGCATGCTTGTGTCGTAGTCTGTGTTTTAGAATTGAATAATGGCATGGTTGTGTCGTAGCCTGTGTTTGCTGTTCTCTCCCACCACTCCAGTGCCACTGCACTCACGCCGCTCTTTGCGGCTCCCCGTCCACAGCCACAGCCAGGCTTGTCCCGCCACCGCCCCGTCACCGGCAACCCACAGAGAGCAGTCCATGTCGAGTCGCCATGAAGCACCCCACCACAGGAAACGCTGCACCGGGCTACGTCTTGAGTGTTCAGTGGTGCCTGTTCTGATCCAAGATACGCAGGACATCACCTACGAAACCCCCTGCTGACGACAATACCTGCTTAATCGCGGAGCCTGCGTGAATGAACGGTCCTTCAGTAAGGCGCCACCACGTCCGTCCAGTGACAGACCTCATCAATTTGCCAATATTGATGGCCCCGACAGAACTTCGCTGAGAACCTAGACATGAAGAGGAAATCAAAACGTAGGGTGAGAGCAGGGCATGTAGGGCCACAAAGTCTGCTGATCGAAGAAGATGAGGATGCTGGTGCTACGTATTACCATTCTGGTCTGGCACCGTATGACAGGGTTGTATTGTACGCTTATTTTGATAACATATCACGGCTTCAGCCGGAGCTGAGAGATACAGACACCTGCAGTGTTGAGCAGGAAGTTTGAGCAACTGTCAGAGAGGCATTTATAAAGTTGATGAAACTCGATGCGTGGTCCTATTCTTCACAGTTGAATCTAGAGCAAACTCAACTCCAGATAAGAGCCGGTCAGGGCAGAAAATCCCACGAATAAATCGCTGTTATGAGAATCGAATTCACGACCTCTCATACAGGAGTCCGCCACGCTAAATACCCCGCCACAGCAGCTAGTTGAATAAGAAAGGGAAAAGACGACTGCTATGAGTGAATGGTGAGAAAGTTAAATGCTATTGTCATTGATTTAAACATTTAGCAGAGCAATGTCACCGTGAGTATCATCATCACGATCATCGCCATGGACTCAGCAGGAAGGGGGGGGGGGGAAAGTAGATTTTGACATCATTAATGCATCAGCATCAAAATTATGTACAAATGTTAACATAACATTAATGTCATCGTCAATTTCATTACCAAAATGGAAATAACACAAAAACATCATCTTGTCGAGAGTTTGACCACCACTAAACAAATCTTGAATAAATGTTAGGGAACCGCCAAGAGAAACATGGACAAACGGATTATAAGACAAAACACGACGCCTTTCGACCTCTTAGGTCTTCTTCAGGCAAGACAGAAACAAATAGGACAGTGAAAATGAACGGGTTTGTCACTTAGCTTGATCTCTTCAGCGCAAGGCAGTTGTTGTTTACCAGCAGTCTCCATTCTTTCCCGCCAGCTTCTGCAAGCCTCAGCGCAGCCCGTCTACTTCACGGTGAAGGGCACCAACAACGGCGGGGACAGCACGGAAGTGACGTGCTCCATAGGCACCTATGACGTCACTCTGCCCACGGGGCGCCTGGAGGCGGAGTTCAGCTCCAGCAGCAACCGGCACGTGCTGCACGGCAAACTGGTGGTGTACGAAGACTCCCCCCCTCACCACCATCGACCTGGGCGTGGGGCTGGGCAAGGCGTGTATGCTGGAGGGGTCAGGGCGTGGGAGCCTGTCCAGTTGGCTGACCAGGGGACTGACACATACGACGGTACAACGTTGTCATTTTTTTGTCTTATGCTTGCTTTTTCTTGTCTGTGCGTATACAGCATCAAATGTCACCACAGTTTATCGCTGTGATTGGCTTGGCTTAAGTTCAAAGTTTTCATGTCTTGTCAATATGAATCTTCATTTCTTGGAAATGTTTCCAGACTTGTGACTCCACACACTTTCGATGTGTTCTGTGCATAATTGTTACTGAAAAGAGATTTCATATACCACATTACCCCAAAGTACACCTAATGAAAATGGGCGTGGACATGCTATTGTTATGCCAGCTGCTTCTTCTGTCTGTGTCTGTTTCCACTTTCACAATCAATGCTGACAGTTACAAAATGGGTATTTTCTAGTAGTTATTCTAATGATGCCTTTGAATACAAATGACTTTCAGACAAGAAGCCATCAACTTTTAAAGAAGAAACAGTTTAGTAAAGACACGGCTGGAAATGCTAAGTTCCCCAAATACGCCAGATTCTGGGAGAAAAGACAATGGTCTAATTTAAGTGCGAAACTATCCAACAGCAAACTCCGCGTACATAATTCTTAAAATGAACCTCGTAAACGATCGAAATGCTTCCCCCTCTATTCTTTCCCTGCCTACTACCCTCCTCCCCGACGAACGTGTCAAAGGACCCCTGATTTAGACTGTAACCCCAGGTTCGGGACAACTGTTCTCCCATCACCATCCTTTGGAGGAGAAGCCCCACAGGTCGCTGATATGGATGACGTATGCATATTGAACGCATCCTGTGCGCGTAAGATAACGGTCTACTAAACGACAGCTGGGCGTGGCTTAGGATAACATTCCCAGCTGCAGGGAGAAGAAGAAAGGTCAAGGTTGCATTGAGAAAAAAAAGCGCCTTCCGTTTCCTCCATATTTTATACTCTTTTCATGTTTTTGGGTTGCAGACGGCAGTACAGATTACTGTCCTTTAAAAAATAAAACTGCCTAGTCATTCAAAGCTTTTCCTTTTGTGTTTTTATTGACTAAGCTAAAACTTTACATTCACCAGCTTCCTAAAAAAAAAATTGAACTCTGTTTACAAGCTGTAATTTTTTTAAGAGTTTTTTTGTTCTACTTACCTTTGTAACTGAATATTGATACACATATACATTGACGATAGACCAACTACATCAAAAGCACCCGCTACACTCTATCGTCGTTAGGATTACAGGGGGTAGGTATTATCGGTTGTCGCATTAATTTGTATGACATTTTTAAAAATAGGATTTGTATGACATTTTAACTGGTGTGGGTTTTTTCGATGTAAATCAACCAGGTATAACTGATTTATCGCCATAGGGTCTTTTACGTGCACAAAATGTATGCACACGGGATTTCTGTCTATGGCCTCATTCAGACGATGGACATCCAGACTTTGACCAGCATTCAAATGCTTGAGCAGTGTTCTGTGGACATTGATCCAGGTCAGATAGCGGAAAGTCCCAGGTCTTTGGTTGAAATCTCTCGTGGGCTTGGATTTTCTGCGTCTTTCACAACTCTGATTAGGCTTCAGTCGATGGATAGGTAAGTCTGCCTTTCAGTGACACAAAAGCTGCCTAAACTACGAGCCAAAATCAGTCAGCCATACTGAAAACAGACAACATTGAAAACCAACCAGTTTATCAACCACAACAACACGTCGGCTAAGATCTAGCAATATTATGTCACTTAAAACACCACCCACATGTCGGTAGATCAATGATAGCATGAAGCAGACGCCCTCACTGTGTCTTTCAAATCACCAAACAAAATCTGCCAGCATATCAGTAAACACTTAACTAATATCTGTTGGCATATCAATCAAAATGCCAACCAATCTGTCAATACTTTAATACGTATGCCAAAAAGTGTCAGCTCAATAAAACACCAACCAATAGAACGCAATGTACTGATCAGCATAGGGACCAGCATGTTTCAATATATCAATAAAACCACTAAGCTAAACGATCAATACACCAACATGGTGTATCTATGAAACACCAACCCATTCTGTTAATACGCGGATCAAAACTTCAATCACCTTACCAAGAACGATCAGTGAAGCAAGCAGTCAAATCATCCAGTCAGCCAATAGAACGATGATTAATTCAATCAGCCAATGATTGCTTCCAGCCGCCAACGACCCAGTGGGTCACATGGCCTTGGAGGACCACTTCACGGACTTCAAGGAGGGCCGTCTGGCGGTGCCCAGGTCCCTAGTGACTCGGGACACCCAGGCTCTCTTCGTGTACGACTACGCGCGCCAAGATGTGCATGTCTCTGCCCAGCCAGAAGTGCATGAGCTTCAACTTCCACAGCCAAGGACACTGCCAGCTACTGCAGGCCATCGAGGGACACGACCACTCCGTGTCTGTGGTGAGTGTACCACGTAAAGTGCAAAGGGATATCCAGGTTAACGTGAGGTGGGTTGGACAACCGAGACAGACTAACATCAGAGCCACAGCCGTCTATCTCTGAACTACATGTATGTACAGAATTACATGGTTGTGGCTCTGATGTATTGTAACAAATAATATGATATTAAAAAAAAAAACATGAAAATAAAAAGGTGGATATTTGAGTGATGGGGTGAGCGTGAATTCCAAGGCAGCAGATACCTCGAGCTGTCACGGTCTGTTGGGGTGTTGTCTGTAGGGGTGTTGTGCGGGTTATTATAGGTAGAGGGTGTTGTGCGGGTTACTGTGGGTGGATGGTGTTGTGCGGCTGAATGTGGGTAGATGGTGTTGTGCGGGTTAGTGTGGGAAGATGGTGTTGTGCGGGTTAATGTGGGTAGATGGGGTTGTGCGGGTTAGTATGGGTAGATGGTGTTGAGCGGGTAGTGTGGGTAGATGGTGTTGTGCGGGCTAGTGTGGGTAGATACTGCGAGCTGTCACGGTCTGTAGGGGTGTTGTGCGGATTAGTTTGGGCAGATAGTGTTGGGCGGGTTAGTGTGGGCAGATACCGCGAGCTGTCACTTTGTGTAACATGGTATTTGGTGGAACGCGGGAGGTGTCCTTTCATCTCGC
>JADBJO010001721.1:97500-105000 GCA_016801955.1 Conus betulinus | reverse complement strand
AAAAGAAGACACAAGAGCGCTTCTTCAGAGACGCCTTCCAGTTTGCCAGAACTCTGTTTGAGCAGCCAAAATCTGGGACCCTAAGTGTGGACAAAGAAGTTCTTGAGCAGCATCTGAAAAAAAACATACTCTGACTCACAGAGCAAAGTACCACTCGACATTCAAGGTCTGGTGTGGCCAACCAACCCCGAGGAACAGTTCAATGACAAGCCTCCAACGTTGGCGGAAATCAAGAAGGTGGTCGACAAAGCCAGCGCCAAATCATCACCAGGGCCAAACGGAATACCTTACCAGCTGTACAAGAAATGTCCCAAGGTGCTGGAGTGGCTCCACAGGCTGCTGCGATCAGCTTGAGAAACCAGAAGATCAGCGGCCAGTAGATGACGGCAGATGGTGTGTACATCCCCAAAGAGCAAAACTCAAGTGACATCAGCCAGTTCAGGCCAATATTACTACTGAACGTCGAAGGGAAAATCTTCTCTCTGTCATGGCAGCAAGGCTGACCAAGTACCTCATGGAAAACAAGTACTTGGATGTGTCAGTCCAGAAAGGTGGCATCCCAGGCGTGGCTGGCTGTGTAGAACACGCCACAATGATCTGGGACGCAATCCAAAGAGCAAAAACAGAAAAGAGAGACCTGGACGTAGTGTGGCTTGATCTGGCAAACACATATGATCTGTACCCCATGAGATGATACAGTTGGCTCTTGAGATGTACCATGTGTCAAAGAACATCTGCGACATGCTCAAGAAGTACTTCAATGGTTTCTCAATGCGCTTCTTCTCTACCAAGGAGTACACAACCGATTGGATCAACATGGAAGTGGGCATTGCAATGGGCTGTGCAATTCCCCAGTACTGTTCGTGTTGGCAATGGAAGTCATCTTGAAAGCAGCAACTAGCAACGCAAGACAAACAGACCTTGGCGATGGATACAAGATGCCCCCTCTCAAGGCCTTCATGGATGACACTACAGTGATTTCATTCAGAAAAGACGAGACACGTCATGTGCTGGAGAGGCTGGATGACATAGTTGCCTCATCCAGAATGAAGTTCAAGCCAAGAAATCACGGAGTCTCTCAGTGAGGAAAGGAAAAGTGGCCGGTCTGTAGTCTTCAGTGTTAGCGACCAGGCCATTCCAACAGTTACAGAAGAGCCAGTCAAGAGCCTTGGAAGATGGTATATGATGATACGCTGAAAGACACACAAAGAGCAAAAGAAACTAAACAGATGTCGGAAGAAGGCTCGGAGACCATTGACCAGTGTGGGCTCCCTGGCAATACAAGGTCTGGTGTCTGCAGTTCATACTGATACCAAAGCTCCTATGGCCTCTGATGATATACGACATCTGATCTGCACCAGAATAGTGGAGGCAATGGAATCCAAAATCAACAAGTTCACAAGGAAATGGCTTGGTGCCCCACCCTGCCTGACTGACATAGCGCTGTACTGTCGCCAAGCAAAGCTGAAACTACCACTAAAATCCATCCTGGAGGAATAAAGCAGGGAAGATCAGACTTCAAAGCATGCTGGAGGACTCAGGAGACAAGGTGGTAGAAGCAATCAAGCCCCAGCTGAAGACAGGCAGAAAATGGAAAGTTCAAGAATTCTGCAAAAGAAAGTCTCAAGGTCAGAGAAATAACAGGACACACACAGACCAACAGACAAGGACTGGTGGTGACCAAAACTGAATGGTGGTCAAGGCCAAAGGAAAAGCCAAAAGAGACATGATGATTCAGGAGATAAGAAAAGAAGACCAAAAAAAACTCTCCAAAAAGCAGTCCAGCAGAACCAGCAAGGGCAATGGACAACGTGGAGAATGCACTCCAAAGACGTCTCACTTGGAATGACATTTGGCACATGGCCCTCTCAGGATCAGCTTCATTCTCAGATCTGCATATGACCTTCTGCCCTCAAATGCAAACCTGGTGAAGTGGGGAAAAACAGACGATCCTTCATGCCCCCTCTGCCATGAAAAACAAACAGTGGAGCATGTCCTCAGCTCATGTAAAGTAGCCCTGGCTCAAGGAAGGTACACATGGAGGCACAACCAAGTGCTCAAAGAGATTGTACAAGTAGTCTGGGCTAGTACCAACACCACAAAAGGAAAAATCAGGACTCCAAAAGCACCCGCAACATTCTTCACGGCAGGAGGCAGCGAATATGGCCAAGAACAACAGTGCCACTCGGAACATGCAGGCAGAGTCTGCTGGACGGGGCAGATGACTGGGAGTGCACTGCAGACCTCCCAGAATGGAAGTCACCCAGAGATCATCAGCAAGAGTGGTATGAGACCAGACATAGTAGTCCACTCTCAGTCAAGCAAGCAGCTGATCATGCTTGAGCTCACGGTGCCATATGAGAACAGAATGGAGGCAGCTCAAATCTACAAGACTGAAAAGTATGCTGATCTGGCAAACAGCCTGAGGAGAGAAGGCTATCAGGTCAAAGTCCTCACTGCAGAAATTGGAGCTAGGTAAAACTTCGTAGGAACGTCTGCATACAGCCTCACGAAACAGCTCTCAGTTGCAGGGAGGGGAAAAAAACCAGAGCCCTGAAAGCAATGGCAGAAGCAGCAGAGAGGTGTTTAAGCTGGATCTGGTCAAGGAGGAACAAAAGTGAACTTCGTAAGGCTTAGCTTTCCTAGAGATATCGGGTGTCCCAGTGGTTAGTGCGCGAGTCATTAAGTGGAAAATGAACATGTCCAGAGGGGCATGGGTTCGAATCCCAACCATGGCTCGTCCCAAGATGGGAAAGAAAGGGGGCATTAGAGGGACATCCGGAGTCATGAACCGGGTGTGGGCCCAACCCCCCTAGTGTGCCAGGAATTAAGGGCCGAAACACTGCTTGAAGGGGCCTTCCTCTTCTGAGGACTCTCTGCTGCCACGCTCTCCACCAGTTTCTTTCTACTTCAGCATATATTTACTCTTTCTGTTGGAGTGTGTTGAAAACTAACGTTTCGAGCCGTCTGCTCCTTTATCTCTGCATGTGTTGGTCTCGGTAGCTCCCAACAGAGGTCTGCTCTAGCCGAGCCTGCTGAACCAGACCTGAAGTTCCAAAACAGGTGTCCATGCTAAGTGAAACAACGATTTTTTCGTGCGTGCGTTGCGACCGTGCGCTGAAAAAAACACAACTTAAAGGTGATCAGTCTTATTAAAATCGTGGTATGTGCATTTCGTTTCCAAAAATGTACCAGTTCATTACTACGATTTCATGTGTGTTTTGTACCCAGTTCATTACTACGATTTCATGTGTGTTTTTGTTGTGTGAGCGTGGTTTTCGTTTCTAAAAATATATTGGTTGTTTGATATTATTCCAAATATATATATATATATACATAAGCATATTCGTGTGTGTGTGTGTGTGTGTGTGTGTGTGTGTGTGTGTGTGTGTGTAATATACATACTTAAACAATTACGTACATAAAGTTAAGCACAGGCCTTTGCACACAGGGGGTTGATTCATCCCTTCAAAAAACATGACATTTTTTTTTTTATGCGGCAACCAATGATGGAATCTCACACAGCAGTGTGTAATCCAGCCTGTGTCAACTGGTAGTGCGCACGGGGGTCTTGGTGACCTCGTTACCGCGCGGGATAAAAAGTGCAAAGTTGCGTTAACTGTGCCTGTTTTGCATCAAGCTTGCTGGCGACACAAGATGTGTAAAATGAAAAATTCTTTTTTCCCGTGCAAGAGCAGTCTCTCAAGTGAGTTTTATGCCCCTTTTTTGGCTGTTTAAGCGCGGGGGTTGGTTACTGTCAGCCCTTTTCTCACCATGCCACCACGAAGAAAACTTAGCACCTTTGACAAAACCAGGGCGATTGCGTGGATACAAGATGGCATTGCAAAGGCTGAAGTGGCGCGACGACTTGGTGTGCATCATTCAGTTATTGTTAGACTGAATCAGCGTTTTAGGGCGACCAACAGCGTTGAAGAGAGGCCACGGTCAGGTCGGCCTAGGCAGACTACTCCCAGAGAAAGATCGTTTCATCGAGAGGCAGGCCCTATTGCAGCGGGATACCACTTTCCACCAGCATCCAAAGGCAGCTTCGTATGGCAAATAACACCATCCTCAGCCGTCAAGCCATACGAAACCGTCTTCACCACTTCGGCCTCAGATCACGTCGCCCAGCTGTTCGACCACGACTGCTAGCAGCCCATAGGCTCGCCGAGCTTTCTGCTATCGTCATGTGAGATGGAACCAACAACAGTGGTCCCAGGTCCTCTTTTCAGATGAGTCGCGGTTTATAGTCTTGAACACAATGACGGCCGAACTAGAGTTTGGAGGCGTGTTGGTGAACGTTACATTGATGCAGCTGTTCGCCAGACCAGGCCTTTGGGGGAGGATCTGTTATGGTATGGTATGGGGTGCCTTCAGCCTCCACCACTCTACCATATTGATGAAACCTCACAGGCATCCGCTATCGGGATGAAATCCTGGCGCCTTTCGTTTGTTCCAACCATGCAACGGATAGGATTCATGGCAGTCTTCCAAGACGACAATGCTCGGCCACATAGGGCCCGGGTGGCCGAAAACTTCATTGTGCACGCCGGCATCAACAGGATGATCTTCCCGGCGTATAGTCCCGACCTCATTCCCATCGAGCATATTTGGGATGAGTTGGGGAGACGCGTGAAGGAGAACCATCCACCTCCCAGAGACCGCCAGGATCTCTTCCATATGCTGCAACTGGAATGGCAGAGAATTCCTCAGACGGTCATCAGAACACTGGTCAACTCGATGAGGAGTCGCTGCGTGGAATGTCTTGCTAATGGCGGTGACCACACCCACTATTGAAATGATTTTGTGAACTGAACAGATTTTGCGAACTTTGATTTCGACCCATTCTCTGTTTAATTGTCTGTAAATCACAACCGTTCATTCGACCCCAATGAAATTCAATGTACGTTGGAACAAGATAATGAATTAAATCTGTTCCCAATTTCAAAATCGTGGCTTTTATATTTTGGAAATTATGCGGGTACATGTAAACTGTGCTTAACTTTATGTAACTAGTATATATATATATATATATATAAACCCTTCATTAGCCACCTGAGGAAACAATAAGCAATCTTTCTTTCTCGAAAACAAATTTATGTGTATTGTTTTCTCGCAATCTTTCTCGAAAGCAAATTTATGTGTATTGTTTTCTCCGAAGCGAAAGCAAATTTATGTGTATTGTTTTCTCCGAAGCTTTTTGTCAGCTGGATTGGATTCGTCATGGAAACCCGGGTGATGTGTCTGTGCTCTTGGCGTCAGATAGAGACACACCACTGTCCATAATTCTGTGGTGTTCCGACCGCCAAGGGTTCGAAAAAGAATCCAACAGCACCCCCAAATTAGCCAGCGAAAGGTAGTAGAATTAACAAAACGAAAGTGTGGAGAGGAAAAAAGTTGTTGAAAACTAAAAACATTACGCAAACAGTATAAAATGTAAGGGACAATCTTTGAGCCTATGCTTGAGGATCCATTTAAGGATGCAAGGGAGATCACAAGATATGGAACAGTCTGAGTGGTCAGCTCTGCTGTTCAATAACCCAAGCATTGTCAGCAGCTAAGAATTGAGCAGAACAACCTTTCCTTGGATCTCATAAGAGATGCTATCACCCACTAATTGACCAAACAATATAATGCTGAACAATTGAGTAGTGGGGGAAAACAAGTGCAGGTTAACAATTCTTCCATCATTATAGTAATGACTTGGATTGGACATTGATTGAGAACTAAAAAAAAAAAAAAAAAAAAAAAAAATATATATATATATATATATATATATATATATATATATATAGAGAGAGAGAGAGAGAGAGAGAGAGAGAGAGAGAGAGAGAGAGAGAGAGAGATTTTCACTCGTTGCGTCGAACTACTTTTAATTTATAGACAGGAAATCTGCTGTGTTTGTTTGCCGACATCGAGAAGTAAACTGAGATTCTGACAGACTCGAAGATAATAATCTCTCTCTCTCTCTCTCTCTCTCTCTCTCTCTCTCTCTCTCTCTCTTCTCTCTCTCTCTCTCTCTCTCTCTCTCTCTGACCACATGTTTTTCTTTACTAGCTCTCATTCAGAAACAGTTTTGTTACAACCGGAAATTGTATGTTGCATTAATTGATTTTGGAAACGTATTTGACACGATAAACTACAATCCTTTATGGCCTGTTCTTTTGAAAACTGTTATTAAAGGCGAATTAATCAACTGCATCAACAGAATGTACAGTGATGTTTAAGCCAGAGTTCGACATGATTTTACAACAGATTACATTACATAATAAATTAGCGATAGAAAAAATCAAGAAAGGAAGACACATGAAGCTCGATTTTCGTTAGATGCGTTTGAATTGTTTATCCTGTTACTGGCTGACGGTGTCATTTTGATGGAGGAACAGTTACTAGTTTTTGCAGAATCAACTGAATAAGTTACAGCGTGTCGCAACATCTTTTCAGCTTAAAGTTGATATAATTTAAAGCAATATTATAGTGTTTTCGGACAGGTGTGAAGGAAAGATGCTTACTTTATGGCGTTCCGTGACGCGCTTGAGTTTTACCGTTGCATGCAAAAGACCGTGCATGCATAGCAAAAGGTGTTTCGGTTTGTCTTCTGAAAAGGTTGTGCAGGTTAAATAACAATTCCTTTAATTTGAAAAATGAAATTGTTTGATTTTCAGGTACAGCCAATTGTGCAGTGTGGCTCTGAATGGTGCGGTCTAGATAATGCTGGTATCCTTTGTGAATCAGTTCATTTACTTGCTTTGAAGAAATTTCTAGGGGTACACAGGCGAACACCGAATGACTGTACTTCTAAACAAATCAATATCACACACACACACACACACACACACACACACATATATATATATATATATATATATATATATATATATATATATATATATATATATATATATATGAATTCCAAGGATAAATAACCGAGCACCATTCTAGCAACTTACAGAGCAGCTTGCTGTTGCAATGACTGCAAGAAATACTCAGTTATAAACAGAGCTTGCTCTTATGTCTTAGATTGAAGAAATAGAGGGAGATAAGCATTCATATCTGCAGTGGTAGATAATTTTGCCTAACAGTATGTGCTTGAGTGGGTGAATGAGGGATAATAAATGCTTCTCAAAATGAGCCTTCAGCAAGCTTATAGTCTCCAAGGGGGGAGACAATATCCACTGAGTAGGAAACTCACTAACATATAACTCCTGGTCAGATACCGGTATTTCGAAACCAAAATGTTTTCTCCTCAGTGACCGCGGAAAGTGGTAACTTGACTCCTATGCCTTTTGGGTTTAAAGAAGAATACTATCCAAAAAAAAGGCTGCTGTGCAGTACCGTAGTATGTTTGTTGAGTTTTCAAAACACCATCTTAAGGTGCCACCTGAGAAGCAAAAGAAAATCATGTTTGAGCAATATATATATATATATATATATATATATATATATATATATATATATATATATATATATATGCGGATTTCTGAGCAGGTAGTGCATTGT
>JADBJO010001721.1:90000-92500 GCA_016801955.1 Conus betulinus | reverse complement strand
GACGGTCACAGTGCCACTGTGTGTCGGTCTGTTTCTCCGTCCCTTCTTCCCTCCCTCTCTTCCTCCTTCCTCCCCTTCACCTCTGTCTGTCTGTCTGTCTCTATGTCTTTCTGCCTGTCCTTCTGTTTGTCTGTCTGTCTGTCTGTCTGTCTCTCTCTCTCTCTGTCTCTGTCTCTCTCTGTCAGTTTTTCTCTCTTTCTCTGTAAGACTCTCTCTCTCTCTCTGTCTCTGTCTCTGTCTCTGTCTCTGTCTCTCTCTCCTGTCTCTCTCTCTCTCTCTCTCTCTCTCTCTCTCTCTCTCTCTCTCTCTCTCTCTCTCTCTGTCCCTGTCTGTCTGTCTTTGGCTGTCTCTGTCTCTCTGTCTCTGTCTCTCTCTCTCTGTCTCTCTCTCTCTCTCACTCTTCCTCTCTTTCTCCCCCCCCCCCCACCCCCCGTCTATCTCTGTATCTATCTATGTATTGTGTGTGTGTGTGGGGGGGGGGGGGGGGGGGGAGGGGGAGTTGTCTCATTGTGTGCATCATTTGAACTACACAGCAACATAAACAGGGAAAAAAAAAAAGATCAAAATAAAGTTGACCATTTCCTCTGGTGGCCATGTCTGCTCACACACACACAGTACTGCGCCAACTGGTTCAACTTCACGGACCCCAACTCTGGCATCGCTTACTACATGGGCGCCGTGATGGAGAGCAACACTGACGTCATGCTGACCAACCTGACGCTGCTGGACCGCCGCTCTCACGTCACCTGCATGACGTTAGACAACGCCTTGTTGCAGCATGACGTAAGCTATCGCTTCTTGCTGTACGCTTTCAACGCGGGACACAAGCAGCTGAACGTGTCGGCTGAATCGGATGGGGGTACGTAAGGGAACTTCGGTGATGTTCTGGTCAGGGTGGAGGGGTGGGGGATGAGTGGTGGTGGTGGTGGTGGTGGTGGTGAAGGTTGTGATGGTGACAGTGGGTGTGTGTGGTAGAGAGGGTGGCGGTGGTGATGATTATTTCGTCGTTTGTTTTATGGTGGTGGTGTGATTGCTTGGCTCCTCGGTTTACTGCTCCGTTTGGGATCAGTTCATTTGGGATCAGTTGGGATCAGTTCATTTGGGATCAGTTGGGATCAGTTCATTTGGGATCAGTTGGGATCAGTTCATTTGGCATCAGCCTATTTGGGATCAGTTCATTTGGGATCAGTTGATTTGGGATCAGTTCATTTGGGATCAATTGGGATCAGTTCGTTTGGGATCAGTTCAGTTAGGATCAGTTCATTTGGGATCAGTTGGGATCAGTTCATTCGGATCAGTCCGTTTGGCATCAATTCATTTGGGATCAGTTGGAATCAGTTCGTTTGGGATCAGTTCGTTTGGGATCAGTTCATTTGGGATCAGTTGGATCAGTTCATTTGGGATCAGTTTAGCTGGGATCAGTTCGTTTGGGATCAGTTTCATCTGGATCAGTTCATTTGGGATTAATTGGGTGGTTGGTTTCGTTAGTTGCTTGCCTGGTCGGTTAGCGGCTTAGTTGACTGACTGTATTGGTGATTTGCTGGGAAACGCGTATTCTTGTGTTAAAACGAGTAAAACCCAACAATGTAGTGTATCATTACCTTTATGCCTACGGTCCCTTCATTTGTGGTGTGTCAAGACACCTCCAGAGGCAGGTCAGGCTCTTGACGGAATGAGGGGGGGTTCCTGGGAATGTACACGTCAAGGAATAAATAAGTGCATAAATAATCACAGTTCAATGGTTGCCGAAGCATGCTGTTTAATTGTCATCTTGACTCTGCGCCGATTCACAAGCTGATGAACACTATTTAGATTGATCACCACAGCACGTGCATCCTAACATTAACTGTCTCACTTCTGGTGGTCAACGCCCCTGAAGAACCAGGGCATCAAGCAGGAGAGAGAGAGAGAGAGAGAGAGAGAGAGAGAGAGAGAGAGAGAGAGAGAGAGAGAGAGAGAGAGAGAGAGAGAGAGAGAGAGAGAGAGAGAGAGGACTTCCAAGATACTCAAGGCGGATGAATCTTGAAGTGAAACACAGCAGATCTTGTATAACAGTTGTCTGACTGTTGCAGTTCTGGTAGACCTGACGGCGCCAGAGACGGGTCAAGTCGTTGACGGCATGCGTGAAGGGTTCCAGGACATGGTCTTCTCAGTGCACAAGACCACTGTGGCAGCCCAGTGGCGGAACTTCCGTGATCCGGAATCCGCGGTCATTCAGTACGACGTGCAAGTGGAGAGAGCCTCGTGAGTCAGAATCTGGCGTGAGCTGGATGTTGCTCTGTTGTGACGTGTCGTGTTGTAGTGTGTTTGCTCTGTTGTGATGTATCATGTTGTACTGTAATGTGTTTGCTCTATTGTGGTGTGCATACTGTGCTGTACTGTGGTGTGTTTGCCCTGTTGTGGGTGTGGTGTGTTGTGCTGTGTGTTTGCTCTGTTCGGGTTCTTCTTGTGCCGCCCACCTTTCCTGCTGTTCCGTCTGTCTACAAGTGTGTGACGGCAA
>JADBJO010001721.1:67500-87500 GCA_016801955.1 Conus betulinus | reverse complement strand
GATGCTTTCATATGAACATGGTTCTTCCTTGATGCTTTCATATGAACATGGTTCTTCCTTGATGCTTTGGTGTGGACATGATCCTCCTAGATGATTTCGTATGAACATGATCCTTCATTGATATTTTCATGTGAACATGGTCCTTCCTTGATGCTTTCATATGAACACGGTCCTTCCTTGATGTTTTCATATGAACATGGTCCTTCCTTGATGCTTTCATATGAACATGGTCCTTCCTTGATGCTTTCACGTGGACATGATCCTTCTTAGATGCTTTCATATGAACACGGTCCTTCCTTGATGCTTTCATATCAACATGGTCCTTCCTTGATGCTTCCATGTGGACATGGTCCTTCCTTGATGCTTTCATATGAACATGGTCCTTCCTTGATGCTTTCATATGAACATGGTCCTTCCTTGCTGCTTTCACGTGGACATGATCCTTCCTTGATGTTTTCATATGAACATAATCTTTCATTGATGTTTTCACGTGGACATGGTCCTTCATTAATGCTTTCATATGAACATGGCCCTTCACTAATGCTTTCATATGAACATTATCATTCCTGATCTCTCTCGCTGTAGGTCGGACTGGAGGAACTGTGGGACGATTTTCAGGTTGTTGATTGGTAGGTTAGGAGGGGGGGGGGGGGGGGGGGGGGGGGGGGGGGGGGCGTGTCGATCTTTCTGTTGTTGGTTGGTGGGTTAGGAAGGGAGGTCGGTTTCCTGTTGTTGATCAGAGGGTTAGGAAGGGGGGGGGGGGGGGGGTCGATTTTCAGGTTGTTGATTAGTGGGCTAGGAAGGGAGGTCAAATTTCATGCTGTTGATTGGTGGGTTAGGGAGCGGTGCTTTCACGTGGGCGTGACCCCTCTCCTGACCTTGTCTCGCAGCAGGACGGAGTTGAAACTGCTGTCACTTTTCGGGCTGTTGATTGGTGGGGTAGGGAGTGAGTGGGGAGAGAGAAGTGATGACGCTTTCACCTGGACATGACCACTTCAGACTTTGCTGTAGTACGGAGAGGGCGCTGAAGATACCGACTGTTTTTCAGATGGGTAGTGGTGGGTGAGCATTTTCTAGATAGAACCGAAGGGTGGGTAAGTGTGGCATTGATGTGTGGGTTGGTTGAACAAAGGAGAGGGGTGATGAATACCGATTTTCAAACTGAGTGGATAAACCAGGGAGGGAGTGGGTATGGATTTTCAGGTTGGTGTGTGGAGAGCGTGGACTGGGCCCGTGTAGGTTTCCTGCTTTCTAGGGGTGGCAGAATATCCATTTTTCTGGTCGGTGGTGTAGACAATACACAGTGGGCAGGCACAGACTTTCTGGCATGAGTCGCGGAGTAGGAGACAATTGGCGATCGCGGAGGGTGGACAGTACATGGACCAAGGTCTGCTGACATTGTCTTCCTGTTTGTTGGGGAATAGACTATTTTCAGGTCGTTCATGCTGGAGAATAGGTAGGAAACTGGATTGCTTTGTGTAAAGGAGAACTCGGTCATTGTGGCTGTGACCCCCTCCTGATCTCATCTCTGTAGCATGCACTGGGCGCTTCCTATGTGGGTTTTCAGGTTAATGATTATGGGGAACAAGTTATCTGGATGGTTAGGTGTGGGTAATATGCAGCCATCAATGTTGATTGGGTTTCTGTGGGTATGGATATAGATTTCGTTTTTCAAGCACGTGATACTGAAGTGAAAAAAAGTGTTAAGTGGTTGTCTATGTTATTGTATCAGTTTATATAAACATTCATTCATTTGTTTATTCATATACTCACTCATCCATTGACTGCCATGTGAAGTCATTGACGAGTTGTGTTGTGTATTGGGCCATTTCAGAAAGATGTCACCCAGCTGTCGTCCACTTTCGAGTTTGAGGATGAAGAATCGGGGGTGGACCACTACAAGTATCAGATCTATCAGACCATGCATGGAAGCCGCACCCAGATTGTACCCGGTGGGTAGATCCGTCTCTCTGCATACCAGTCTGTCTGCCTGCTAGGTAGATCCGTCTGTCTGCATACCAGTCTGTCTGAGTGTCTGTTAAGTCAGGACGTCGCAAAGGGTGAGGCCAGTTAGACCATGCTTAAAAAAAAACTCTGAGTCACAAGATCTGTGCTCCACCGCAAGCCTGCCCACACCACCCGGCCATAGTCCCCTGCCCAAACCCACACCACCCGGCCATAGTCCCCTGCCCAAACCCACACCCCCCGGCCATAGTCCCCTGCCCAAACCCACACCACCCGGCCATAGTCCCCTGCCCAAACCCACACCACCCGGCCATAGTCCCCTGCCCAAACCCACACCACCCGGCCATAGTCCCCTGCCCAAACCCACACCACCCGGCCATAGTCCCC
This sequence comes from Conus betulinus, assembly GCA_016801955.1. Taxonomy (NCBI): domain Eukaryota; kingdom Metazoa; phylum Mollusca; class Gastropoda; order Neogastropoda; family Conidae; genus Conus; species Conus betulinus. Next base: position 85,148 of record JADBJO010001721.1, on the reverse strand, counting down.
TGCCCAAACCCACACCACCCGGCCATAGTCCCCTGCCCAAACCCACACCACCGGCCATAGTCCCCTGCCCAAACCCACACCACCCGGCCATAGTCCCCTGCCCAAACCCACACCACCCGGCCATAGTCCCCTGCCCAAACCCTCTCCCCTTCCTGGGTCTGTGTCTCTCCCACGAAGTCTTTATTCCATCAGATCTCTTTTCTTTTAGGTCTGTGTCTCTCCACGACGAGTCTCTATTCCATCAGATCTCTTTTATCCGGGGTCACTATCTTTTCCTCGAAGTCACTGTTCCATCAGATCTCTTTATCCGGGGTCAGTATCTTTTCCTCAAAGTCGCTATTCCATCAGATCTTTTTCATCCGGGGTCAGTATCTTTTCCTCGAAGTCTCTATTCCATCAGATCTCTTTTATCCGTGGTCAGTATCTCTTCCTCGAAGTCTGTATTCCATCAGATCTCTTTTTTCCCGGGCCAGTGTCACAGAGCTCTGTGTTGCCCTTGTGTCTGTCTGTCAGTGTCACAGAGCTCTGTGTTGCCCTTGTGTCTGTCTGTCAGTGTCACAGCGCTCTGTGTTGCCCTTGTGTCTGTCTGTCAGTGTCACAGCGCTCTGTGTTGCCCTTGTGTCTGTCAATGTCACGGAGCTCTGTGTTGCCCTTGTGTCTGTCTGTCAATGTCACGGAGCTCTGTGTTGCCCCTGTGTCTGTCTGTCAGTGTTACGGAGCTCTGTGTTGCCCCCTGTGTCTGTCTGTCAGTGTCACGGAACTCTGTGTTGCCCCTGTGTCTGTCAGTGTCACGGAATCTATGTTGCCCTATGTCTGTCTGTCTGTCAGTGTCACGGAGCTTTATGTTGCCCTGTGTCTGTCAGTGTCACAGAGCTCTGTGTTGCCCCTGTGTCTGTCTGTCTGTCAGTGTCACGGAGCTCTGTGTTGCCTCTATGTCTGTATGTCAATGTCACAGAGCTCCGTGTTGCCCCTGTGTCTGTCTGTCCCCAGAACCATGACCACTTCCTGCCTTGGACATCTAATGAGTCAGATCTCTATTCTTCCAAACTGCAGTGTATTAGCTCAGGTCCAGGTCCCACGTGGTTCTGTGTCTATGCAGGTCTGTATTCTGTGAAGGTCTGTTTCCTCCACTCTGCGCTCAATGCCCTTGCGCCTGCCCAGCCTTAGGGGAGATAGACCTTGAGGGAAAACAGATCAGGGGGACGCAGACCTGGGATAATATAGACCAGGGTCCTTATTTGTGTTTGTGAATTCTGACTGTCTTGTATATTTTAAGTGTACGCCGGATAGAAAGAAACTAACGAGAGAAAGAGAGAGAAAACGTAAAACATATCAGAGCTAAAAACTGTGTTTGTATTCCTGGAAGAATTTGAATGAAAATGCGCGCAGTTGAAAGTCGTATCATAACACACTAAAGATAACGAGCGTGTGTAATATACATGTAAGCTTTATTCTTAGAATGTACGGACCTAAACGACCCAGTTTAATGCAATGTCGCCGATAGACGTGACACAAGAGTATGTCATATTTGTGAAAAAAAAGCCAATGATTCAAATTCCAGTTTGTATAGAAAAAAACAGTTGTAGTGTGCCAAACAGATGAGAAAAGATGCACACATCTAGCCTAGTGACCCCATTTTGACCCCTGTGTCACACAGCGCCCCGACACGCCTGGGTGAGTCTGCCGTCCGGCGCGCGCACCAGCATCACGGTGTCGGGTCTGAGTTTGATCCCTGGCCTGAAATATTCCATGAGAGTGGCCGCCGTCAAACCATGCAGGTTCCGTGGCCACCTATGATACTGATGGGGTCATTGTTGACCCAACACCGCCCTCTGTGAGTGTGTGTGTGTGTGTGTGTGTGTGTGTGTGTGTGTGTGTGTGTGTGTCTGCAGGCGCATGTGTGTCTGCGGGCGCGTGTGCGTGCATACTTGTCTGATAATCTGAAATAAAGATGACTGCTTTGGTACAGTGCTCCGATGTTGTGTATGTCTAGGTGGGTGGGAGAGAGGTAGGTGGGAGAGGCCTGATAGTGGTGGTGAAGGCGGTGGGTAGAGAGAGGGGGAGGGGTGTGGCTGATGGAGGACAGTAGAGGTTGCGGAACTTCAGGTCATTGTATTTCTGCTGTGTCACTGTGTACAGTTGTGTTTTGTAAGGCGTTTAGAGCTGTATTCAAGGGGTTAGACGATAGGCGAATGCCCGGTGTTATAAACATGATTTTTTATGTGTAGCCTGTCCACTTCTGATAGAAACAAAATAAAATGAATGAAAGGGAAACGGCTCACCAACCTTGATTGTTGTGCTACCTCAGATGGACTATGTGTACGTCGGTGTGCTGTCAAGCGAGGAGGAGGTGCTGATTAACGGCTACGTTCTGCAAAACGACCAGTCTGGCATCAAGGCCACCTGGCTGGGCACTGACCATGAGAGTGGCATCGCCGCCTATGAAGTGGCCGTGGGCACAACTGCAGGTAGGTCCGGCGTCGGGTGGGAGGAGACAAGCTGGTGTGGTTTGGAAGGCAGGAGACGGGGCGTGGGGGAGAAGGAAGTGGGGTTGGAGAGGGGGGAGGGCATGAAGACCACTGGCCATGCCATCATCATGATACTTGCCTTGCTGCAGCCTTTTTCCCTTTGTTTTCTTTGCTGTCCCATCTTCTGTGCTCCTCAGCGGCGCTGCACCCATGCCGCTCATTCCGACTTGCCCACAGCCCAGCCCAGCCCGACCCGCCACAGCCCCGGCGCAGGCAGTCCACAAAGAGCAGTCGATGTCAAGTCACCATATGGCAACCCACCGGAGGAGACACTGCACTGCTGCCGAGTCACTGCGGTGGAGTTCACTGGCGCCTGTTCTGATCTTGCACACGCAGGACACCACCTACTAAGCCCCCTACTGACGACAATAATAGCTTTGTCGCGGAGCTAGCGTGGTTCAGGGGTTCCTCTGGAGGGCCCTACCACGTCTATCCAACGACAGTCCCCGTGAATGTGCTGATTCCGTTGACTCCCATAGATTCAAACCAAGGCCGCAGACGTGGAGATGACATCAAAACTGAGCTCATCGTGAGGAAGGGGCATGAATGGCCACGTCATGTGAAACTTTTACAGATCGATGAGGATGAGGATGATGTTACGGATTGCCTTTCATGTCTGAAACGGCATGACAGGGCTGTACTCTACGCTTCCTTTCATAGTGTATCCCAGCGTCATCCAGGGCCGAGAGATTCAGATACCTGCAGTGTTGGTCAGGAAATTTGAGCAGCACTGTCAGAGACTCATCTATTAAGTAGATGAAACTCGACTGTGTGGTCCCAGTCTTCTCAACTGAGCCCATAACAAACTCAACTGTGTGTAGGAACCGAAAAGTTGTAAATAAAATCCCACAAATAAATGGATCTGATGGGAATCGAACCCACAATCTTCAAGCCTGGAGTACGCGACGCTGACCACTTCGCCACGGCGGTTGGTTGCTGCAGCGTTTCTGAGACTGCTAGTTCCAGAGTCTAACAGTCTTGGTTTGCGTTTTGTTGCATTATCATCTTGAACTGCGTTGAGTTGAAAATACTGGATTGCATTCAAACCTGTTCTATACTCGTATTTAGGATGACAGATTTATGCTGTGTGCACTTGGGCCTCTCTTTATCGACTAGTGCCATTTGCAAGCTTCAAAACCCACACTACATAGCAAACTGTATTACTTTGTTTCAAAGACAAGATTGGTTGTGGAAAACTATCTGTCAACAGTTCTAAATTGAGGTATTTTGAGATGTCATGGAAGCTGTTCACATCTTGTAATACATTGAAATAGAATTATGGAGACTGAAATTGTCAGCGAAAGTCGAATGAGCTTGTTTTGCTTTAAATCTCTTAAAAAAAAAAAAAAAAAAAAAAAGCGGTTTGTAGATCCTGTTCTTCAAACCTGAATTTTGAAATGTTGATGTTGATGGTCAAAACGATAACATTTGGACTGTGACGTAACCTTAGTGTTGTTGTGTATCATGAAATCAAAGACAATGAATGGGACTACACTACGCGGAACTGCTACTTCAAAGAAATCTAAATAAATTGACAAATAGATAAACACATGCATACATGTATACACATACATACATACATACATACATACATACATACATACATACATGAATAAATGATAAATAAATAAATAAAAAAAATAAGTAGATAGATACGTAAGTAAATAAATACATACATGAACGACTAAATAAATGTCGCCACATGCCACAGGGACGGACGCGGGAGTGGAGATGATGGGGAAAGAGTTCACTGACATGCTGATGAGTAGAAAAAAGAAACATAGCATGTTTTGCCACCACAACACTTCTTTCCTCCTTGAAAGAGAACCGATCTGTAAGTTATCATGCTATGTTGTGACTAGAAGAGGCCATGTAGGTAAACACATGAATTCAAACAGATTCATGTCTGCTTGTGTCACAGGGGGAACTGATGTCCTGACATGGAGGGTCATGGGCGGGGGAGAGGGACGGCTATATCGGCGGTCTTAGTCTACAACTGACTGACAGCGTCACCAATCTGCCATCTATTACGTCAGTGTCCGTGCCGTCAACGGTGCCGGTGACGTCAGCTCGGCAGTGACGTCAAACGGCATTCAGGTTCTACAGGAGGATGAAGCAGGTGAGACATGAAACACCCTCTGTCTGCCTTCCTGTCTGTCTCTCTGTCTCTGCCTGCCTGCCTGTCTGTCTGTCTGTCATACAGATAGCATGTATTAAACACAAGTAAATCTAAGTAATCTGAGGGAAAATGAAAACAAGATCCGATCGCCTGTTTCATGGCTTCATACAAGGCAATCTAAAAGGGAAAGAAAGAAAAAAAAGGAAGGAAGGAAGGAAGGAAGGAAGAAAGGAAGGAAGGAAGGAAGGAAGGAAAGAAAGAAAGAAGGAAGGAAGGAAAAAGTGTATACAGAGATCAAAAGGAACGAAAGGTTCTAAGAAAGAAAGACAAGGACATGGAAAGAGAGAGACTGATCAGAAAGTATGAAAGTAGAAATGAAGAAAAAAGGGGACAAAAAAACTACAAGAAATATAGACAGGAAAGCTGGAAGAAGTCTAGGAAAGAAAGGGGGAGAGAAGAAACTCACAAAAGAAAGGGGGAGAAGAAACACACACAAAAGAAAGGGGGAGAAGAAACATACAAAAGAAAGGGGGAGAAGAGAGACACACAAAAGAAAGGGGGAGAAGAAAACATACAAAAGAAAAGGGGAGAAGAAACACACAAAAGAAAGGGGGAGAAGAAACACACAAAAGACAGGGGGAGAAGAGACACACACAAAGAAGGGGGGAAAAGAAAACATACAAACGACAGGGGGAGAAGAAGCACACAAAAGAAAGGGGGAGAAGAAACATACAACATCCAATCTGTACAGGCATCGTGACGGACGGGGCCGCCAACACGGTAGTCATGACGACCGTCGGTCTCAGTGACGTGGACCACGCCTTGGACCAGTGGAGCGTGACGGCGCAGTTCAGCGGCTATACCTCTCACCTTCACGGTCTGTCGCGCTTTGACTGGGCCGTGGGCACCAGCCCCGGGGGAGAGGAGGTCATGCCCTTCTCTGTGCTGGGCATCCTGCATGACGAGGCTGAAGGCTCTGTGGCTGGCAACGGTTGGTGCCAGAGATTTGGGGGGGGGGGGGGGGGGGGGGGGGGGGGGGGGGGGGGGAAGGGGGGGAACATGTGGCTTCTGGTGTGTGTTGTGTGTAGTGTTGTTGGTACTGCCATTAGTGTTGATGATGATGCTGTTATATTTCATGTGGTACTTCCAATATTGTTGGCCTGTATTTTTTTTTAGGTTTTACTGTTGTTGTGTACGCGGCTTTGTTGTTGGTTTGTCTGTCTGTTTTTGCTTCAGTTTGTTTTGTTGCTGCGGCGTTACTGTGTCGTTTCCTGTACCACCTCAATGGCAGGACGCCCACGCTGCTCAGTGCAGCCTACACCATACACAGGCCTATCATTGTCGTTCCTACCTCAGCCCCAGCACTGTTAGTCCACAGGAGCAGTGATAATCATGTCGTCCTGAGGCAATACGGCGAAGACTCTGCATTGCTGTCGTATTACTTCCTGGGTGTTCACCAATGCCTGGTCTGATCCTATGTGCGCGCGTTGCCACGGTCCGTACTGAAGACAGTCACTACCTAGCAAGATAAACACACACACACACACACACACACACACACACACACACACACACACACACACACACCTGAAGCTACACAACACCTATGATCAAGTTGTCACATTTCAGTTTATTACAAAACCTTTTGCAAGTATCGACATTTGCCAGTCAATACTTAGTCTTGAGCGTTCCCATCCGGGGATGAGAGTGAGGGAAGAAGGGGCTCGGGAGGTGGGGGGGGGGATGGGGGGTGGGGTGGCGGACACCCGTTGTGAACAGACGGAGAGCTCTGTTGCCGACAGTGGGTTGTAAGGGACACGACGAAACGGACACCTCTGTTGTAGGTCAGTTGTCTGTGATCTTGCCACTGAAGTCGTGGGGGAGCAGTCAGCGGTGTGTGTGTGTGTGTGTGTGTGTGTGGGGGGGGGGGGGGGGGGGGGGGGGAGGGAGTTGTGGAGGAGTTAGTGGTGGGAGGGGAGGTAATGAAGGTGTGGGGAGTTAGTGGTGGGAGGGGAGGTCATGAAGGTGTGGAGGAGTTAGTGGTGGGAGGGGAGGTCATGAAGGTGTGGAGGAGTTAGTGGTGGGAGGGGAGGTCATGAAGGTGTGAAGGTGTGGAGGAGTTAGTGGTGGGAGGGGGAGGTAATGAAGGTGGGAGGAGTTAATCCGTGTGAGGGGAGGTAATGAAGGTTTGACGCAGTTAGTGGTGGGAAGGGAGGTAATGAAGGTGTGACGCAGAGTTAGTGGGGAGGGGAGGTAATGAAGGGTGTGGAGGAGTTAGCGGTGTGGGAGGAGAAAGTAATGAAGGTGTGGAGGAGTTAGCGGTGGGAGGGGAGGTAATGAAGGTGTGGGAGGAGTTAGTGTTTGGAGGGGGGGTAATGAAGGTGTGGAGGAGTTAAGTGAAGTTAGCGGCGGGGGAGGGAAATGATGAAGGTGGAGGGGAGAAATTTGCGGTTGGAGGTGCAGTAATGAAGATGTAGGGCAGGAGGTGTGGCGTCCGGAGGGGGGGAGTAATGTAGGCGTAGAGGATTTGTTATTGGTGGGAGGTGAGGTAATGAAGATGTAGGGAGGTGTACGCGGTGGGGAGGGGAGGTAATAAGATGTAGTGGAGGAGGTTTGTAGTGTGTTGGGAGGGGTGGAAATGTAGGTCATGCGGGGGAGTTAGGGTCGGGGGGGGGGGGGGGGGGGGGGTGGGGAAGGTGTTGGGTGGGAGGGGATTCTGACAGGATTCTGCTGCCGCAGTTGTGGCTGTCATTCATTTCCTCAATGCTGTTGCTGCTGAAGTAGTTGATAACGTCGTTGATGTTGATGCTGCGATGGGTTGATTCCACTTTGGGAATGGAGCGAGCAGAGTGCTGTGTTTGATCTTTTCAAGGTTACTATTGTTCAGTGTATTCAACCGTCCCACGTGCACATGCAGGCACATGTGTATGCATGGCTTTGAAAGGTGTCCATTGTTCATTTCCGTTCTTCAAGCAATACGTAGAGACTGCACGTCTATCCAATTCTTTTAGAGCATCATGTATTATCTCTCTGGTTACTATTGTAACTGGAATTTGTCATATTTAAAATCAAATCTTGTTGAGCTGTTGAAGCTTTAATGTTTTGTTGCTGTTGTTGTTTGTGTTAGTTTATTTGTTGTTTTTGGTAGTTTGTTGAGTTTTGTTTGTTTTTATCATTGCTACTATAATTGGTTCTGGTTGCTGCTGTTGCTGCCATGAGTGTTTCGGTTTGTTGCTGTTGCTGCTGTAATGGGGTTCTCTTAGTTGCTGTTCCTGCTATAAGTGTTTCTGTTTTGTTTGCAGTTGGTTCCGTTCTTGTTCTTGCTGCTGTAAACTGGTTCTGTTTGTAGTTATTGCTGCTGTAACTGGATCTGGTTGTTGTTATTGCTGCAGTAACTGGTTCTGGCTGTTGCTATTGTTGTTGTAACTGGTTCTGTTTGTTGTTATTGCTGCTGTAACTGGTTCTGGTTGTTGCTATTGCTGTTGTAACTGGTTCTGTTTGTTGCTATTGCTAACTGTAACTGGTTCTATTTGTTGTTATTGCTACTGTAACTGGTTCTCCCTGTTGCTATTGTTGCTGTAAGTGGTTCTGCCTGTTGATATTGTTGCTGTAAGTGGTTCTTACATATTGCTTTGATCGTTTTTTTCTTGCTGTGGTAATTTCGTCTTTATTTACTGTTGACATTGTAGTCTTTTTCTCATATTTTTTTCTGTCAGGTCAGTTGTGTTTTGTTTACTTTTTGCTGTTACGATTCTTTCTGCTGTTACTATTGCCACTATCGATAATTTTTGATTTGTTGTTTCTGCCGTTTTCTTTTTCTTTTTTACTTTTTGCTATAATTCTTTCTGTTGTTACAATTGCATGTAGTAGTCATTAAATTTTCTCATGTGTCATTTCTATAGTTGCTGTAGCTGCTATAATTGTTTCTGCCGTCGGTATTCCTGCTGTTATTTTTTGTCTTTGCCGTTGTAGCTGTGAATGTTTCTGTCGTTACTTCTGCTTCTGCAATTCTTTCTGTCGTTGCTGTTGCTGTTATAAGGTATTTTGTTTTTGTCTTTGTCATTGCAGCGTTTAACTTTTCTGTCGTTGCTATTCCTGCTGTTATATTTCATTACTATTATTTTTTTTATCGTTGCCTTTGTAGCGGTAAATGTTTCTGTCGTTACTATTGCTGCAGGAATTGTTCCTGTTGTTACTATTTTGAAGTCGTAATTGTTTATGGTTTTGTGTTGTTTCTGTTGTAGCTGTCTCTACTGTTGCTATTGCTGTGCGGTAATTTCTGCCATTGCTGTTGTTGTTGTACTTGTTCGTGTTACCTCTCCAACCAGGTAACAAGTAACACAGCGCAGTGCGGGCCTTCAGTAAAGAGGATGTGTATTCATGTCCAGGTATTGCCAGAAAGAATTGGTGTGGGTGCCAACATCCTCCTCTGTTCAGGCAATTCTCCTCTGTTCAGTCTACTCTCATCTGTTCAGTCAGGTAACAAGCACTGCAGCACACTGTGACTCACAGCAAGATGCTGTTTGCCAGGGGGCCAACACCAAACAAACAGTGTGACTCACTGCAGGATGTTGTGTGCCAGGTATCGCCAGCAGAGGGGTGGCCCAGACAGTGCTGCCCTTACAGCCAGGTGGCCAGTACTACACCACAGTGCGGGCCTTCAACAATGACGGTCAGGCCGTGCAGTCTGTCTCTGATGGCTTCTCCGTCCATGACACCCCCCGACACTGGCCTTCATCAGGTGTGTGCGTGCGGGGAGAGGGGGGGGGGGGGGGGGGGGGGGAGGCTGGTGCTTTAGGGGGTGGGAGTGATACCGTCTGTTTCTGATGGAGTCTCCGTGGAAAATGACTTTTGTCACGGTGTGGGTTTGACGGACGCGCTGGGGATGAGATGATGTTTTCCAGTATGTCTTTCGCTCAACTACGTTTGAACCAAACCAGCTACCCAGTCTATGTGCTCCTGTTCAGCAAATAATGTCTCATAAAGAGACATCTGTCTGATCTCGATCCTTTGGGTCGTCCCTGTTCTCTGTATCTGATTGTCTGTGACACATGCATACCACATCACGAGAGCCAACTCCGTTCTTCATCTGCAACTCATCCCCCACCCTCCCCTCGATTCATTCAAAAACTTTTGGTTCACGTTTTTTTCACTGTGAAACCTCTTTCATTGAGAATCAAATCCCACATCAACTTAGGTTCTCAGCCTTTTGCTGTCTTTCAAATCAAACCAGAAAAGTTTCCTATTCTCGTCTAATTGATGTACAAACCATGTGCTGGTGTTGTTTGGAAGCCTCGGATGCGCCTGGACGCGGGTGTTATTATTGTCTTGGGAATCGTGTTCGTTTGGGAGAGAGAGGGGACGGGTGGACAGAGAGAGCAAGGGGCTGGGGGGGGGGGGGGGGGGGGGGGGGGGGGGGGGGAGCACGTTGATATAGTGCCAGCGCGTGATTCGACATGCGTGTTTTGTACAGTTGGTTTGATATGTAAACATGTCGGTTGTAAACGTCCAGTGCATTTGATTGATTGTACGCATAACTATTCTTAATTTGAATGATAGTAGTCATACTCACGATTTTTCTGTGCTCGAGTGAGGTAGTGAGGCTATGAGCTAGTGAGGTAATGGGTGTATGTGCTCAAGTGTACAACTGGTTTTTCGACGGAGAGGTGCATACCTGAGAGTGTACAGCTAATTTCTGAACAGGGAGGGAACAGGTGTATGTGTGGGAGTGTACAGCTGGTTTCTAGGCGGCGAGGAGGAAACAGGTGTATGCCTTGGACTGTATAACTAGTTTCTAAACAATGAGGAAACAGGTGTATGCCTTGGACTATATAGCTAGTTTCTAAACGATGAGGGAATAGGTGTATGTGTGGAAGAGTATAGATGATTTTCTGGCAGTGAGTGAACATGTATGAATGTGCGGATGAGTAAATATGATTTAGGAGCGGTGTGTGAAAGAGTACATGTGTGGGGAGTGTATAGGCGGTTTCCGGGCCGGGATGGGGAAGGGGGAGGGGGGGGGGGGGGGGGGGATGAATGGAAATATTCAAGTGTTTTCTGCTTGGTTAGTAAATGGGCAGCTATGCATGAATGTATCGGCGGTTTCTCAAAAGTGAATGAATAGATATATGTGTAGGTATGTAGTGGAGGTTTTTGAATGGACAATGAATAGAGGGCATGTATAGGAATGTAGAGGGGGGTTCTAAGCGGTGAGTGAATGGGTGTAAATATAGGAATGTAAGGTGGTGAGTGGACCGATGCATATGTGTATTGTAATTTCTGAGTGGTGAAGGACGTGGCGCGTGTACATATGTGTGTACATGCTCATGTGCGAACACCAGTAGGCGCTGCAAGTTGAAAACATGTGTCATACACTTTGCAAACAGCCTGCAGTGATTCATATATTGTTTGAAACTGTCTGAAGTGTTTCATACCCTCTGCAAACCCTATGCAGTGTTTCATGCTTTCCGCAAACTCTCTGCAGTGTTTCATGCACTCTGAAAACTGTCTGCAGTGTTTCATACAATGTGGAAACTGCGGCGTTTCATACAGTGTGGAAACTGCAGCGTGTCATAGAGTGTGGAAACTTCTGCGGTTGTTTCATGGAAACAATGCGGAAAACTATCTGCAGCGTGTCATACAACTGTGGAAACTCTCTGCGGTATGTTTCAAATTGTGTGCAATGTCTGCAAACTAGTGTCAAACTGCAGTGTTTTATACATACAAGTGTGGAAAACTGTCTGCGTTTCGTGTGTGCAAACTCTTTGCAGTATAGTGTGCAAACTGTCTGCAGTGTTTTATAAAACAGTGTGGAAACTGTCTGTAGTGTTTCAAATTGTTCATACAGTGCAAACTGTCTGCAGTGTTTCATATAGTGTGGAAACTGTCTGCAGTGTTTCATACAGTATGGAAATTGTCTGCAGTGTTTCATACAGTGTGGAATCTGTCTGTTTCATACAGTGTTTGTTTCATATTGTGTGCAAACTGTCTGTACTCTGGGAACTGCCTGCATTGTTTCATATAGTGTGCAAACTGTCTGCAGTGTTTCATACACTCTGCAAACTGTCTGCAGTGTTTCATACACTCTGCAAACTGTCTGCAGTGTTTCATACACTCTGCAAACTGTCTGCAGTGTTTTATGCACTCTGGAAACTTTGAGCAATACGTGTTCCATACAATGTGCAAACTCTATGCTGTGTTTTATACAATCTGCAGTGTTTCCAAGGAAACCAATGCCAGTACCTTGCTGCCGGAAGCTGTACTGTACCAGGGTGAACCCGACGCCCCCTCTCTGCCGAGTGGATCTACTCCGACAGCAGTGACGTCACCACCTTGCAGTACGCCATCGGGACCTACCCCGGCGCCACTGACGTCACTACGATCACTGACGCGGCCATTAGTACAGGGGATGCCGGTTTACCCTCCAGTGCCGTGTACCTGAACACTGAGGGTAAGTTTGACCTTCCTTTGCTGAACACTGAGGGAGACTTTGACCTTTCTTTGCTGAACACTGAGGGTGAGTTTGACCATTCTTTGCTGAACACTGAGGGAGAGTTTGACCTTTCTTTGCTGAACACTGAGGGAGAGTTTGACCATTCTTTGCTGACCATTCTTTGCTGAACACTGAGGGTGAGTTTGACCTTTTTTGCTGAATACTGAGGGAGAGTTTGACCTTTCTTTGCTGAACACTGAGGGAGAGTTTGACCTTTCTTTTTTCTTTGGTGAACACTGAGGGTGAGTTTGACCTTCCTTTACTGAACGATGAGGGTAAGTTTGACCTTTTTTTTTTTGCTGAAAACTGAGAGTGAGCTTGACCTTCCTTTGCTGAACATTGAGGGTAAGTTTGACCTTTCTTTGCTGAACACTCTACACAGGTGGTAGTATAAATCTCAATCATGAAAACGTTTGCTTTCTGTTCGTAACACAGATGACACGCGTGCATTTCTCTACTAAACATGGTTATTATGGCGAATGTTATTTTTGTCTGCTGTGTGTCCGAAATCTGATGGTGAGTGTTTCTTTCATGGTAAGCGTAACATTTCTTTTTATCTTCCGCGTGGATCGTGACTTGGCAAGTTTCCACTCAGTACATTATGGTAATGTTCTTTTTCTCTGTTTGTGGTAAGCTTTTGCCAGCTCCGTTGCCATGTTGAATGTGAGCATTACGTTCCCTCCTTCTCCTTTTAAAAATGACGACGGTGAAAAGCTACCCATGTGTGCTGAGATGTAAGACAGCGCTTGGGAAGCTTGACCCTTTTTCTGCTGACCATTTCACCACTGGTCAGTTTTACAAATCCGAAAGTGGTCGCAAACATGACCTTCTGGCAAGAGGGATGGAACTCACAGACGGATGACATCCTATTCCAAATCCATCCAAACCTGAAAGAATTCCAGGGGTGGCCGTAAAGAAGAAACAGTCTTGTGCCGTTTGTACACAGGCCATCCTTTTACACCCATTTTTTTTTTCTTTTAAAGGGTGAAGAAGCTCCGCGGTGCATCCCATGTCGTGTAACACTCACAGTGAAACGTATTCATGTAGAGAGTGGAGACTCGTGTGATGTGAGACATAAACACTTTACAGCAGACTCCATGAAAATCTCGTTCAGAGATGTCCCACCTGATGTGATCTTTGAATTTCTGAAAAAGATCAACATTTTTCATCTGATCTAGGATTTTACAGAACGATTTTTAAAGAAAAATTCTGGTGCGTTTTTTAGAAAGTGTATTTTAAAGGGTTTTGTGAATGATTTTGATTTTTTTTTTTTATAATGACTTGTGAGCTGACCTTAAAGCGGTCACAACCTTGATATGGCCCTTTACGGTCGGCTGGGCTATATCTACCTACACTGCCACTGTGAACACTTGTGAAAAGTTCGATCTTTGTTTCAGTGTGAAACACTTCAGGCAACGCTTAGCATTCTTTGTTATCTGCTTGAAAACCAGTAGGAATCTGTGCTTTGACCACAAACTGTCTTTATGACCTAAAACTGTCTTTGTTATTGTAGGACGCTCGTGCGAAGCTTGACTTTTTTTCTTGTACAACAATGAAATTGTTTTAGGTTGTTATTGTTGTTGTTGTTGTTGTTGCTGCCGTTGTTGTTGTTATTGTTGTTGTTGTTGTCGTTGCTGCTGTTTTGATGTTGTTTGTATCGCTTTTAGCTTCAGACTTTGACTAAAGGGGTTTTGATGTCTAATCGGGTCGAATGTGTTATTAGCCCTTTTGTGACCTCCGTTTGACGTGAGTCAACTATAGTTTATTATTAGTTCATATATAATCATAAGGGTAGTGTAAATGTTTGCACGGTGGAACATGGGTGCTATTGAAAATGTTCGTAAGTTTCCTCGTTGTATGTTGTATTTGTTTCTTTCCTCCTATGAGGGCAGGTTATGCAAAAACTTGCCAGCTTATTCTTCAACCCTCAAGAAAGATCATTTTGAGTTGAACTTCCAGAGGCGTTGTGTGATCGGCAAGGCTATCACAACACTGAAACTGGGGCAGCTTTTTGAGAAAGTTTTGCATGTCTGTCCTCAGCCGGCCCAACATAGTGACCCTATGGGCAGAGAACTCGGTGGGGTTGACGACCCAAGTTGTCTCCCCTTCAGTGATCGTTGATGTTACGCCTCCTGAACAAGGCATAGTCAGCTGCCCTTCGTATGTCCAGGTACAGTCATGTTATATATCATCTGACCTGTCTTTTCGTTTCTTTTGTTCAGGTACAGTCATGTTGTATAGTATCTGACCTCAGTGTTCATTCCTACGTCCAGGTACAGTCATGCTTTATGTTATTTGACCAGCTTCCATTCAAATCAGTCACACGAAGCCAGTCTCTGGAGAAGTGCGCGCAAGCCCCCCCCCCCCCCCCCCCCCCCCCCCCCCCCCCCCCCCCACCCCTTTAATTAAAAATTCTTTTCCCCCATTCATTTCTGCTCCTTATTTCTTCATGCCTTTTTTTCCTTTGATTTCATTTTTTACTTCTCTTTTATTCTCTTTTTTTCTGTTTATATAGATAGACAGAGACAAATTTTCGTGAAATTACTTTTAGTGGTAGAATTCCTTCTTGTTTTCACAATACAGTCATCAAGGCACGCAAAAATGTCATTCAAATGCAGCTCCATTCAAAATCAAACAAATTAGACCAGTGATCTTGGGGAAAATCCGAAACGGATGCTAGGTTAGCTTCAAGACAAAACGGATATCACATCTGCCACGATGAAAAGCACATACTCAACGATAAACCTACGAGGTAAACGTTGTCAGTCATGTGAAAAACAAACGAACAGATTAAAATGAAAACAGCTGTACCCTCCCGGACTCTAAAACACGAGTAAGCAATCGTTTAGTATTGTTTCCACAGCGGATGCTGGTAAGAGGAATTGTAACGGCAGCAGAGGTGGTTGTATTCCTAAAGATCAAAAGAAGTGGTAGCAACATGTCGCTGTGATGTAGTATTTAACGTTGTAGCTCTTTTTGCTGGCAGGAAGAGAGCTCTACGCCCTATTAAATGCTTTATTTGTTGCATTTTCATACACTGCCCTCTCCTACCCAGAATTGAGAGTACTATGGGCTGAGACTGGAAGAAAACCGGAACCACACAGTCGTGTTTTACCCATGTAAGTGATGTCTTACGGGGAGTGTCGCTGATATTTTCTGACCAACACTGCAAGTGTCTGCTGTATCTCTCGAGCCTAGCGGATGGCGGGGAAATTATTAGGAATGGAAGCATACAGTTTAGATGACCTTGTCATGCGGCGTCTGACCAGGATGGGACTCCGTGTCGTCGTCTTCATCATTGTCATCCTCATAGCTGATCGTTTGAATAAAAAAGTCAGGTCCTGTGGTCCTTCGCACCCCGATGTCGTGGTGACCTCAGTGTCCTTTTTCTACTGACACCCATGCTCCGTATGAGCTTTTTTTTTTTTTTTTTTTTTTTGTCAAAGTCCTGGCAGTTGGCAGGCTTATCGGACCGTCACTGGATGGAAATGCCAGATCCCTTCGGAGAACACTCACTGACGCTGACTCTGTGACTAATAATCATCGTCAGTCGGAGGGTTAGTAGGTGGGGGCTTCTAGCTGGTGTCCTACGTGTGCTGGATCAGAACAGGCATTACTGACCACCGCCAAAAATGAACTTGCAGTGGACCGGTGTTTCCTCTCCTGGGTGGCCTCATGACGACTTGATGTTCAGTGCCACCCGTGGATCGCCAGAGATGGGTCAAACTCGGGTGCTCTGTGTACTGGGAGACGGGATGTGTGGCATAGGAGAAACCACGCAGGGGGTGGAAAAGGGGATGAGACAGTGAGGTGGGGGAGTCTTTGGTCGCCCTGGCAACCATAGACCAAACTGACCAAAATCTGTGTGGTTGTGTCTGTCAGGGCCACAGCCAGCCAGGAATGCCGATGGTATGGCTTCACAGACCCAGAATCCATCATCCGAACCTTCACCTTCTTCATCGGCACTGCTGCAGGACTGGATGACGTCATGGGCCCTGTGACGTTGGCTGGCTACGTCAGTAGTTATCCTGCTGGTGGGTATTGATCTTTTCTTGACCAAGTTTTCAACCATATGTTAATGACATCACGACGTTAATGATGATAATAGTAATTGTGTGGATGATGCCGTCAGATAACCAACTGGTGGGAGACGTTTCTGGACAGATATTGCCCTCATCCGTGAAGAACAGGGCTGTTGGGGTGCATGACAGCATTTCAATGACGTAAGATGGGTGTTAAGAGTTCTTGTCTTTGTTGTGCATCTGATACTGCCAGTGATGTCTTTGAGGTGGTTCATTTCTAACAGAAGAGCTGATGAGATGTGACAGTTTGTGCTCTATGATCACTTTACAAGCACCCGTCAAACATAATGATATGGTCTCTCCGTCACACATTTTGTTATTGATGTCCTCGTTATCATTTTGCTGTTAAAGTTGTTGTTGTTGTCATTATCGCTGTTAAAGTTTTTGTTGCTGTTGTCATTATTGCTGTAAAAGTTGTTGTTGTTGTCGTCATTATTGCTGTTAAAGTTGTTGTTGTTGTCATTTTTGCTGTAAACGTTGTTGTTGTTATCATTATTGCTTTTAGACTTCTTCTTGTTATCATTGCAGTCAAAGTTGTTGATGTTACACCCATTGCAGTATGACTTGAACTATGATCTTTACATCGCAACTTGCCAGCGTCATTGTGAAAAATGATCACCGCACGCTAATTTGCACCTAGTGGTTCGTTACACCTTTCATTCATATTAAACAGTAATACTTTTAACCGATCTCATGTATGCGTTCTTGTATGTGTATGGCCTTTATTTGTATGTGCCTTACATATGTGTACTTTATCTGTGTGTATTTCGCTCAAGTGTGCTTTGTCAGTCTGACTTCACTCATATGGGGCTTTACCAGTGAGCGTTTTACAGTGTGTGTGTGTGTGTGTGTGTGTGTGTGTGTGTGTGTGTGTGTGTGTGTGTGTGTGTGTTTCCCTGGGTGTAGTTTTTCTCTGTGTTTTTTAGATACGTGCATTTTACCTAGTATGTTTTATTTGTAAAGTTCTATCCATGTGTGTTTCATTTGTTTGTCTTTTGCCAACATATGCTTTGTATGTGCCTGTTTCGCCTGGATGTGCTTTGTCTATGTGTGTTTACTTATGTGCTTTGTCGATGTGTGTTTTACTTTTGAGCTTTGTCTATGTGTGTTTTTCTGATGTGTGCATTGTTTCAGTATGTGTTGTTGTGATGTCCACTTTCTTTATTTGCGCTTATGCTGTGCGTGTTTTATCCATCCATGTGTGTGTTTCAAGTGTGAGTGTTTTACCTCTTTCTCTATGTGTGTGTGTGTGTGTGTGTGTGTGTGTGTGTGTGTGTGTGTGTGTGTGTGTGTGTGTGTGTGTGTGTGTGTGTGTGTGTGTGTGTGTGTGTGTGTTTGTGTGTGTGTGTGTGTCTCTTCTTACATGCCTTTGTCCCTTGTCTCCTCCTCCCTACCCCCCGCCACCCCCACTCCCCTCCCCACCACCA
>JADBJO010001721.1:37500-52500 GCA_016801955.1 Conus betulinus | reverse complement strand
TAACACATAGGGTTGTTTTAAATACGTCATTGTAAGCTGCGCAACTCTTTCGCCCCTTAACCATTTCTTAAGACAGATAGGATCAATTCCTTTCAATCAGCACAGATTTGACACAGTGTATTGTCAGTTGGTGTGTTCTGGTCCTCTTGCCTCTTTCACGTGCCTTTAGACTTTTGGAACTGTTCTCGCTCCTTCCTCCAGCAACACAATGTCTTTTTTTTTCCCTTGTGTTTTGAATTATAACAGTTTTGAACCTCTTTTTTTTCGAAACTAATCCACCTAACAGTGATCTTAGACAGTATGTAAGTGTGTGTGCATGTGGTGTGTTTTGGGGTGTATGCATGCGAATGGTTGGTGTTGAATTTGGGCGTACGTAGGTATGTATAATGCAATTAGGCCTAGATAAAATAAATAATAATTTAAAAAAAAAAAAAAACAAACAAACAAACCCCCCCCCCCCCCCCAAAAAAAAAAAAAAAAAAAAAAAAAAAAAAAAAAAAAAAAAAAAAAACCTCCACATAACTGAATTCAAAACTTCAAAAGAAACACTAAATAAGCAACTACCACCAAGATGGGGAAAAATAACATAGACGTTAAAGTAAAATGTCCAATTGGGCTCTTAATCAGTCCTTGAACAACTTCCAAAATGTTTGATTCGTTGGAGATGACGTCTTCAAAGGCTGATATCGACGGTTCAGTGTTCAATAACCAAGCAGGTAAGTAGGGTTTCATTCTATCGCACACAAAAAGTAGATGGAACGGAGTGATTTGCTGGCCACAAATACAAGTCACGTGTTTACAGAATTTGGTTTTAAAAGGCATCAAGCCTCAATCTAAATATCAAACTTTTTAAAATCCGCTCTTGGTAGAGATTCTTGATACCTGTTTTATTGTCTGATATCTTGTTAAATAATAGATAATCCACAGTGGATGGATGGAACCTTTGTTAAATCATCTCAGTGACGTAGGAACCACGTAAATGCAAAAAAAATGAATTAAAGTGGTAGACTTCTAATATGAGTTCTGCTCTCACACTTGTATTTGAAAATTTTAGAGCTTGCAGGACTGATTTTGAATCAACGCAAAGTAGTATTTGAAATGCAGGAAACTGAAAATCAAGAAGAAAGTTTAATGCCATAATAATGGCAACAAGTTCCGCAGTAAATATGGAAATATTCTTACCTAGGTGGTAACCTTTCTCTATTTTTAAGGATGGAATTATGAATGCTGAACCAGACAAATGATTGTCTAGTACAGAACCATCTGTATAAATTTTAAGATGATTTATATAAGTTTCATTTATATGTGACTTAACATACGTTTGGCAGCAAGGGTCCATCACTTTTTTAAAAACTTGTATGGTCTATGTCATAATTTGCTCTACTAAGTTCCCATTCCGGGATAGTGCTAAAAGACACCCGAGGAGCTACGTTTTCAGGTGCAGTGCCTGCTTTTGTAAATAAGTCAGATGTGTATGAGGCTATCGATTTTAGAGAATCGATTTTTTTTGTGCCCGTTTAGGAAAATTTATTTCTGATTTTAATTCAGTTTCACTGGTATTAAGATTTTGTAGTGTATGACTTCTTAAAAATATATTTTTGCACATGCAAGTTTCATATTTTCTTCAAAAGGCAATATTCCGATCTCCATATAAGTTCTTAAAGTTGATGCATGAACCGGGACGCCAAGAGCTATCTTGTAAGCTTTACTATCAATACTCTGCAACTTTTTAATTAAACATTTTGGGGCTGAAAAAAAATGTCTCCTGGGCATAGGATAATTTTGATCGTACAAGCGCAGTAGCTAAATGTGTTAATACTTTACTGTCTTTACCCCATGACTGTTGACTCACCATTTTCAAAAAATTTAAAGTTTTCTTAGCTTTTGTTAGAATAGTTTGTATGTGATAATTCCAGCTCAATTTAGAAGTTAAATTTACTCCTAAAAATTTTACGACTTTTTTATATTCAAGGCACAATCCATCTATTTGAAATGAAGGCAGAGGATTAGGATCATAACCAGTATTGAACAGAACCATATGCGATTTTTCAGCTGAAAGGGCCAATCCATTTTCAGTCATGTACCTACTAATTTTATCTAGTTCATTTTGATATATCTTTTTGATATAGTTGATTGATCTAACTGGTGTGTGACGTTTTAAAGTAACTTTCATCCATATACAGATATCATCCGCATATTGCACTAGTTCAACATTTTTTGATAATGATTTAGGAAGATCATGGATCAAAATATTAAACAGGATAGGAGCTATCACAGCTCCTTGCGGGATTCCCATCTGGATATGTCTTTCATTAGAATATACATTTCCTACCTTCGTCTGTATTGTTCTATCACTTAAAAAGGTTTTTAAGTAATTGTACATACACCCCGAGAGACCTATTAACTCAATTTGTTCAGAAGTTTGAGTGCCAGACTTGGTCATATGCCTTTCTAATATCAAAAAACGTGGCAAGTACATTTTTCCTACGTGCGAATTGATGTTTTACCTGTGTTGTAATTTTTACAAGATGGTCAACTGTAGATCTACCCTTTCTAAAGCCAGCCTGTTGTATTGGTATTATACCATTTTTTTCACAATAATGTTCAAGTCTTTTTAGAATAATCTTTTCCATAAGTTTTCCCACGTGTGTGAAGTGAGAGCAATTGGCTGTAGTTGTTCTTGTCTGATTTTGACTTGCCCTCTTTAGGGATAGGGGTTACAATCGATTTTTTCCACAAAGATGGTTGAAGCCCTTCAGACCAACATTTCTGAAAAAATAAGTTCAGAAAAACATTGTGAAATTAACTGGCAAATGCTTTATCATTTCATTGGAAATCGCATCTGGTGGTCCCACTGATTTTCTTTTCGAACCAATAGAGAAAATTGCATCCTTTACTTCTTGAAATGTAAGGGGAGCGTTTGTGTAGTGACTGTTAATGGGACTTTTTTCATGCGTTTCCTTATCCTCCATTTTCTCTCTGAATATCTTTTGTTTTTCTGTCAGGCTCCCTGTTGCTATTTTTTGCAAAAATATTTGCAAATGCTTCAGCCTTTTCAAATTTTGATGGAAACTCATTATTTTCTAATGTTATGGGATATTCAGGAAGACTGATTCCATTTTTTATGTCTTTCAATTTTTTCCATGTTTTCTGAAGATCTTTGTGGTCATGTACTTCACTTTCACAGAAATTTGACCAATATTGCTCCTTGACCTTTTCGATTACTCTGTTACTATGATTTTTTGCTCTGTTCTTTTCAGCAATTTTGTCAGGATCTTTCTTATCTTTTAAATATATTTATAGGCCTGCATCTTTTTTCTCTTGCTTCTTCACAAGTAGCATTCCACCATACATTGCCTGCATATTTGTTTGATGCGTCAGTATTGCACCTTGGTATTGATAGATCAGCTGCATGTAAAACAATATCAACAAAATTCGCGTAGCTTGCGTCAATGTTATCAGACAATATCTCTTCACAATTGTAAGTAGAGAGTATGTTTTCAAATTTATCCCAAACAGCTTTATTATAATTATATTTTGGGATCTTATCTTTATCGCAGTTTTGAACAGATTGTTTACCCTTAATGGTAATAATTATTGGCAAATGATCACTACCAAGAGGATCTTTGAAGGTAGACCACTCACAGCTTGGAGCTATAGCAGGAGATATAAGTGTTAAATCAATTGCTGTTGCTCGATGGTGTGAAATATCAGGTATTCTTGTTACACTGCCATCATTTAACAGACTCAGTGAAGAGTCTACTATATTTCCAACAAAACGATTGTGTGTTACTCTTTCGCATTCATTATCCCAAAACGGGGCATGCGAGTTAAAATCACCTGCTATTAACCATTTTTCATGCTGGTTCGGTATAGCGCGAAGCCATTCTGTGTTTTCATTGTCAGGACCTTTCGGCAAATAAAGGGAAACAACGTTTAATGTAAGCACTTCGTTGAGCTTCAGTTTTGCTGCACATGCATTAATGGTTTAATATTCTTTGAAATGGGTGGCTCTATTTCAAAATATTCAACCTTTTCTTGGATATATAGTGCAGTAGTAACCCCTCCCTGTTTCGTTGTTAGTTTGGAATATTGGAGGGTAATAGAAGTTTCGTAATTTTGGAATTTTTTGTTCAGTTACATTTAAAGACTGTAATGTTAACACTTGATACGTATGATCTGAGAGATGTTGAATCAGTTCGTGAATATTTGTTGATATTGATCTGCAGTTCCATTGCAATATTTTCAAATTCGAATGTTTCGTCATGCTGTCTGAAGAATGAAAAATGTATTGTCCTAAATAGAAAAAAAAAAACAACTTTTTATATTTAAAAACAGTAAATAACGAAGATAACAAACTGTGTCAATTAGCTAACTAATATAATGGTATTCGCAGATAATTTCTTATATCTCTGGGAGCCGGACAGTAAAGAACAGAGTATGCATTAGACACACACTGTCTGTCGGTCTGCCTGCCTGCCTGTCCATCAGTCTAACAGTCCACCTATCTATTTATCTATCTATATCTATATACAGAGCAGAGTGCCATGTATACCTGTTTCCGACGATACCTTCTGCTCACACACCACGTCAGCAAGAGCCAGTGTCTATAGATGCCCTGTTTGAAAAAAGCAGTGTATTACATACGGTTGAAATACAAGCAACAGAGGGCTGTACTAGATAATAGTGTGTGTGTGTGTGTGTGTGTGTGTGTGTGTGTGTGTGTGTGTGTGTGTGTGTGTGTGTGTGTGCATGTGTGTGTGTGTGTGCGTGTGTGTGTGTGTGTGTGTGTGTGTGTGTGTGTGTGTGTGTGTGTGTGCGCATGTGTGTGTGTGCGTGTGTGTGTGTGTGTGTGTGTGTGTGTGTGTGTGTCAGACTGACGGGGGGAGGACATGAGTGACGCAGACAGACAAGCGCTGTTCGACATCTCTGACCGGATTGGAACTGGTGACGACACTTACGTCAGCTTGAGCAACCTCACCATGACGCAAGACTCTGACGTCTATGTCCACGTCATAGGTGAGTTTCTCGTTTTGATTTGCATGTATTAGTCATCACTGAATCTTTGGTCACGACTGTGTACACGCCACTCGTGACTTCCTTTTCAAATTTGTTCAACTGAAGGGCCATTGACGAGTCTCTTGTCACTTCAGCCTACAGGCTAATGCGTCATAGCTGGTTCTCAAGCCATTGTTTTATGCTTGTCATTGAAACAATCTAAGCAATGGTGTTGTTTTAGTTCCTGGTGAGTGACTTGTGTCTGTAACAACTGACGTTGCTTTCCCATCTTAAATCGATGTCTCTTCTGCAGTATGCTGTTAGTTAGGTAAAACAACAACAGCAATAACAACAACAAGAACAACAAACAAGAACAAGAACACACAACAACAACAGCAACACACAACAACAACAACAACACAACAAGAACAAAACACAACAACACACAAAAAAAGAAGAAGAAGAAGAACGCGGCAACTGAGATAGTGTCCGTGGCAAAATGCTGTGTGTAGTTCATTGCACTAAGTTAACAAAGTTACACGTACATGAAAATAAACATAGAACAAAGAGCGATGACGTATTAACATGGCGCCGCTGTGTCCTAGAGAGACCAAAGGAGTCTGTTATGAAATGAATCTATGCAGTAAAGCACAGAGCGAGGTGTAGAATGACGCACTCTCTGTGAATGCGATCAACATATGTTGAAGATTCCTGAACAACAAAACTTGTGACCGTACGAAATTGATGTATGTGGTGTGGTAAGTGAAGAGGAGTGCACATTAGTCAACTGCATCCGTGCACTGTGTGTTTGATCATATAGTGTGAACTGTTATGTTTCCAGTGTGTCTTACAATATTTGTATGAATCATACGATGTTTGTACAGCAGTATGTGTTGAGAATAGCTCATGTTGCCCACGGTGTTCTAGTACACATGTGTTTAACTATGTAAAGACTAGAACATGTTGTCCACTGGTGTTTATGTACACATGTGTTTTAACTGTATAGAAACTAGCTCATGTTTCCCACTGGCGTTCATATACATATGTGTTTTAACTATGTAGAGACTATCTCATGTTGCCCATTGGCGTTCATATACACATGTGTTTTAGCTATGTAGAGGCTAGCTCATGTTGCCCACTGGCGTTCGTATACACATGTGTTTTAACTTTGTAGAGGCTAGCTCATGTTGCCGACTTCGTGTATGCTTGTGTTTAACAATGTAGAGACTAGCTCATGTTGCCCACCTGTGTTCATGTACACATGTGTTTAACTGTGTAGCGTGAACGGTAGTCATCTCTGTTTTACAAATGTAAGTATTTTAGTCTGTGTCCTATGGTTAAAACACACACACACACACACACACACACACACACACACACACAGGTATATATATATATATATATATATATATATATATATATATATATATATATATATATATATTTTTTTTTTTTTAATAAACTAATAAATTCCCAGGATAAGTACCGAGCACCATTCCAGCAACTTACAGAGCAGCTTGGTGTTGCAATGACTGCAGGAAATATTGAATTATAAACAAAGCTTGCTCTTATGTCTTTAGGTGGCACCTTTGGTTGTTGTTTTTTTTTTTTTTTTTTGAAAAACTCAACAAACAAACTACGGTATTGCACACCAACCTTTTTTCTGGGATAGCATTCTTCTTAAAACAGAAAAGGCAGTTGAGTCAAATTACCACTTTCCGTGGTCACTGAGGAGAAACAATCAGGTTTCGAAAAATACCGGTATCTGACCAGGAGTTATATGTTAGTGGAGTTCCTCCCCATTGGAGAGTGTCTCCTCCTTGGAGACTATAAGCTTGCTGAAGACTCATTTGAGAAGCATTTATTATTCCCCACTCACCCTCTCAAGCACATACTGTTAGTTTAGGCAGAATTAACTGCCACTGCAGATATGAATGCTTATCTCCCCCTATTTCTTTACTCTAAGACATAAGAGCAAGCTTTGTTTATAATTCTCTCTCTCTCTCTCTCTCTCTCTCTCTCTCTCTCTCTCTCTCTCTCTCTATATATATATATATATATATATATGTATATATATATATATGTGTGTGTGTGTGTGTGTGTGTGTGTGTGTGTGTGTGTGTGTGTGTGTAAAATTCCAAGGGTATGGTTGAATTATAAACAAAGCTTGCTCTTATGTCATAGACTGAAAAAGTAGGGGGAGATAAGCAGTCATATTTGCAGTGGTAGATAACTCTGCCTAACTGTATGTGCTGAGTGGGTGAATGAGGAATAATACATGCTTATCAACAAACATACTATGGTATTGCACACCAGCCTTTTTCTGGGATAGCATTCTGCTTAAAATCTAAAGGGTAGAGGCGTCAAGTTAGGACTTTCCCATGTCACTAAGGAGAAACAATCAGATTTCGAAGTACTGGTATCCGACCAGGAGTTATGATATGTTAGTGAGTTTTCTCCCCTTTGGAGATGGTCTCCCCTTGGAGACTATAAGCTTGCAGAAGGATTATTTTGAGAAGCATTTATCATTCCCCATTCACTCACTCAAGCAGAATTATCTACCACTGCAGATATGAATGCTTATCTCCCCGTATGTTTTTCAATCTAAGACATAAGAGCAAGCTTTGTTTATAATCTCTCTCTCTCTCTCTCTCTCTCTCTCTCTCTCTATATATATATATATATATATATGTGTGTGTGTGTGTGTGTGTGTGTGTGTGTGTGTGTGTGTGATTACTTTTTTTTCAACTTTCATCGTAACCATAAGACACAGACGAAAACGTTTATATACATACGAGAAATTAAGACAATGTTTAACGGTTGAAATACAAGCAACAGAGGGTTGTACTAGATATCAGAAATGAATAATTCTCTACAGCAAAATGTCCTGGTACTGCATGCACATTCCTCAACCTCCATGTATACCCTAAGATTATGACGTTGCATTGTATGTTTAAACGAACGCTGAACATCTGAGATTTAACAACAGAACAGAGGTACAATGAACATAAACATACAAGATACAAAAGCAAATAGCTTTAAGATCCTAAAAGTGACCACAGGGGGCAGACTTTGAAACATGTCTTTTGAAACATATCGTTAAAAAAAAACAAAAAAACACCACCAAGCTTTCAAATACGTAGATAACATTATTCCTGAAAGTGTACTACTCTTTTACACGCACACGCAAGCACGCACGCACACGTGTTTCTGACTCTGAAGGTGTTTTTTGTTTTTTCTTTCTTTCATTTTTTTTTAAAAATAGGAATATTAGAAATTATATATAAAAAAAGATGGATGGATACTGTCAATATCGTCGTTAAAAACCAGCTTTTGTCACTAAATTGTACCGGAGTATTTATACTGATAGACTCTTTCAACCATTTCATTATCCATGAAAAGACAAGGTATTGATGGTGCATTTTTGCGAAAACCAATCATTATTCTTTTGTTTTGAGAACATTAAGATCCAGATAGTTCTCTTTTTCACCAAGAGCAAAACTTTGAATCCGCTGAAGTAGGCATCATCAGAATTTGATAGATCTTCAATAGCAGTCATCAGAATACCTAATGGTAGGGGTGGTATCTGTACACCTACAATCGTTGGTGTATAATTTTAAAAAAGGGACAGGGTCTAGCGCTGCACCTTGAGGTGCTCCAATGGAGGTAGAACGTTGGTAAGAGATCGCAGATTTAAAACGGACAGACTGAGTTCTGTTGAGTAAAAAACAAGTCACAATCTACGATCTACGATGTAAGCTTTGGATCAACTTCTACATTTGTCAGATGAGGTTGTGTTGTGTTAAAAGCAGGGGAGAAATCAATAAAATGAATGCGAACAAAAGATCCTTCGTTGTTCAGGTGGGAAAAAAGCATTATGAAAAAAACGTGTGTGTGTCGGATATCGTGTGTGTGTGTGTGTGTGTGTGTGTGTGTGTGTGTGTGTGTGTGTGTGTGTGTGCGCACGTGCGTGCATGCTTGCGTGCGTGCGTGCGTGTGTATGAGACGTGGTCAGTCGTTTTCCCTTGGAGATGTATATCATGATAAAGATGGTTGAGCCCATGTTACTTACAGCCGTGGACAGAGCAGGCTTATGCCGCATGATCACAGAGATCACGCACATCGACATCACGCCTCCCTCCGCCGGACAGGTCAAGGTCGGCCCCTACTACAACGAGGTTTGCTCCTGTGACTTCATTTCCTTGTCTGTGTGTGTGAGTGTGTGTGTGTGTGTGTGTGTGTGTGTGTGTACAATGATATTAAGAGACACCCATGAACTTATCTCATTGATAAATTCTATATCCTGCATCTGTTTTTGAATTTCCGGGATACCGCACGAGCTGATCATACTGAGAAATGATAAACGTATATTTGTTTTTCTTTCTCTCTCTCCGAATTTCCTTGCAATTTGAACTAAAATAAAGCGATTTTAAAAATTTCGATAAATGACGAATCCGGTGTCGTCTGTTAGGATACCTCTCTCTCTCTCTCTCTCTCTCTCTCTCTCTCTCTCTCTCTCTCTCTCTCTCTCTCTCTCTCTTACACACACACGCGCGCACGCTCGCACACACGCATGCATGCTCACACACACACACACACACACACACACACACACACACACACACACACACACACACACACACCCCCAGAACATAAACAGGACACAAAAAACGCGTCAAACCAAAAGGAAGAAATCACATTAACCATTGCTAGAAGGATGATAGGTTAATCTGGTTAAATGAAAATGAAATATTTTTGAAAAAAAAAACAACTATAACTAGAGTTTAGTTGGTCCCATTTATTCACGATTCATTCCAGCTGATGGCATAGCTTAGAGGAAGCCTCCACTACCGACTTGGCAATAATCGGTAAAATTTGCTTATGAAGTATTGTAACTTATTTTTTATAAACGTCGGCATGTTCTAATAATGTACATATGTTTCGTGCACTTCCAAGTCACAGAGAGGATCTGCAGGAGAGATGGAGGATGTCATCGTCAGGCAGGCTCTGAAGAAGACAACACAAACGTATACCTTGGGTTAGATTCCCTATGCCCTAACCACAGTCTGACACTGATCAATGGGCGATTGTTGCAGTCTCTGGGCTTTGCACCCGACCCCTTGCTGGTGACAGTCGATTGGACAGGATTCAACGACCAGGAGTCCCCCATGACGTCATACACATTGGAGTTGATGACGCAGCCAGCGTGTGACGTCAACACGCCTCCGGGAGGAAACGTGTTGATGAGCGTAGAAGTAGGGTTCAACTTGAGTTCCTACACCTTCCTCCTGGCTGAACAAGGGCTGGCCTTGGTTGTAAGTCTCGTTCTCTTTGCATAGGGGGGGGGGGGGGGGGGGGGGGGGGGGGGGGGGGGCTGGGTATATATTGTTGGGGGGAGAGATGTGGATTCGGGTCTTTCCGACTTTTGACCGAATATATGTACATAAGTCCGCCGTCCCTATTTTTGCTGGGGGTGCGTTGAGCGGCTGTCGCTTCACTTTTAGAATAAAGATCAAGAAATCACATCCTACTATGAAGTTAAAATTTCATGCAGCTTGAAATCAGATCAATGTGATGAGAAAAGCATGTGTTAGCGGCGTGTGTGTGTGTGTGTGTGTGTGTGTGTGTGTGTGTGTGTGTGTGTGTGT
The DNA here is from genome assembly GCA_016801955.1 of Conus betulinus. Taxonomy (NCBI): domain Eukaryota; kingdom Metazoa; phylum Mollusca; class Gastropoda; order Neogastropoda; family Conidae; genus Conus; species Conus betulinus. Next base: position 41,854 of record JADBJO010001721.1, on the reverse strand, counting down.
GTGTGTGTGTGTGTGTGTGTAATGATAAACTAAGTGTGCCAATTCTAAAGTGACAGTTGATTAAAACAAACAATTCATTACATTTCAATGTTACAAATGATAAAAGAATAAATAGAAGTTGTGTCAATGTGCTTGTATGTGCACCCACATGTGTGTCTGTATTTGTGGCTTTGCACTTCTCTGTGCTTATAAATGCGTACACTCATCAGCGCGCACGCACACGCACACACAGACACCACACACACACACACACACACACACACACACACACACACGCGCGCGCGCGCGCGCCGCGCGCGCGCGTAAAATAGATATAGATAGATAAATAGATAGGTGGACTGTTAGACTGATGGACAGGCAGGCAGGCAGACCGACAGACAGTGTGTGTCTAATGCATACTCTGTTCTTTACTGTCCGGCTCCCAGAGATATCAGAAATTATCTCATTAAGCCATCATTTCAAAGACATCAGAAGTGATCTCATTAAGCCAGAATATCATAGATATCCGAAGGCATCTCATTAAGCCAGAATTTTAGACAGCCTTCATACTTAAATCGTCCCAGCTGATATCGTTAGCCTGTCCTAAAACTGTTTGCAATCTGAACTCGTTTGTTAACATTTCGAAACTCCTCAATGATTTGCATTTTGTTCTACAGTGCAGTATGCCATGTATACCTGTTTCCGACGATACCTTCTGCTCACACACCACGTCAGCAAGAGCCAGTGTCTATAGATGCCCTGTTTGAATAAACCATGACTATCTAACTCTCTCTCTCTCTCTCTCTCTCTCTCTCTCTCTCTCTCTGTGTATTTGTCTCTGTCTGTCTGTCTGCTTGTCTGTCTGGCTCTGTCTGGCTGGCTGTCTGCCTGCCTGTCTGTATGTCTGTCTGTCTGTATGTCTGTCTCTATTGTCTGTCTCTGTCTGTCTGTCTGTCTGTCTGTCTGTCTCCCTCTGTATTTGTCTCTGTCTGTCTCTGTCTCTGTCTCTCTGTCTCTCTCTCTCTCTCTCTCTCTCTCTCTCTCTCTCTCTCTCTCTCTGCTGTCTTCCTACAGGCCTTAGTTAGTGCACCGTTGTTGACAGAAACTGTGCATTAAAACTGTAAGTGGTTCGAGTGCTGTCAGTTAACACCGGAATTTCTTATGCTGAACACTGAACTGATGAATATTAGCATCCTTCAGTGAACCCATAGGCCGAAAGACAATTCCTTCGGACCTTTTCCAAGAGGTCACGGACAACGTTATGCCCCACACTTCAGAAAGTGAAGGCAGAACGACGAGCAATATATCTGTTTTAAGTTCATACTGAGCTCTCTCTCTCTCTCTCTCTCTCTCTCTCTTTTTTTTTTTTTTTTTTTTTTTTTTTTTTTTTTTTTTGCTCATAGGCCTTACAAAGTGAAAATGTTTTTCAATCAAGAAGTTTGGGCATGCACATATTTCACGTCCTGAATGCACGTTCAGTTGCGGGTGATACTTCATTGTATGAATAAGATACTGTATAAGTTAAGGCTAACTGAAAAAAAGCAGTGTATTACATACACAAATATTACAAATCACGGTATTGTGTGTTTAGTTTATATATGTGTTACTATAGTTTCATTACAGCTGATGTTTGTTTGATTATAGCTGATTTTCTTCCCTTTATCAAACGTGTACCTCCTGTATACAGGCCAGTGACCTTACAGTAAAAACGTTTCGGAGTTTCCCTTGTCTCTCTCTCTGTCTCACTCTGTCTCTCTCTCCCTCCCTCCCTCCCTCCCCCTGTCTCTCTCTCTCTCTCTCTCTCTCTCTCTCTCTCTCTCTCTCTCTCTCTCTCTCTCTCTCTCTCTCTCTCTCTCTCAAACATGCATGTTTGCGATGAATGGAGTTTAAGGAAGTAGAAGATACCTCTCTCTGAAATCTCCCAGAAACGGTCCAAGTGAAATGCATGGTTGTGATGAATGGAGTTTAAGGAAGTAGATAACTTTCTGAATGGAGCTTAAAGAAGCAGACAACTCTTTGAATGGAATTTAAGGAAGTAGACAACTCTCTGAATGGAATTTAAGGAAGTAGATTCCTCTCTCTGAAATCTCTCAGAAACGGTCCTAGTGGAATATCTTTTATATCCCAAGTTGAAAGCTATCGTGGTTTTTGTTGTTTGTTTTAATTGGTTTGGTTTATTTCTTTGGGTTTTGTGTGTGTGTGTGTGTGTGTGTGTGTGTGTGTGTGTGTGTGTGTGTGTGTGTGTGTTAACGTACCATTAGGGAAATCGAAGTATTTACGCTCCGGTCTCAAACATTTAATGCACATGAAAACATACAAACCAAGACTGAAACGAGCATGTAAATAAAAATTGCAAGCACATGTAGGAGAGAGAGAGAGAGAGAGAGAGAGAGAGAGAGAGAGAGAGAGAGAGAGAGAGAGAGAGAGAGAGAGAGAGAGAGCGTGTGTGTGTGTGTGTGTGTGTGTGTGTGTGTGTGTGTGTGTGTGTGTGTGTGTGTGTGTTTAAAAGTAACAATCTGCACTGTCAGAAGCGATAGATTGTTCTTTACACCGCTCTCAGTGCCGTTGTCTCATTTCTCACTGTTGGCAGTCGGGGCAACCATACTTCGTGCGGGTGAACGCTCTGAGCGCAGCCAGCCTGAATACCTCAGTGGTCTCCCCTCCTTTCGTCTTCGATGATTCGTTGCCAGTGGCGGGTCACGTGGTGGATGGCTCGGACTTCCAGACCGACCGGACATGGGCCGGCTCCAACAGCACCATCACTGGTCAGTGGACAGACGTGTCCGGTGCAAACAGAGGGTTTGTTCTGTAGATATGGACATCGGTCAGTGGACAGACCTGTCCGGTGCAACCAGAGGGTTTGTTCTCCAACAGCACTATCACCGGTCAGTGGACAGACATGTCCGGTGCAGACAGAGGGTTTGTTCTGTAGATATGGACACCGGTCAGTGGACAGACATGTCCGGTCAGTGGGACAGACATGTCCGGTGCAGACAGAGGGATTGTTCTGTTGATATGGACACCGGTCAATGGACAGACATGTCCGGTCAGTGGACAGACATGTCCAGTGCAGACAGAGGGTTTGTTCTGTTGATATGGAGAGTTGGTCAAAAAACGTGAACCAAAGTACTTGAACTCTCGAAAAGTATGACTCTATCCCCAACGTATTCCAGAGCCTAACTGTAACATGACCTAAACCAACTCTAACCCTATCCCAACCAAACCAAGCTTTAGAAGACCTGAGGAAGGTCTTTATCTACACAGTGTGCCCTACTGTAAACGGGGTGGGCCAGCTGTCCTCCCTTGCTCTTCATCGATAAAGGAAAGAAGGTCTGTTTTCCTTTCACCTAGTTCACGTTTGTCAAGGGCACGGGGAGTATAAAAGTATCAGTTGTGATCAGGTTTTCTGCACTTGGCATCTTACTCTGCGTTCCTCTTACGTTAACTTGTATCACGAAGTGAGAGAGAGCGAGAGAGAGAGAGAGAGAGAGAGAGAGAGAGAGAGAGAGAGAGAGAGGAGAGAGAGAGAGAGAGAGAGAGAGAGAGAGAGAGAGAGAGAGAGAGAGAGAGAGTCTCCACTGGATTCATTCCATGTATCACTTCAATTGTCGGTGCAAAGAAGACGGTTATTGGTTCAAGGAGGCATATGCGATTAAAGAAGAAAAAAACGTCTGATTAAACTCGTTTCTTTTTCCTCGTAAATTATGCGCCAACGAGATCACATAAAATGTTTAGCTCACGGAAAACATGTTTTTAAACCAGTTGGCGTATGAGGGACAATGTCTTCATGAAGTCTGTAGTAAAAATTAATGCTTGTGCTAAATGTTGGATAGGATTGTTCTGAAATGGCATATATAAATCCTACTGAGCAATAGAATGTTTAATGCTGACTGGTTCATCATACAACGTACTGAGCCTTTAGAAAACTCGTATCTCATCCTCTTAATGACAAACAATTCAATTCACACACACAGGCACACCTATATATATATATATATATATATATATATATATATATATATATATATATATATATATATATATGAACTAATAAATTCCAAGGATAAGTACCAGCACCGTTCCAGCAACTTACAGAGCAGCTAGGTGTTGCAATGACTGCAAGAAATATTAAGTTATAAACAAAGTTTGCCCTTATGTCTTAGATTGAAGAAATACGGGGAGATAAGCATTCATATCTGCAGTGGTAGATAATTCCGCCTAACTAACAGTATGTGCTTGAGTGGGTGAATGGGGAATAATAAATGCTTCTCAAAATGAGCCTTCAGCAAGCTTATAGTCTCCAAGGGGGAGACAGTCTCCAATAGGGAGAAAACTCACTAATATGTAGCTCCTAGCTGCTCTGTAAGTTGCTGGA
>JADBJO010001721.1:17500-30000 GCA_016801955.1 Conus betulinus | reverse complement strand
GGCATGACATGTGTCTGTAAAACGTGCGTCTTGTGCTGATGTTTTGCAGTGAACTCCACAGACCCTGATTTCATCAACGGCTCCTTGGGTCGCGTGGTTATCTGGTGCACGTTTGGGGAAGATGTGGAATACCAGCCCAAGTATGTGGCTCGTTCTGTGACCTTTGATCCCAGTGCGGAGTTTCACCATTACAAACTTGATGTGTATGAGATTGCTGATGAGTCGGCAGCGGTAAGATCTGTCTCTGTCTCCCTTTCTCTCTGTCTGTCTGTCTGTCTTCTCCCTCTGTCTGTCTGTCTGTCTGTCTGTCTGTCTGTCTGTCTGTCTCTCTCTCTCTCTCTCTCTCTCTCTCTCTCTCTCTCTCTCTCTCTCTTCTTTTTCTCCGCCCCCCCCTCTCTTGGGGAGATGCATCGTTTCTAACATATCTGTCCCCACCCAACCCTACTCCAGCTACCTCTCTCGTACCACCATCACTCCCTCCCCTTGCCTGGGTTCTTCTTGCCTCAGATTCTTTTCGGCAGTTCTTATGAATTCTTAGAAAAAACTATGGCCAATGCAGTTATTAAAAAATCTACCAAGAGCATTACCATTATTTTCTTCCAAATACCCAGTTGGGGATATACAAATGTGAGGACGTCTTTAAAATGTGACAGATGTTATGTGTCTAAAACAATTTCTCATGAAAGAGCTTCGTAAGACGGGGGAGATCCGAAAGGAAAAACTGTTCAGGTTGTTCAGATATGACACTTACAAACACTGATGATATGAAAGAAGAGCAGATCCTCATAATCTCACCACACTGATAGGAGAAAGAAGCGACTTATACACATCTATGGGAGGAATGTTTTGTCATGCAAAGATTTTGTCACGCTGTTGTCACTGGGCTTTTGGGGATACTTGTTGAGGTCGATCTTTTTCCCTTGAATCATAGTATGATCATACTGACAAATGGAAAAGACTACGATATTTTGTTCACTATTGTTGCTGCAGCTACTGGCTGTTAGAACTTAACAAATTGCTGATAGTGTGCCGGTGGTGCTACGGCTACGACCGTTAGTGCTGCTGCTGCTTCTTCCACCTGCTGTCGTCACCGCAGCGTTATGATTGCCACATGAGTGAAAGTGCTGATATGGTGCGTGAAAGAAGTGTTTTGTGTGTAAAACTAAATATTACTTTATAAACGAAATCAACACAAACCTTGCTGCTCATCAGTGCAACATCAATTCGTACCACATGAATTCATACACATCAATCCCTACAACATCAGTTGGTACAACATCAGTTTATGGCTTTCCGATCCAGTTGTCCAACTTCACGGCATACTGTAAACTGTTCTAGGACCTATCAAGCACGGAAGTCTTTCCGTTTTGAAACGTAGAGTATTTTTACACCAAAAAGTTTTTTTTTTAATTGATGATAAGGAGAAGGAATGGTCTGCTTTTTCTTCTTTTTTTTTTTTTTTTTTTTTTTCATTTTCCCTTTCTCACGTTGAACGCTTTCCAATCTAAAGCAACAAAACCTCCATCTCTCATTGTGTTCCTAATAGTTTGTGATATTAAGCAAGCACATTAATGGGGAAGGAATGTCTTTCGTAATCCCCACCGTACAAGAGATCATCCGTCAAATATTAAAAATTGTATGTTTTCATCTACATGGCGCCGTGCGTTCCCTTGGCGTTTTAGAACATTATCAATGATTAGGCAAATAAACTGATCTTGATCTTTGACAAAAAGAAATTCCTATACCGGAGAGAGAGAGAGAGAGAGAGAGAGAGAGAGAGAGAGAGAGAGAGAGAGAGAGAGAGAGTCTCATAGAAATTCTTATAATTTTTTTTGTATGCAACTAAAGACTGGATGTGTCCAACGAACGTGCCAAAACACTAGCCAGGGGCTAGTAAGGGAAAAAAACAAGATTCCAACTTTTTAGGGGCTAACTGCTGGTACTTATATTATACCTCTGTCTGTTCTTTTATCAGTGGTTATTTCATGGTCAGTACAACCCTGTCTGTTCTATCAGTGGTTATTTCATGGTCTGTACAGCCCTGTCTGTTCTATCAGTGGGTATGTCATGGTCTGTGCAGCCCTGTCTGTTCTATCAGTGGCTATCTCATGGTCTGTGCAGCCCTGTCTGTTCTATCAGTGGTTATCTCATAATCTGTGCAGCCCTGTCTGTTCTATCAGTGGCTATCTCATGGTCTGTGCAGCCCTGTCTGTTCTATCAGTGGTTATCTCATGGTCTGTGCAGCCCTGTCTGTTCTATCAGTGGCTATCTCATGGTCTGTGCAGCCCTGTCTGTTCTATCAGTGGTTATCTCATGGTCTGTGCAGCCCTGTCTGTTCTATCAGTGGTTATCTCATGGTCTGTGCAGCCCTGTCTGTTTTATCAGTGGTTATCTCATGGTCTGTGCAGCCCTGTCTGTTTTATCAGTGGTTATCTCATGGTCTGTGCAGCCCTGTCTTTTTCTATCAGTGGTTATCTCATGGTCTGTGCATGTCTGTTTTATCAGTGGTTATGTCATGGTCTGTGCAGCCCTGTCTGTTATCAGTGGTTATGTCATGGTCTGTGCAGCCCTGTCTGTTTTATCAGTGGTTATCTCATGGTCTGTGCAGCCCTGTCTGTTTTATCAGTGGTTATGTCATGGTCTGTGCAGCCCTGTCTGTTTTATCAGTGGTTATGTCATGGTCTGTACAGCCCTGTCTTTTCTATCAGTGGTTATCTCATGGTCTGTGCAGCCTGTCTGTTCTATATAAGTGGTTATTTCATGGTCTGTGCTGTTGTATCAGTCTGTTGTATCAGTCGTCATTTCATGGTCTGTGCAGTCATGTCTGTTCTTATATTAGTGGTTTCATTTCATGGTCTGTACAGCCCTGTCTGTTGTATCAGTGGTCATTTCATGGTCTGTGCAGCCCTGTCGTATCAGTGGTCATTTCATGGTCTGTGCAGCCCTGTCTGTTGTATCAGTGGTCATTTCATGGTCTGTGCAGCCCTGTCTGTTGTATCAGTGGTCATTTCATGGTCTGTGCAGCCCTGTCTGTTGTATCAGTGGTCATTTCATGGTCTGTGCAGCCCTGTCTGTTCTATCAGTGGTTATCTCATGGTCTGTGCAGCCCTGTCTGTTCTATCAGTGGTTATCTCATGGTCTGTGCAGCCCTGTCTGTTCTATCAGTGGTTATCTCATGGTCTGTGCAGCCCTGTTTTTTCTATCAGTGGTTATATATGGTCTGTACAGCCCTGTCTGTTGTATCAGTGGTCATTTCATGGTCTGTGCAGCCCTGTCTGTTGTATCAGTGGTCATTTCATGGTCTGTGCAGCCCACCAGCTGTTTTCGCTGTCTATGTGGACGAGGAGTCGGTCTTCACGGCTGAGCTGTGCGGCCTTCCCACTTTCAGCTCTTCCACACGCCTAGCACTGTCAGTCTGGAACTGGAAGAACTTCCCTGACCCACCCCAGTGCCACCACCAGCGGCACCGGCAGCATCGCTCTGTGGCAGACAGCAGCCACCTTCAGCAACGTGGAGATTCCAGCCACCACCAGCTCCCACTGTCGTTACGGGGACCCGTTCCGAGGTGGTCAGAATCCCATCGTGCGATTTGAGGCTGGGCTGGGCTCCGAGCAACAGCTGGCGGATGTGGCGCCCTTTGTGGAGGTGAGTCTTTAGAAAGAGTAGGATGTGCTTCATCCAGTGACAGTGCTTCATTTTTTTTAAGTTATAGAAGTCAATTCTGTGAGTAATCTTAGGATTCATATTCCATTCATCGCCCATCTTACGCCGAATATGAGAAAAAAAGAGTGCTCTTTCTTCATTTTTTCGTTGTCCTGAGTTTTGTTTATCTTACCTCACAAAGACCTAAGAGGTCAAAACGTGTTGTGTTTTGTCTTGTGACTCATGTGTCCATGTTAATTGGTGGAGTTATTTCAGATAACCTTAAAATTTATTTTCCATGATCAAATTCTGGACAGTCTTAGATGTAACAGTAGACCTCGGCTGACCATGTTTCTCTCTGAAAGGTCTCCGTCGGAAGATTGTAAGGTATTCCGACATTGTTTTTTAATCACGTGTGGTGCATGGGTAGATTCATGAATCTGCGATTGAAAATAGTGGTCTAGCAGATGAAAGAGAAAGCCAGACGAAGGAATCGAGTGCATCAATATGCAACGAATAGCAAATAAATGTGTGTGAATGAATAAATAAGAAGACTACAAAAAGACAAAACAAACAAGAAGGAGACAGTAAAGATAAAGAAAATTCGATAAAGACGTTATGATATGATGCGTACATATGAGTCATTGTTACAATATTTTTGTTGGCCATCAAGTGTTTCCATAAGATGTTTGTGGTATTGTGTCGTGCATGTGGAAACAGTGTTGTTTCTGTTGGTATTATGTGTGCTATCTGTACAACGCGATATTAAGTTTGTGTTTGAAAAAATAAGCAATTATATTTGCAGTTATGTGATTTTGTATGATTGTAATGTCATTTTGCTCTGCTGCGGTTGTTTGCTTGGTTCTGTGTTTGTGTTGGGGCATTGTTCATTGTGGTTTTGATGCACTGAACGTGATGATGATGGTGGTGATGATGCTGTGGTGTGATAAGGTGTGTTGGTGGTGGAATTTGAAAACCCACAGAGCTGTAACATCCTTGTGGAAAGCATCAAATAGTTTGTGCAGTTTAGTTGCGATCTAGGCCTTTGCATTGGTGTTCAGAGTTGCTTGGAGGTTTGGAGTATTTTCAGGCTGAGCTGAAGTTAATCTTTCATGATGGGAAAACAATAAGACTTTTTGAAGAGCATTGTGTGCTGAAAGTAAGGAGTTTCCAAACTCCTGATCCACTGGTCAGTTATTAGTTTGTTGAAGCTGGTTTAAATAGAAGTGATCAGACATTCTTTTAATGGGGGTATTAGGAAGGAGTTAAGACGCTGCGGGAACAATTCTAGTAAATAACGTTCATGATTCATTGGCCTTTTTTCCAGCTGCATCTGCGAGGCACGCACACACACACACACACACACACACACGCACGCACGCACGCACACACACACACACACACACACACACACACACACACACACACACACACACACACACACACATGGACACAACACGCACACACACACACACACACACACACACGGGCACATGCACACACACACACACACACACACACACACACACACACACACACACACACACACACACACACACACACACACACACACACACACACACACACACACACACACACACACACACACACACATGCACACACACACACACACACACACACACACACACACACACACACACACACACACACACACACTCACACACACACGTGCACGCATGCATACATTGATTGACTGACTGAAACCAATTTATTGTCAGATTAACTCAAAGTTGTACTGACTCATGCATTGACATGCACAACCCCAAACACATAATGCATATGTGCAACATCTTGTGCATCTCCACATGGATCAAATCAAAATCAGAAACAGCAGTTTGCATCCCCACTCCAAAGTTTTCAGGAAATCTCCAATTTCTTTGTCTTATTTAAAGTGGCAGAAAACAGACATTAGCATAGTGAAAACCACCCTGACACAAACAAACACACGAAACAAGGTGCCAAGAAATTTAATTCTTTGTCTTATTTAAAGTGGCAGAAAACAGACATTAGCATGGCTGAAAACCACCCTGATACAAAGAAACACACAAAAACAAAGGTGCCAAGTAATATCATTTATACTCAAGACTATCATCTTCAGACATTAGAAAGAAAAACCAGCCTGAGACGAAGAAACACATGAAACGGGGAGCTAAGTAATATCATCTTATACACCAGACCAAAATGTGTGACAAAGATATTGTCAGAAGTAAACCATCAACATGCATGATGGCTGTCTGCGAGAGAGTGTCACATGTCAGAAGCACAAAACGGACGTCCCCCGATGACTGTGAACTGTGAATCTCCAGCAGACCAGCCATCTTGGAAGTATTGCTGTGTGCTGTTTTCTATGTTTGTTGTTTGTGATGTCTTAAGAAGAGGTGTGTAAAAAAAAAAGCCTCGCAGTTTCGAATTGTTTAGTAAATACGTGTTTCGTTTTTGCACTTTCATAATAATACTATTTGTCGTTGGGGAAGTTTCAAGTTGTCGAAAGGTACGGGTGAGTAGTGCATTTTCTTTTTGTTGGGAGACTAGGTCTAACTTCAGGTAGCAATATGTCTGTTTGTATTTTGGCCCGTTGTCTTGCTTTTTTCAGTGCTGGCAGATGCATGATTTCCCTCCTCAGGACACTTTGAACGACAAGGTGCTTCATGTGTGTTCCCAGGTCTATTCCCCGTGTTTCCCTTGTGTACACAGTTGTGATAGCTACGTCTGCGACTCTTCCTGTGACCCCGCCATTACCTTACACCTGACCTTCACCTTAACTGACCTTGACCTGCCCACTGTGCCAATGCCAGCAGCGCGGAGTATGTGCCGGCTGTCTACTACTTCACAGGTGCGCAAGTCCGTGCATGTGTTTTGAGTGTATACTGTACGTATGGATGTGTATGTATGTACGTATGTGTGTGTGTGTGTGTGTGTGTGTATGTGTGTGTGTGTGTGTGTGTGTGTGTGTGTGTGTGTGTGTGTGTGTGTGTGTCTGTGTGTGTGTGTGTACTGCACTATGTATGAATGTACATGTGTGTGCTGAACATATGTATGTGTGTGTGTGTGTGTGTGTGTGTGTGTGTGTGTGTGTGTGTGTGTGTTTATGTGTCTGTGTATGTGTTTGTGCTTGCGTGATGTGCAGGTCTGTCTGAATATGCCAAGAATCTGAATCTCTCTCTTTTTCTGTCTCTGTCTCTCTCTCTCTCTCTCTCTCTCTCTCTCTCTCTCTCTCTCTCTCTCTCTCTCTCTCTCTCTCTCTCTCTTTTTTCTCTTTTCCTTGAGGTGAAGGTTATATTTCTATTGAAAACATTTTATATTAACATTATAGAATGACATTCCAATGTCAGTTGTTCAGCATTCAGTACACACCCGTTGCATAATCTCAGTCACAGAACACTTATTGAATCATATATAAAGTTATATGTCCTGACAGGTACCGGTCACAATGAATGAGTCTATGACACTTCTAAAGCTGAAAGTGTGTTTTACAGTTAACAAATTAACAACACACCCTTTTTTTAAAAAAAAAAAAAAAAAAAAAAAAAAAAAAAAAAAAACGATAACAAGAATGAGATGGACTTAAGCCTCAATGAACGGTAAGGTGAAGTATTGTTACTTATAGTCCACTTGACCGCAGAGGGCCATATCAGGGCTGGCACAATGAAAGGAAGGAACATTGCCGTCATGTAAAACTATAGACATAAAGTGTGATTGTACATAATTCGTGAGCAGTTAATAGGAATGTCACTCACTGAAAGAATTCTGCATAATTTATTTCTCATGAATCGTGTGAAAAGAGGATTTTTCTGGTGATGTCCTCTTTTTTTCTTTTTGTTTTCGTAATGTTTTATTTAACCATTTAAATGACATTGTAGCAATATTGTTGCTGTTTGTTTGTCAGCATTTGAATGAGCTTGTGATGGCCTTAATGCGGACATATCGTTTGGCTTGTAAACTGGCAGATGGACTGGTCATTTCAATCCTGATCGATTAGTCAAGATCAATAGGTCAGTCGTCGTCTGTTAATTGAACTGTGTTACGAATGATTTTGTTTGAATACTCTAACTAACTAAATTCGGGCAGCTTCCTGTCAGGAGAATGTAGTGTGACAGCACAGTGCCACTCACTTTTTTCTTTCTGTCTGCATGTCTTTTAGTGTGCCTGTCAAGGTGAAATTTCCTGTAGACATTTTTGCCCAAGATGATTTGCTTGTATGTAGCCTTGAGTAATTTCCGTGCAGGTAGGTTCATGCTGAGCGTTGGATCTCAGTGTATGGCATCATCGAAAAGAGAACAACACTCAGATCACCAAGTACATACTATAGAGAACTGGGCCTTCAGAGTGTGAGACTTACAGCTATACGACAAATCTCGCTTGTTAGGTTGGTTTGTCATTCAGTAGGTTGCCTCCCAGCTAATTATTGATTGTTAATTAATTGATGGACTAGATAGTACTGGTTGGGTTAAAGTTGTCAATTTATCTATAGCTCTGCATTCATTAAACTCCTTTGCATTAGGTCCATGCGCAAACATCTTACACTCCAGACGACATAGACTCGGATATGTGCATTAGCACGTTCTGGCCTGGACTGTTGTAGTTCGCGTCTTGCAGGTTTCCTAAATGTATTCTTGATAGACTTCAGAGAGTACAGAATTCTGCTGCCTTGTCTGTAAAGTGAAAAGGCGAGAGCATGTGACTCCTATTCTTCAGTGTTTACATTGTATACCACTCCGCTCCAGAATCACTTACAAGCTTTCAGTCTTTACATTGTATACCACTCCGTTCCAGAATCACTTACAAGCTTTCAGTCTTTACATTGTATACCACTCCGCTCCAGAACTAATTACAAGCTTTCAGTCTTTACATTGTATACCACTCCGCTCCAGAACTAATTACAAGCTTTCAGTCTTTACATTGTATACCACTCCGCTCCAGAATCACTTACAAGCTTTCAGTCTTTACATTGTATACCACTCCGCTCCAGAACTAATTACAAGCTTTCAGTCTTTACATTGTATACCACTCCGCTCCAGAATCACTTGCAAGCTTTCAGTCTTTACATTGTATACCACCCGCTCCCAGAACTAATTACAAGCTTTCAGTCTTTACATTGTATACCACTCCGCTCCAGAACTAATTACAAGCTTTCAGTCTTTACATTGTATACCACTCCGCTCCAGAATCACTTACAAGCTTTCAGTCTTTACATTGTATACCACTCCGCTCCAGAATCACTTACAAGCTTTCAGTCTTTACATTGTATACCACTCCGCTCCAGAACTAATTACAAGCTTTCCACTAGGGCATGCATGCTTTTCTGTCCCACTCTCCCGGCATACATGTCTGATCTGCTTCAAATTTTCCATTAGATGACTTCACTCTGCTGTTGATGGCAGACGAATGGCTTAACCACATGGTGAAAAGTCTTTTGGACCGAGAGCTTCATCTTTTGCAGGCCGACACTGAAAGAATCTGTCTTTCGCTATTCGTAATATCAAATCGTCATTTGCTTTCAAAAGATCTGTAAACATCCATCTTTTCAAAAGAGCTTATCCATAACCTGTTTCATTATTCTCTGCTATTGAATCCTGCGCTTGCTTGCTTGCTTGCTTGCTTGTGTGTGTGTGTGTGTGTGTGTGTGTGTGTGTGTGTGTGTGTGTGTGTGTGTGTGTGCATGGATGTATGCATGCCTATTCGTGCCTGCATTTTCGTGTGTATGCATGCATATCTGACAGTGGTATTACTGTGCATGTGGTATTTGAATATGTGATAGTGGATGCAAATTCTATGACTTATGTGATCTGTTTGATCTTCAAAACAATGATTGGTTTATTATTATTTTTCCTGTATCTTTAATTTTGTTTGTGGTTTGACATTTGCACGGTGCGTGTAGCTTGCATTGCATGTGAGGTACAGCGGTCTCTAAATCTCCATTATGCTCATTAGTATTAATAATGACCATGTGTGCAGTGAAAGCGGTGCTGGGTTCTGGACTATCCATCACAGTGTCATCCCAATGGTTTCTCGGTGGACGTGACCCCCCCTGTGCTGGACCTGTCCACTTTTTTCTACCTGGACGCCTCTCAGGGCGAGTCCAAACCTGTGGTACACCTGATGGCCTCCAACTCCACCATCCAGGTCATCTACAGGTGCAGCGACAACGAGAGTGATATTGTGGTCAGTGCACTTTCACCTTTTTTCGTCCCTTGACTTATCACAGGTGATGGTGGTTGAGGAGGAAAGCAGTGTGGCCTTTATCTTCTTCCTTGTATTCTTTTGAGGAAGTGGAGGAGGTTGATGTTAGTGAGGAAATTCCCACTTTCCTTGATTCCTTGCAAGTGGTAGTGATCGTTCTGTTTGGGGTTGGAGATGTCAGGTACCTACCATTTTATGGGTCAGTTCCCCTGTGTACGAGATGACAGAGTGGTTGAAAGGAATGGTCAGTTCAAGTGTAAGTTACACTAGTAATCTTGCACTTCAAACTGTCTGCCTTTACACAAAAAGGTGTTGGAGTGAAATCTTCTATTGGTCAACAAATAGTATTATGTAGAAGTGGATGATTAAAGATGGAGATGAGTTGGAGCATGAAAAAGCACGCACGCAGCAGCCTACCAAACACTTCCCTCCGCAAACAGAGTCGGCAGGGAACTGGTGCTGGCGGTGACACACGAGGATGCACGATCCTCTGAAATAATCTGCATCGATGTGATCAGCAAACTGTGTGAAGGTGCAGTGCCTGGTAATTGGGTGTTGATTTGTCTTCCTCTATTTGCTTTTATTCAGTGCAAGAGCCGATCTAGGGTGACTGTCTAAAAGATGCGGCAACTTCTACCAGCTCAACTAAGTTCATGATCAGACTTGTTTCCTGTCGTTCTCAATGAATACCCATGTGTTTCATTGACTGACAGGTGTTGCAACATACTCCAGGTGTGCTGCATGTGCGCTAGGTTTCTCATGTTTAATGGCAAGCTTGATAGTATGCGTCTCAAATTTGTGATCATGTGAGTATTACGTTTGTGGTTATGAGCATGCCTTCTAAGCGTAAGATGTGGAATACATCAATGTCAAAATTAGTTACAAATTGGCGACTTTCTGCATTTTGATTTTTGGCACAAATTTGACAATCAGCAAGCAGTAAAGAGTTGTACTGACAAACGGTAGTTTGTACAGATGAAATTCCCACTGTGTAAATAGACACAGTGAAGTTGTACAGATGAATTTCCCACAGTGTGTTTGTACACAGTGAAGGTGTACAGATGAAATTCCGACAGTGTGTATGAACGCAGTGAAGTTGTACAGGTGAATTTCCCATAGTGTATTTGGAAGCTGTGAATTGGGATCAGCACTTCTTCGTGTGTGCTTTTTTAAAAAACAATCCTGCTTAATACTATTTTTTTTTCTTAATTCGGCATATACTACTCGAATTTTGTGACATCAACTGACAAGGGGTAAAAAGATGGATAAACAGACAGCAGTTTGTACAGGTGAATTTCCCTATTTCTTACTATGAAATGCTGAAGTAAAGTGGGGTTGACACCTCTTGTTGTGATTTTTCCTGCTTAATAGGGATTCAAAAAACGGTATATACTACTTGATTTTTGTACCATGAACTGTCTGTGGACACATGTTCATTTCTTTGCATTCTACATGCTTCTGACAGTGCTCAATAGTGGATACATGTTGCTCTCGTTCTCAAATTTGAACTTCAAATCTAGTGGGTGGGCAAGCACCAGTTCAACGAATAACCACATCTCACACACAGGACTACCAGTGGGCGATTGGCACGACACCTGGGGGACAGGAGATCCAGAGCTACGTGTCCACGGGCATTAACCCTACGGGTAGAAAACGATCAGTTGCTGGGAGTGATCACTCACAACACACGCTACTATGTCAGCTACATATGCACCAATGGAGCAGGACTGTCCACTACTTACGAAGATCAGATTGGTAAGATACATCAGCGTAAAGTTGTGAAAAGTTCATACAGGTGGTAAAACAGATGGCCAGTGCAAAACTATCACGTAAAATACATTGCTGTGTGTGACGACTTTGTGCTATGTGAGGAATTTGTGCTGTTTTTGAAACTGATTTAGAACAATGCCAGAGCTGGTCTGACCTGAAGGTACAGTAATTGTTGTTGCTTATACTGTTTGGATTGGATGTTTTGCAATAGTGGCCGCTGTGAACTAAAAAAAAAAGCCTGGGTGGTGACCTACTTAATCATTTCATTAGAAAAAAACATTGTTTTCACGAAACTTTTACAAAGAACTGGCAACAGTTAAAAGAACTGGCAACAGTTAAATAAAAGATGTCAAATATCTGAGCTGGAAGTCTGTTCAACAACATGCCAGACACTACATGTTCTCTCTCTTGAACTGAAGGAAGGCATCTGCCAGCAATGTCATGACTGAAGTTCTCTGACACTTCACCTTTGACACTTTTAACCTTTCTCCTCTCACTTCTCTCCAATTACCCCGCTAAATCTCCACCCCAGCCCACTTTTTTTTTTCCACACCCCGTCCACCTCCAACACCTGTGTCAAGTCACTTGTCATGTATAAGCATCGTCGTCTTCACTATCTCTCTTTCAACAGTCTGAATGTGCGACCATTTTCTCTCTTGATGTTCAGCTCTGAAGAATGGTATTTGGTATAGTGACTTTGATCTCATTTGTGGAGGTGGTTTTTCATATTTGTTATCACATCAGATCAGCCTAGCTGTAATCCAGTTCTCATTATTGTCTCGCCTACCAGTGTGTCTGCTCTTTTGTTGGCTTTGACACCTGGATGTTCAGGGCGGTTCGTCCATACCAGTTTCTCCAGTGGAAGGCTGCACATCGCTTCATGCCAG
>JADBJO010001721.1:7500-12500 GCA_016801955.1 Conus betulinus | reverse complement strand
GATGGGCCATCTAAGTCTGATACAGCACACAGAAATAACCATACCGAGTGAATGGACGGACGAACTTGTATGACTGCTGCCACCAATCAGACAATGACAAACTTTCAGCGGCCAGAGAGAATATCAAACTCTGTGTAAGCACCTAAAGATGACTCTCAAAGCAAGGGGAGGGCAAGAGAGAGAGAGAGAGAGAGAGAGAGAGAGAGAGAGAGAGAGAGAGAGAGAGAGAGACAGACAGACAGACAGACAGACAGACAGACAGACAGACAGACAGACAGAGACAGAGAGTCAGAGAGAGACAGCTGATGTCTGCGTGGGATATGGGGTTGAAGGTGTGTGGGCTCCGGGAAGGGTTTCCTCCTTCAGAATCACTGTCAGCGCTGATCTCTCTGCTAGCTTCTTGATTAGTATTGGGTGAGGATAACACTGCACATAAGGGAGGCAGGAATAAAGCAGGATAACGCTTATGAATTGGATGGAAATGAATTCAGAGAATTTTTTTCCTCCTTCTCCTCTCTTTCTGTCTCTGTCTGTCTTTTTCAATCTCTGTCTCTGTCTCTTTCGCTCTGTCTGTCTGTCTGTCTGTCTGTCTGTCTGTCTGTCTCTCTCTCTCTCTCTCTCTCTCTCTCTCTCTCTCTGTCATTGTCTATCTGTCAGTCTGTCTCTGTCTGTCTGTCTGTCTCTTTCACACACACACACACACACACACACACACACACACACACACACACACACACGCACGCACGCACACACGCACGCACGCACGCGCGCACAGGCACACACACACACACACACACACACACACACACACACACACACACACACACACACACACACACACACACACACCTTCAAGTAAGACACAGTGTTTAATAGCACCTTCAAGGAAGACACAGTGTTTAATAGCACCTTTAAGGAAGACACAGTGTTTAATAGCACCTTCAAGGAAGACGCAGTGTTTAATGGCACCAAATGACATTGTAGCCATGTTGTTCTGGAAGGATATTTCAGGCTTCCATGCACAGAGAGGCAGTCCTGTACAATTATGCAAAAGTTTAAGTTTGAAGTTGTTTCTCCCACTCCCACCCCCTGGACCCCCCCCCCTTTCCATCCTTTTTCTTTTTAAAAAAAGCAAGCACATGCGTTTTGTTAACATGTTAAATCAGACGCTCCTTCTAGCTAGAAATTGTCGGGCAGAGACAATACCTGGTGTGAATTTTAAAGTATTATCTGCAGAAAATTTAGTTTTCTTTAGGAAATTTAGAAGCTGGTCAGGAATTCTCGTTTTTCCTCACTTCTCTTTCTTTCTTTCATAGTTTCTGTCATAAACTATAAACGTCAGCTCACATATCATCGTCTTTACCATCATCATCAGCGAGTCTTGATGCCGTGTGGGCAGATTTCAGCATTGGCAGCACCAGCACCAACAGGACAGACGACATTTTCCCCCGCACCCTGGTAGCGCACACCATGTCCGGGGAGATCTCCATCCATGATGGCAACATCTACAAGGATGGCACCCTCATGTTCCCCCTCAAAGGCATCCGAGATGGCTTCAACGGCTCCTCGACCTCCGTGTCCGGATCTTCTTCAGGTGAGCAGATCATAATTCTCCTGTTCACCATGAAGATCATGCGAGAAGTATAAACCGTTGTTTGTTCTCCATGTCTGCTTTATCCTCAGATGGATGTCTTTGGAAATGAATTTTGTTTTCTGGTTTAGTCCTGAGAGTAAGGTGTGACGTTGATTGCGATGCGCTGTGATGGGCTATCCTGTGCCACCTTGTGCTAGTCTGTTTGCAATTGTTGTCTGCAAATGTGTATGATGCCCAGCATTATGTTGCGTTGGTGTGATGGCTTTCACCGTACTTTGAATGGCACTGCACCGCTTTGTGTTCCATTGAACTGGTTCTTGCATTTCCTCTTCTGTCTCACTCTCTTGAAAAAAAAAACAGTCTGTGAGGCTAGGGTTCATTTGTTTCTGTTGTCATCTACAGCTGTATCCTGGTTTTGGATTGGCGGAGCTTTAAAGACTCGCAGGCAGACATGATCTGCTGTGCAGGATGATCGTTTTAACTGTCTTGTCTTGTCACTCTGTCCACAGGATCAATGTAAAGCAGAGGAAGGAGGGAGTGATTGGGGGGGGGGGGGGGGGGTGTCTCGGGACTTATCGGTATAAAGTCGAGTGTTGATGTTGTGAGTAAGACAGCAGCAAGACTGAAGAATCCTTGGCATGGCACTATTGACTGTTCTGTGTACATGGTGACTGCCCCTGTCATGTCCCTGTACGTGTGTAGTCAGCTGGGTGGTCTTCGCTTAAAACTCTTAAGTTTCATCATTGCTAACATTTGATTTTTGCACATGTGGTTTTTTAGCTGCAGTTCAATCCCATTATTGATGTAGCCGCATTTTGTCTTCAGAGATGGTGTCTTAGTTGGACATCATTGTTTTCCTTTTTTCCAGTGTATGTCATTCATCACCAGACGATGACCAACCCCTTCAGTAAATGATTCAGGGGATGTAATCTGTGCGTAAGGTGGTGTTGATTTTTTTTTTACTGTTGGGTTTATTTTTCATTGCAGGCATTCACAAGTGGGATATTGGTTTAAAGGCTCATTGGAAGGACTTGGAGTGGGTTGGAGGCTGTAGATGTTGATCTGAAAGAGAAAATCTTTAATGCTGGCTGTGTCAAGCAGGTGGCTAACCCAGGACCTTGGCATCAAGAGTGCAGTGCTTATCAGCCGCCGTGGGGCGGTAGTTATCGTTTGCAAACTCCTGGCTAGGGGTCGTGAGTTTGATTCCCATTAGAGCCATTTTTCTGCCCCACCCGGCTCCTGCGCAGAGCTGAGTTTGGTACGGGCTCAGTTGGGAAGACTGGGACCACATAGTCGAGTTCCATCCGCTAAATGGATGGGTCTGTGATAGTGTTGCTCAAATTTACGACCAACACTGCAGGTGTCTGCATCTCTCAGGCCTAGTTGATGCCGAGATATATAATGAAAGTGAATGTATTGTACAGTTTTGTCAAGCAGTCTCAGACCGGAACAGAAATTTGTACCGTCATCTTCATCATCCTCGTTCTCATCCATCAACATTAAAAGAAACTAAGTCTCAAAATCTGTGGCCTTTCATGCCCTGCCCTGACGGTGACCTCAGCTTTGATGTCTTCTCCACGCCTGTGGCCTTGGTTTGATTCCGTTGGTGTCACCGGCATTGGCAAATTCATTGAGGCTGTGGTTAGGCGGATGTGGTGACGCTCTCTGGAGGGAGAGTTCACTCACGCCCGGCTCCGCGACTAAGCAATTATTGTCATCAGTAGGGGGCTTAGTAGGTGATGTCCTGCCCATGTTGAATCAGAACAGGCGCCACTGAACACCACCGATGTGACTCAGCAGTAGTGCAGTGTCTCCTCCGCTGGGTTGCCTCTTGACCACTTGACATTGACTGCTTCCTGTGGATTGCCGATGCCAGGACCGTGGCGGGTCAGCTGGGCTGTGGCTGTGGACGCGGGGTCTGAATGAGCGGCGTGGGTGCAATGTCATTGAGGAGGCACAAAGTCTGGGACAGCAAGAAATAAAAACAAGAAG
Organism: Conus betulinus; assembly: GCA_016801955.1. Classification (NCBI taxonomy): domain Eukaryota; kingdom Metazoa; phylum Mollusca; class Gastropoda; order Neogastropoda; family Conidae; genus Conus; species Conus betulinus. The sequence goes on along the minus strand of JADBJO010001721.1, from coordinate 8,914 downwards.
CGTACAGTGCTTCATCCATAAGGCCATCAGGCTCAGAGTGTACACTGTGACACATGATAGTGAAGAGAAGCCAAAGGAAATGCCATTTGATGCTGTGACATACCTCCATTGGTGATGCGATGGTCACAAAGGCAAAGCCATTTGATGTTGTGACATACCTCCATCGGTGATGCGATGGTCACCAAGGCAAAGCCATTTGATGTTGTAACATACTTCCATTGGTGATGCGATGGCCACGAAGGCATGCAAAGCTGGCACCATGTTCCCGGATGTTGTCTTTGTTAATTGGATTGTTTATTCCTGCGCTTCTTATACCCACGCCCATTCAATTGTCTCACGGCATGTTCTTTCTCCCTCCCTGTGTTCCCCATCACTCCGTCCATGGAACCATCCGTTCTACTGATAGACCAACCAAGTATTCGGGCCATTTTATCGGCCTGTTCATTCTCTTGTTCTGTCTATCGCTGTATATGTCCCCTTGCAAACTGGGCGTGGAGTGGGGCCAGGAGCCGTCACAGTAGTTGGTTCATTTACCTATTTTCTGTGTATTTGATCTTGCCTTTCCTCAGGTCATTGCGCGTTTTGTGGGCAGACTTCCATCTGGAGCCGGGGCGGGAGCTGTTTGCCTTTGTGGACAGCTGTAACGAGGCCACGTGCACTGGACCCCAGCTGGTGGGCTCGGTGCTGGTGGTGACGTCATCGTCCTACGCCGCCATCTCCCCTGATGGCAGCGCCCTGCGTGTGGGGCTGACGGCGGCGGCCCGGGGCAAGAGGTCTGTGGACAGTGCAGCCCACAGCCATGCACGGGTCAGGAGGTCAGCTGACCAGGTGTTTGTGGAAACGCCGAGTGGTGAGTGGAAGTACAGTATGGTTTAGGGGTTTAGGCTGAAGACGGACAGGTCTTAAGATGTTCACAGCATTTCACATGTGTATATCCACAAAGAGTGACATCTGTAAATGTACTCTCTGCCATTCCTGTTGGTTTGAATTTAAAACTTCAGTGTAACCAAATCCTATACCATATAAAATCATGAGATTTGCATGGTCAGTTGCAAATTGAGGCGAATACAGGCGGAGATTTAAACTAATCTTAAAAAGTCTGGGTAAAACATCCGCCAAACATGAACAAACGACTCGACTTTTTTAAAGATTCATTTCCGTATTTCCTTAACAGTAAAATTTTAAAGATTCTGTTTATTGTAATATGGCACAGTATAAACAAGGATGATTCTGTTTCTCGTGATGTCACGCAGGGCTACAAAGAATGATTCTGTTTGTCATGTTGCAGAGGGCTACAAACAATGATTCTGTTTCTTGTGATGTCACAGAGGGCTACAAACAATGATCATGTTTCTTGTGATGTCACAGAAGGCTATAAAGAATGATTGTGTTTCTTTCTTGTGATGTCACACAC
>JADBJO010001721.1:0-2500 GCA_016801955.1 Conus betulinus | reverse complement strand
CTTTTTCGTAAACCTCCCAACTGCATACAGTCTTTGCTTAGTGCCAGAGCCAGCGTGACTGAGCATGCCCCTTGTGGAGAGTTCTTCAAGACTGTGACTCGAAACACTCAGGCGTGGATGTAGAGATAAATAGAAACTGAGATTACTGTCAGAGCACGGCATGATGATCACAAACCAAGGCTTTTCTTTCCATAACCAGTGACATAGTGTCCGCATACATCAAGCATTTGGGGTATCTATATAACAGATGAGGAGTATAAAGATGAAGCAATGGAGTTTCTCTTGGGGCTGAGAAAACTGATACGGGCCCCATTCTCCGAGATAAACCCGTTAATGGATGAAATTTGACGGTGTTCAGTCTTTTCATCAGAGGGGATAGCATACTCAACAACTTGGGGTTAGAGCCGGTTATGAGTGAAACATGCCGCAGACGTTTTCTATTAATAGGATCCAAACCTCTCACCTTCCAACCCTCAACATGTGACTGTACCACTGCATCTGAATCTACTACTGCATCAGACTCTACCACTGCATCTGAGTCAACCACTGCATCTGACTCAACCACTGCATCTGATCTACCACTGCCCTCTGACTCTACCAATGCATCTGACTCTACCAATGCATCTGACTCTACCACTGCATCGCAGTGCTGAATGTCTCCCTCCCCCCCCCCCCCCCCCCCCCCCCCCCCCCCCCCCCCCACCCCCGTAGTTCTGTTTGATTTTAGGATGAAACTTTTTGGTTTCACATAGAAATGCTTTGTTGGGGATAACTTTTAGTAATGTTTTGTTTGGGGGGTATTTTTAGTAATGCTTTTGTTTGGGGGGAATTTTTAGTAATGCTTTTTTTTTTGGGGGAGGGGTGTATTTTTGTTTTAAGTTCGCTTTGTCTTGACCTGGCGCTGTGCAGTCAGCTAAATGATGGAGAATAAAGGCAAATCGGTGGCAAAGGTGGTTGGGAACAGATTGAAACTGGTTTGTGTCTTGATGGTTTCTGTTTGTACTGTTAGGCCTAACCATGGTTCTGTATGTTTGGCAATGCTATGAACAACACAAAGGAGTGTTTGAAGCATGGTTCTGTATGTTTGACAATGCGATGAACAACACAAAGGTGTGTTTGAAGACCTTTCGTATGATGTGGGCAGGTGTGCGACACTTACGGCAGCAGTTCCTATTTCGTGGAACAGACCTTGTTCCTTCTGCCCACTGTCAGCGACACCCATCGTCAACTCACACCCCCCACCCTCACCAGTGCCACTACCGGCTCCATGCAGGAAGACGAAGGTCCGTTGGTTTTTACACCCATATCTTTATCACCCACATCTTTATCACCCACATCTTTAGCACCCACATCATCAACACCCAGGACACCCAGCAACAGTTATGCCCCACTATGAAGCTGTGGAGTGACTTGGTTCTCGGTCAAATTTTCAGTGGAGTGTAATAGTAGTTTACTCCCGTTGTATTTGCTAAGCTCTTGAGCCAAAGGGCTCCAGCTTTTCTGTGAAAAGAAACTGTTTCTTTGATTTAATAGCTGCTAGTTCTTGCACTAGATTGCAGACTTTAGATGATCCTTAGTTCCTTTCATATTTGGACTCAACGATCCACAGTCTGGTTCAATCAAGCTGTGGTGACGATCTACAAATCATTATTTTAACAGGAAAATCTTTTCTCAAGGGAGACACACTTTCCTTATAACCAACAAATTGTTGCGCGTTGATGTTCAGCTGAGAGAATATGGCCTACAATGTTTTTGAACCATTGTCAATATTTATTTTCGATCTCTTTATACAGAATTCACTATTTATTGCCAAAGGAAAAACATGATTTACATGGTGGAGACGTGTACCTTAATAATGTGTGTATGTGCCAGTACCCTGATTTACTAGGTGGAAATGTTTACCTTCATGGTTTGTTTGCTACCGGGGTGGAGATGTGTACCTTTAAAGTGTGTGTACTCTACCAGGTACCCGGATTTACCAGTGGAGATGAGTACTTTTTAAGGTGTATGTACCAGGTAAACCTGATTTACCGGGTGAGATGAGTACCTTTAACGCTCCCGCATGTATCAGGTATCCTGATTTTTGGGTGGAGATGAGTTCCTTTAAGGTGTATGTACCGGGTTACCGCTGATTTAGCAGTAGGAGACGTGTACCTTTAAGGTGGGTATATGTGCCAGATACTCTGAACTTACCAGGTGAAGATGGGTACCATAGACGGGGTTTTGTGTTATGTAATGTTTGTGTGTGTAAGTGTGTGTGTGTGGTTGTGTGTGTGTGGTTGTGTGTGTGTGTGTGGTGTGAGTGTACCAGGTACCCTGATTTACATGTTGAGAGCTTTACCTTAGCGTCGTGTGTGTGTTTGTGTGTGTGTTGGTGGGGGGGGGGGTGTGGTGTGTGTGTTTGTGTGTGGGTGTGTGTGTGTGTGTGTGTGTGGTGTTTGTGTGTGTGTTGTGTGTGTGGTGTGTTTGTGTACCAGTACCCTGAAGTTACCAGGTTGTA
>JADBJO010001720.1:357500-386137 GCA_016801955.1 Conus betulinus | reverse complement strand
CCACAAACGGCACCGATCAACACACGTTGTTTATGATCATATGAATGAACTTTTTACGACTTTATCAAACACTACATGAGTAAAAAAACACAGTGTCTTGCAATATATGTGCCTCGCCTTTACCCACAAGTAACTTGAAAAGCTCGTTGCGAAGATAAGCTTTGGGTTTATGGTTCTGGCCTTTCGCTGGTCCCTCCAGGTACGCAACACGCCGATCCGTAATGAAGACCTACCTGAAGCTATTGAAATGCTGGTTTCAATAGTACCTTTCATAAGCCGGATTGTTTTTGTTTAAAATCCATGTAGCAGTGTTATTCGAAATCGAAAAAAAACAAACAACAAAAACATGATCCGCTATAAGTATTGCGATGCCATTTACTCCCTAGAATTTTCTGTATAAGGAGAAATAAAGGTTGTTAGTTTCACGTACAGACCAGATTATGTGTTTTCGTTGATTGAATTGCGGTGTTTTTGAGTCTTCTGCATATAGAATTGTCGGTGTGTGTGAAGGTTCGTTTTAACCCGATGTTGGGAAAAGGTCTGTACACCCAACTAAAAACTTGTGTGTTTTACACAAAGAAACGCACACATTATTCACAAACTTTCATTGTGCAACTGGCAATTTTTATTAGAGTGAGGTTTTAATGAAAGCCAAACTAATTGACAGGACGAGCATATATCCTCAGCTTCTCTATAGGTTATGGCATTAAGTGTGCGTTTTGCCGTGTTCATTCATTGACAACCTACGAAAAACCTTTAAAAAGCCAGGTGTTACTTTTTTTTTTTTCAGCACCAGTCAGTTTTCATGTTTTCTCTCATTTACGCCTTAAATCTCTCAACACCATTTTATCAATCAGTCACCAGCCGGCATATGAGAATTAGTTTGTGAATGTTTTATAGCACACAACGGATGCCGTCTAGCCGACAAATCAGCTTCTATTCTTGTGTTGAAGCCCCGAAAAGAAAACGGTACAAGAGTTTGTTTACGATGCTTTCCTTCATTGTGCAAATCCGTTCAGAGAATATTGCTGGCAATTCGATGAGAGTAAGAGGCCGGGGACAGTAAACTCCCTCTTGGGGAGGAGACTGGAAATCTAGATCAGACAACATCAAAAGAGTTGACATTATCATTAGCTGATTACCATGGAAACAACCTCCCACTGCAGGCATTCTGGGATTTTCTTGAAATGGTAATGTGCTTTTTGAAATATCCATTCGTCTATGCTTTACTAGAGATGATTTTATTGAAAGATAACCCTCGTACACCCATTGCTGTGTGGGTACTTTTAAAAGCCACGCGATGTACACCGCTATGTAAAGCACCTGTCGGCGTGAGAGCAAATTAATATTGTCTCCCTTGCTTCATCTTGACTTGCATTGCACTTGCCCCGTTTTGCCGCCTTGTGACTGCTAATCTGGCACGGCGTGCAATGTAGAAAAGGCATGATACCCCTAAATTGCGATTGAATCATGTTTATTCATGGCGAAGCAATACACTTCCTCCCTGGACTGGACCCTAGCTCCACACATGATGATTCTGTTTTTGAGGTGAAGAGGAAAATCTGGCGAAATCACGGACATGGTTAGGCTCTGTGTACTATGACCGGCTAAGTCCGTCATGGGGACAGGGAAAGGTGTCCCTCACAGTCTGGGTTATTTGCAGTGTGTAAAAGAGAGGATTGTAGTCGGCGTATCTTCTTTCATCATCGATGTGTCTTGCAGCAGAATGGAACATCGACGTTAAGCCTTACCACGGCGGAATTATTGCTGCGTTGGAAGTGAAATGATTTAAATAACTGCTAAGTTGTCAAAAGGTTTACATTATTCCGGTAGTCAGTAGTAAAGATCAGTTACGACTAGACTATCCAAAAAGTTTGATATTTTAAGGTTTTGTTCCTGTGCGGTGAAATACTCCAGGTCGTCTTGATGGGTTAAATACAACGATGGTCTCCAAAGAGGTTAGGTTACAACTAGTTGTCTCAAAGGTTATATATTTCCAGCCTGTCTCTAAAGGGGCTAGATGCAGCCAGGTGTGTCCAAACGGTTAAATACTGCTAGATTGTCCACAAAAGTTGTATACTGCCTGCCTGTCTGGAAGGGCTACATACAGCAAGGTTGTCCAAAAGGGCTAAATACGCTAGATTGTCCAAAAGGGCTAATAGCTTGTCCAAAAGCTAAATGACTGTCATGTTCTCCAAAGGGGTTAAATACTGCCAGGTTGTCCAGAAGCGTGAGATAAGATAAAGATAATGTTGCTTATAGCCCAGCCACCGCAAATAGCCACATCAGGGCTGTCAACCACGTTAAAATCAACTCACCAGAAGCCGTTAGATACTGCCAGGTTGTCCAAAAGGGTTGAATACTGCAAGATTCCACAAAAGGGTTAAATTAGGTCATGTTGTGCAAAGGCTTGACTACTACAAGTGGTTTACGATTGCATGGTGTTCGGTTCATGCTTCGTCACTGGTAGTGAACTGAAACAACTTTAATGTATATTCGATCGTTGGTAACATCATTTTAGGATTCTGTTATCGCTCAAACAGAAATTTATGCAACATCTCAGCCACTCATTATCATCACATTATGGTGTTGTGGTGGTGGTGTGGTGGTTATTACTATTGCTGTTGTTGTTGTTGTCGTTTTGATATTTTTTGATTGTTGTTGTGTTGTTGTGCTGCTGCTGTGTGCTGCTGCTGTTCTGCTGCTGCTGTTATGTTATTATTATCATCGTCCTCATCAATATTATCATCATAATCATTATTCTCATTACTATTATAATCATTATCATTTTGTTATCACTATTATCATTAATTTATCATTATCATTATCATTATTATTATTGTTGTTTGTTTTTGTTGTTGTTGTTGTTATATTAACATTAATTTTCATTGTTCATTGCTGTGTTTGTCATTATCATTTTCGTCATTATCATCATCATCATCCTCATCTCATCATCATCATCATCATCATCATTATCGCCGCCATCGTCATCATCATGGTTATCATCATCAACCATGTCAGCATTAATATCGCGTCGTCAATTCATCGCTACCCCAGTCATCATTATCACTGACATTGGCAGGGTTATTAACCACGTACAATATGTTGTGGTCAAGGAGTAACAAACACGGGCACTAGAACTAATACTACTCCTATCAACATCACCACCACTACCATTACTACCATACTGTTGCTACTAGCACCACAGTTATTATTACTTATTTGAAACAGCTCTGCAAACTTGTCCATCAGGGTGAGATGCACCGCTAAGCTAATACCTTCTATGTCCAAGACAGAAATAGTGTAAGATAGGCGGGGGGGGGGTGGTGGGGGGGGGGGGGGGGGTGGGGGGGGGGGGTGGGGGGGGGGTCAAAATGGTCAAATTTAATTACCCATGAACTGCCATTGCCTGTCAAGCTGTCTCTGCTCCACATATGTACTGTATTGACTGCAACAGACAGTCAGTTTCCTAAATCTTCTGGTTCCTTGTCTCCTGTTCTTTTACAGGGTCATCCCACCCCCCCACCCCCACCCCCACCCTGCTGATACACACGACTCGCGCGCGCTCGCGCACGAAACTGATGCGCGTAAAGAATTCCTCTGTCATAATAAACAATGAGCTGGCCAGGATTAAAATTAGAAAAAAAGGAAAAAGGGGAGGGAAAGGGGGAGAGACAAGAAAATGAGAATTAAGAAATCTTGGCGTTAAACTACAAACATAAACCCCTTCATCAGCAGCTGCGTGAGGCCACCACATCCATCTTAAAACCAGAACCATTAATATCACCTGGTCAGAGGCATTTCATCCCCTGATTCGGACTCATCAGTGAGAACGGCTGACTGTGCATCTGTCCTCCCTTGGAATCAAGTGGCGATATTCGACAGTCTATGATTGATGAATTTTTAGAGTGAAACGTAATGAATTTTAGATTTCGACACTATTGTGTAATGTCCTACACTTATGGGTATTTATAATATTTTTTAAAAAAGAAAAAAAAAAAAATTTGCTCCGAGGCTTTGTATTGCGTTTGAGAGAAAACTGAGCCTACGAGCAGTACGGGCCCCTCGCGAGGGATGCGAGCTGTTTTCATGCACTAACCATTGGCCATTTCTGCAGCCCAGCGGCCCTTGCAGGCCCCTGTGAAAGTGTGCGCGCGTGATAGTTTTGCACTTTTTTAATACGAGAAGGAACATACAACAGAGTAGAGTTAGAAGCTATGCGACGATCATTGTGTAAGCCATTGCACAATAGTATAGAAATTCTAATATTATGACTAATTTTATAAGGTTTCACTCTGAAATTTATCCATTTCCTACACCATGTGAGTGTAATGGGCCTACCCTTTATGGGTTGCTTGACAGGTGGTTGGGTCCCCAGATGTGTTGTTCACACTGGACATATTGTAGGAACAATTCGTATTCTTTGGTCTGGGTATATTCCGGTGTAATGTACTGCAATCGTTCTACACCCGTTATTACTGCCCGGAGGTGGAATGGTGCGGGTGGGGTGGGTGGGGGAGTTTAAAAAGGATACATGTCCAAAATTCACCCCCAGGAAGAATATCTAGGCTGACCTTCACCTTTGTTCCCAATCACTCTCTCTCTTCGAAATACTCAGGTGTCTGAAACGAAGAATACCTACCGGTCAATGTACATTGCTCCTGAATTTGTGTAGGGGTCGGATGGGAAGTGGCGAAGGGGATTCTGGACCTGAACGAGAACGATTCCAAACTCTGTTCCACAACTATCGCCGGAGAGGGGACTTAAAGCAAGGTTCAGAAGCACTCATGGAGAGAATATAGGCACGTGCCTAAGATTACTCTCCCTCTTTGACAGGCAGGTGGAAGGACGCACGTGCTAATATCACTCCATGAGCTATTCCCAAAACAGTTTATGGTTCCAGAACAAAAAGAAGAATAATTCTGCGTCAGGACCAAAATCGCCTCCCCCCCCTCCCGCCATCAAATCCAGGTGCAATGTGCCTTGATTGATGCGTTTTGTCCTTTGGGACACTCTGAGAATGTGAATGGAAATATATATCTTTTTGGAATAAAAGACGAGGCCATCTGGATTGACTCACCGGGCGATTAGAGTTTGGCGCGTGCCCTTCCTAATTCTCCGCAGTGTAATGTCGGGTGGTGGAGTGACCATGGCACTACACACCGGGTACTTGTACACGATGTCTGTGACTGAGAGACTTTTATGTATACTTCTGCTAGTGGGTCTGTGGTCTCCTACAAGTGTGATAAAATGCGCACTATTTGTTTATATGTGTTTTTTGTTTATTTTGTTGTCTAGATATTTGTTCATTTTCTTCAGTATCTATCTACATGTGTATGTGTGTGTGTGTATGTGTGTGTGTGTGTGCGTGTGTGTGTGCGTGTGTGCGTGTGTGTGTGTGTGTGTGGCGTGTGTGTGTGTGTGTGTGTGTGTGTGTGTGTGTGTGTGTGTGTGTGTGTGCGTGAAGGTTTTCGTGTTACACAGATAAATTACACACATACTGCCGACACTCGCATGAGCAAGAGTTCGCACGCAAGCGTATATGCAAAGTGTACATGGGCACATACGTGTGTACATGCCAAGGAACACCCATAAGCGCAGACAGCATAGACACAAACGCACGCATATTGTTTACGTACAATCCTTTGACAACATTATGATCCTTTGAATGTGTTTTAGTTACTTCGTTTTTTGGGTGGGCATATGCCTAAGACCGTGTTAATAGGCCTACATGTTTTTGTTTGTTGTTTTGTTTGTTCTTTATGATTATGCCAATTAATGCTATTTGTTTAATCTATTGAAATTCTGTAATATCTTTTCAATATAATTATGATGCCTTGATTGTGTTAGCTACGTTAATTCTTTTTTTTTTCTTTTTTTTTTTTTTTTTTTTTTTTCGGGGGGGGGGGGGGGGGGGGGGGTATTCCTTATAATGTATCCCTACATGTTTTGATTGTTTGTTCTTTATGATTATGGATATTTTTTGTGGGAGCAGGATGAAAAGAAGCTGTGAAGCTTATTCTTTAATCCTAAATACAGACACACACGGGCACACACCACACGCACACGTACGCGCAGGCGGATGTACACAGGTGCGCACGCATACACCCATACATACTCACACTCAGCCATACCCACCCCCACCCCCCACCCCACCCACACCACACACCACACACACACACACACACACAACGTACGTGCACGCGCGCGCGCGCGCGCGCTCAACACACACACACACACACACACACACACACACACACACACACACAACACACACACACACACACACACACACACACACACACACACACACAGAGTTGTGGCGCGGACCAGTGCTGATCTTTTCGTGCTAGATTAACGCGCTCGTATAGATTCCATAACTCGTTATCACTATTAGTCACTGTTTCAAACGCTCCCTTCATTATTTTTTATTTCACTTAGTTTGTTAACTGGTAAGTTTGTTAGTTTGTTTGTCAGTTGGTTGGTTGCTTAGCTAATTAGCTAGTTAGCTGGTAATTAATTGATTGATTGGTTGATTAATTGATTGATTAATTGACATACTGACCAACTGACTGACACACACAGGCACACACACACGCACACGTACAAGCACACGCAAGTGTATACACACAGGTGTGCACGCATGCACCAACACACACACACACACACACACACCCACACACACACACACACACACGCCGCACGCACGCACGCACGCACGCACACGCACACACACACACACACACACACACACACAGACTGTTGCATATCTTTTGATCTCCCTTGCATCCTTAAATGGATCATCCAGCATAGGCTCAAAGATTGTCCCCTACATTTGATACTGTTTGCATTTAGTTTTTCAGCAACTTTTTTCCTCTCCACTCTTTCCTTTTATTGAATTTACTGCATTTCGCTGGCTGCTTTAGGGGTGCTGTTGGGTTCTTTTTTGAACCCTTGGTGGTGAGAACACCACAGAACTACAGACTGTGGTATGTCTCTGTTTGACGCCAAGAGCACAGATACAATCAGCCGTGTCTCCCTGAAGAGTCTGATCCAGCGGATGAAAGGCCTAGGATGCAGGCGCTACATATAAATCTGCCTTCGAGAGGGATTGCAATGGTTCCTTCATGCAGCTAGTGAAGGGTTTTTTTTATATTTATGATATACATTTTCCCATTATCTTCATCTTCATTTTTTTTTCCAATTAAATTTCAAATCTTTGCCAAGTCATTACTATAATGATGGAAGAATTGTTAATCTGCTCTTGTTTTTTCCCCCACTACTGAATTGTTCAGAGTTTTATATATATATATATATATATATATATATATATATATATATATATATATATATATATATATGTGTGTGTGTGTGTGTGTGTGTGTACGCTCACGCACGCACGCTCGCACGTGTGCACGCGATTGATTGTTTGATCTATTTGAATGTGACTGTTTTGCATCGTGGCGTAGTGTGTATTGACTGGTCCTCACTCAGTGACGAATCTTTGACTAAAAAAAAAATCCTTGAAGATACGTAGTGAACAAAAAATCGCGTGTGTGTGCCTGCATGCGTACGTTTGTGCGTGTGTGCGTGTGTGTGTGTGTGTGTGTGTGTGTGTGTGTGTGGTGTGTGTGTGTGTGTGAGCGTGTTTGCTTGTGTCTGTGTGTGAATGACGGGGGATACGTGTGTAAGAGCCTGCTCGCATCCAGCTACGAACATCAACAACAACAAAATGAATGATTTTGAACAATAGGACACCGGTCCGTTTAACGATTTCGTTTGATGTAAAACATTTATGCTAATACGTCTGAGTAAGGAAGGTGTGTGTGTGTGTGTGTGTGTGTGTGTGTGTGTGTGTGTGTGAACTCGAATATATTCTGTAAAGGCGAGAGAGAGAGAGAGAGAGAGAGAGAGAGAGAGAGAGAGAGAGAGAGAGAGAGAGACGTATAAGCTGATGGTTCGAAAATTCACCAGTCTGTTCATTTTGTCTTTTCAGAAAAGAAGCGCTACTTTGAAAGGAAATATGTCGAAAATTTATGATGTATGGACAATATTCTGCAGGAAATCCCTCAAATGCTCCTGAAAATGCAGGCAAACTTTCATTAATTTTCATTCAGGCATGCACATGGACAGTCGCCAGTGCGAGCGCGCCTACATACACACAAGTGCTCACAAACGTACGTATGTGCATGTAAGCACGCACGCACGCATGCACATGCATGAGATGAAATCGCTTCTCCACACACTACAGATCTGGCCCGGGTTTACTACTCTCTCTCTCTCTCTCTCTCTCTCTCTCTCTCTCTCTCTCTCTCTCTCACACACACACACACACACACACACACACACACACACACACATACACACACACGCGCGCGCGCGCGCGCACACGCACGCACGCACGCACGCACTCACACACACACGTGCGTAAGCAAACGACATGACAGAATACGACGGCCTATATACTTTCCCCTACGAAAGCCAGACTGACTTTCAGAAAGATGTAGTATTTACTGTTGATATACTTGTTCATCTTGAAGTTCAACTTGTTCAAATAACACGTTTATACTTTTTCTCAGGATTTGTAAAAATTCACAATTTATTTCCCTATGCCTCCTACCTATGCGATGGACTCATCGGTTGCTTTCGTTTTGTTGTTGTTCACTTTTCAAAAGACGGAAGCGTCCTACAGTCACGACTCGTGTTGATCATGAAGAGAACGAAAATCGTGCTGACACCTGTCCCATTACATCTGCGATTCTCCTGTCGTCCTGTGCGTTGTGTAGAGAGAAATGTGAACACTGACCCTCAATGTAGATATTGTTTGCACCGCAGACAGTTACCATCGAGCACATTTTTATACCCAAAGAACTTCAGTCATTCCATGAATGATAGTCTACAACTTCAACTCCACAAAGCTGAAAAACGTTCAACACACATCCTGCCTGGTGAACAGAGTGTGAAGACAAGATTTCTAACACTAAGTCCTGGTCAAAAACAAACATGTCAGCATCCACATCATCCTATTGAAACCCCAGCTCCCAAAGGCAGAGCAATATGCCCCTCAGACTATCAGCATCCTAAGAAAAATTCCACGGTGAATTTCTTCATATAATAGACTCTCATGCTGGCTAAGACAGTTTCTTATGAAGACGAGTTCTGATGTAAGTGAAGGTTTGGAACATAAAAGTTAATACATGGGAGAAACATCCACTAGTCGCTGTTGGTACGTTTATTTGTTTCTTTATCTGTTTGTTTGCTTCACTGTTTGTTTGTTCGTTCGTTTGTTTGCTTCTTTGCATTTGTTTCTATAAAGTACGATAGGCGGTCTAAACAGCCAATCATCGTATTAATGATAGACACACAGTAGAGGAAAGCAATACGGCTAGTGCCAGTAACCTTTCATGGATGTTACAGCCGTCCAGTGCCCATTTTTCTAAGAATTATATGTGGTCACACTTGTATTGGAAGCCAACTTTGTACATTTATCGCAAACCAGTCCCTCAGATTCCCTGGTGGCGATATTTTCTTTATCACCTGTAATGGGCGATCCAGCAGTAGCACAGGAAATGAAGGTATTCCGTTATCAGTAGCTCTATAGCTCTGACATATTTCACTTAAAGTTCTTCAATACTGAATTTGAGGAAATGGTTAAATATTACCAATGCGAAGAAATCCACTTAGGTTTGACGTGACTCTTCATAGTCAAAAGTTTGACTTGCATTCCTGATGAAACATCAGAAACTACATACAGCTTAAAGTAATCGTTGAACTGAACTTCCTCACGCCTGATCATCACGCTATTGTTACCTTACTTTGGTAGATTTGTGAAACAAAAGTATGCCGTCTTTAAAATCAAAAGTATGATATCCCGTTTTCAGGACGTGATTGATTGATTGGTCAATTGATTGATTTATTGATTGATTGACTGATTAATTGATTGGTCGATAGATTGATTTTTTGTTTGTTTGTTTTATATATTTGTTTCTTTGTATATTATTTATATATGATATGTATTTGTTGACTTGTCTTAACGGATATGAGTTGTACATTTGCCACTGATTGTGTAAATATACTAGTGTTACATATGATTATAAATTAGACTTTTGTTCTCTTCCTTGTAAATGAAAGCCGATGAGAGGAGGTAAACAAGCGACGAGTCGTTTCTCTAAATCTACTCCTCCCATAGGCATAATAGATGAAGAAATTAAAGGTGTTGTTAATAGCGGAAAGTAAAATGTAACATCTGGTGAAGATTCTGACCAAATTGTCGTGGCGACCTCCTACTTTCAGTTCAGGCACAATTAAGAAAGAAGAACGCAGTACCACAGCTGACATAATGCATAAAATGAACAGAATGGAAGTGCCTAGGATAACACGGGTTATCACCAAATCTTTGGACGAAATAGAACCGGAAGCAGACGACACTGTCTCTCTCCAAGTGGACAGCTTCTTCAATTTAACTGTTGTGACAATTGTGCAAACAGTAACAGTCAGAAATGAGAGTGCGGGAAAAAAAATACACCCAAGACAACGCTATACGTAATATCCATGATAAACCTGTGGCGGAAATAAAAATTTGTTGGGTAGTTTACATAGAAAACACGGGCATTACTGGGATTGAACACACAGAGAATACTATAGCGGACACCAATTACGAACACAGACCCGCCAGTAATGACCAACACCACGGCCCACAGAATCACAACAGTGGTCTTTGTTGACATGAAACTTTTCACCAGGAGAGGATGGGTGATGCACAAACACCTTTCCAAAGCTATCACACTGTATACCACCTGGGATGACGTCACCAGCCCGTATAAACCGACACATAGTACTGAACGAAAAATCGATATGAAGGGCCTAGTTCACCCTGCCTTCCGGTAACAAACATGTACATGACATCACTTGAGAAACCAAAAGACATACTGATGCCCAATAGGTCCACTAGAGACAACGTGAAGAGACAAGCATTGATCCTTTCTTTTAGCCCATGTTTATAGAACACTATCATACTGATGATGTTTGTGCAGAAAGAAACGGTGAACAGGAGTGGCAGGCATAGCCCCATAATGACAACTTTGACGATGTCATCAACTTCTTTTGGAACAACAGTGTTTTTATTGTCCCAAGGAACAACCTTAAAGAATTGCTTCGTCACACATCCGTCAGGCACCACGATGCCAGTGCTGTTGTTCATTGTGGATTTCCCACAGAGATTTACTGAGTGACCTGCGAAATAAAGGCAAGTGAGACTGTAATGCTGAGAAAGCACTGAAAAATATCCTTTCAGATTCGTTTTACAGTCACAATGCGTTTTAAGAAAAAAAACGTCAAACACATATTACCTTTATATAGCTTTCTCGTGGCATTGTTCGACTTCTCTTTACTAACAGTAATGAAACACTGACAAATTTGGCAGACAATTTCAGTGCGTAAGGCAATGGGCTATTTGAAAAAAAAAAGATAATTCAAAGCTTATTTTACATATACTATTTTCACTTACAGAATATAAATGAGTGAACAGGCCCCTGTTTTGTCAGCCCCTTTAGCTAATACTGGAACTGGTGACCACACTGAATAATTGCATCGTGGTAGAAAGACATTTGTTTTCCACTGCTTAAGGGTTTTGCTGTCGTTTTTAATAGTCAAGGGAAGGCATAGGCAGAATAGGACAAAGATACGCTTTTTAGTAGTAGTAGTGGGAAAACATGTGCAGACTAACAATCACTCCATCATCACAACAATGGCTTGGCAAAGATTAAAAAGAAACAAAAAAAAAGACAAACACAAAAAATGGAGTGGTGGTGGTAGAGAAAAAAAGGGAATTATAAACAGGTCTCAAAGCGGAGTGACTGAGGGCGAAATATGAAGCAACATTTGGAAAAAGAGGGCATAAGTTACTATCAGGGCATAGACAAACAAAGCACAGGACAAGACGCAATGCATTTTGACCTCTTGGTCTTCTTCAGGCAAAAACAAATAACATTAAAGGCAGTGAAAACGAAATTTAACAAACCATTTATCTACTCATATTCGCGCACGATCAAAATGATCAAAATGATCGTGAGCGAATATGAGAAGAAGATAGTGTTTCTCATTCATCGTTTTCACTGTCCTAGATTTTTTTTTTTTTTTTTCTGAAGAAGACGTTAGAAGTCAAAATGCATTGCGTCTTGTCCTGTATTGTGTTTGTCTATGTCTTTGGTGGTAACTAACCCCCTCTCTTTCTAAAATAGATTGTTAGATTATGAATATGAAATCCTTCACTGCTAGCATGTGGGCCATTATATTCCATCTTGAAAACAAAACATTTTTTCACATGCGCACAAGCCTTTTATCTTCTAATTACTGTTGATCTTCCAGGAGATGGGCATCCATTCTGAGCCCAATTTTAGGAGATCAGTGTTTGTTCATCCTTTGCTTTCAGCGTCTTGAATGTTCAATGTCTTTTTCGAAAAGTACCAAAGAGGTCGAAACGCATCGTGTTTTATTCATAGTTAATTTCTTTCTTTCGTTCGGCAGAAAGGTTAATTTTCTTTTATGTTTGCAGAATTTCATAATAAAGGGACAGTGCCCTAATTATTGCAGAGTGAGCGCTAGGGACAGATATGAATGATGATTTAACTACAACGTTAAAGACCCCGCTGCAACGTTCAGTTGTAATCATGCAGATATTACCGAGGTAGAAGTGAAAGAAGAAGGGGACTGCCAAACATTGTGCTGAATATACAGTCGATATGGCGGTCGCTAGAGCCACATGGACTCAGGGACTCTGGCCATTAGTGTCGCTCTGAGCCCGTGTGTATGCCTCTCTGGTGGTTTTAGAAAACCATCTACCGATGTCACCTCCTGAAATATATTGGTTATTGGGATTATGTGTCTGAAGGGAAAGCTTTTTTGGTGACAGCATTTAGTGAAAATAGCCAAAACATATGGAGGAGCATATGACCATCCTCCTGGTTTCCCTAGCCTCCACCCACTCCTCTCATTCCCGCCAAAGAATCTCAAGGACTGCCTTTGTGCACAGGGAATTTTAAGGAGATCCAGGTTCGTGGTTCTTTGTCAGGAATTCCGTCTGGAAAAGCAAAGAAATAAAGCCATCACTGTGGTTGGATGTTGACGCCACTAAGAAAGAAAACATGAGCTAAGCCTAATGGGTCGTGTTCTTTGTTCGGGCGAGACGGAGGAAGACAGGGAAGTGGGAGGTGTGGGTGGTGGTGGCCCACTCCGATTCAGACCTCCAGGGAAAAACGCCACCTGTGTGACCAGCAATGTGTCAGGCGACGTATTCTTTGCTAGGGTAGGTGACAGAGATGTGGAATGAGGATAAGGAGGCAGGAGGTGTAGGGGGTAATGGCTCACTCCCATTCAGACATCCAGATGCAAATGCACACCTGTGAGACCAGTAAATGTCCAGCGACTTTGTTAGGGCTGGAGGGAGAGGAGTGGTAGGAGACTAGGGAGGCAGAAGGTGTAGATGGTGATGTTTCGCTCTGATTCGGACCTCCAGGGAGAAATAGACACCTGTCTGACGAGATAACGTCCAGTGACAGGTACTGTGCGCACGCTTATACAAACAAGAGTTGGTCAAGTCACCCACATTGTACATTATCACCTTGCTTAATGTCTAACCCAGAAATACCTGTTTCACACAGAGAAAACCCACTCAAGTTTGAATAGCGCAAATGATGATTCCCTCACTTTCCCTTCAGTAGGCAAATGCATGAGCTACAGTTAGTCCTGCGTGCCCAGTGTTTCACCTAACAGACGGTATACGACCTGAAGTCATGTGTATGATGTGCTTTCGCTGCCCGCAGCTGTAAAATTGCCCCAGTAACTACTCGACCCCTGGGATGTAAGACTACTGCTTGAAGTTCACTCTGATTCACGATAGCTGTCCAGTTACATCAAATGTATGGAGAGCGATGTATTAGCACTAAGCTACAACTAGGAGTACTACAAACAGCGTATGTTTACTTTCAGAGAGTCATCATAGGATTGTGGTGTTGATTCCCAAATAAACATAAGGATTAAAGAGCAAACGTAATGGCGCATCTGTGTCCCAAACAACAGAGACAAATATACAAAAGTGTATAATGAAACACAAAATTTTATGCATATCGTACCGTATAAAAGTCTACTGATATCAGTAAAGCAACATAAACTGCTTAAGTATGAACATGGTATATCTAGTGGCTTCGTTGTAACAAATCCATTAGGGAATTGTTAAAAAGGGGAAGAAAGAACAAAAATATGATGGTGTGATAACATTGCAGAATGGACATGGAAATCATTTACTCAGATGCAAGCCCTCACACACAGTCGACAGAGCTGGAGGAACGTGTGTTTGAATGAGAAAAAGAAAAAGAATTTGATGCAGAAAAAGACAAAATAAGTGTCTATTTTTTGCATGAATAGCCATTCTCAAACTAAATGAAATATTACAAAAATCACAATCCAAAGAGAAAAAACCTACCCTAAGAAAGCAGCAGGCATGGATGGTTGGAAAAGATGAAAGGCAGATATTGCTACGGTGGAACTAATCTATGTAGAAATAGTTTACGCTATTCGTGAAACAGCGTGACAAAAAAAACACAGCACAAGTGGGTGATATAAAGTGTTCAGAAAACTATTACAGGGGGTTTGTAAAACAGACTTGAAGCCATCAGCGGTCGTTAATAACTCATTTATTTTACTGTACTTCTGCCTGGGAGTATTGAAATAAGACTGGTCACTATACGGAGATGCAAAACATCCACAACAGATAACGTAATCTTTAACATTCTCCCCACCCTGGAGTCTCTGTAAAGTCAGTTTTATAGAGACTCCAATAATTATAATAACTATAACAATAATTGTCCTTTTGTTTGCAAACACAATTCTCATTTCCAACTGTGAAGGAGAGTTGAAGATCCATCTTGATGAGGTTTCTTTTACATATTTATAAACCCATCAATGAATATGTATTAATTCAAAGTTGTGTTCAGCAGATTAGTTTAAAGTTATACTAGTGCACATGTACTGAACAATTAAATTCATGTCAGATCTGACACTCTGTTTAACACGTGGGAAAGGGTAGGTAATGGTGGGGATGGAGCAGGGAACAGGGAAAGGGGAACGAAATCGTGAAATCTGTGTATGACAGTTTACGGATTCAATTTCACTGGTCTTTCGACCCGACGTCCATATCTCGTCATTGAGTCACTGTTTTGAAATGGTGAGTCAGAACACCAGATTTCTTCACTGTTCATGTTCTCTGTACCATGACCGGTAAGCTCTGCATCAAGTTCAGGACAAACAATGTCTGATGGCACATGAATAGGTGGTTGGGCATCTGGTGACTGTGCAGAAACTTGTGGAGTGTCATTGAAGGTATCGATCACTTCTAGATCATGAACATGTTGGATGGATCTTGTCAGGATTCTACCAGCAATTTTCACCTCAACAGATCGGATCAACCCATCCCGACAGGATATAAAACTTGCACAATCCCCAGAGGCCATTCTAACTTGCTGCAACGTTCATATCAGACCAAAAACCTGAACCCACATGGATACCCTTTTTGTTGACTGACTACCTTTGCAGGGTGGGAGATTGCCCACACATTTATTAACCAAGCACAACTAAAATTTGTCCAATAGTTGTCTACGCAACTCCTGTCTCTGAACTAAACCTTGAGACTGTACAGCAAGATCTTCTAAAGTGAGAACAGGTATCAAGCCAGAAAGCCTTTTGTCCAGGAGAAAATGAGGAGTCAAAGCAAACACTGAGTCTACTTCATCACCAACAAATGTCAAAGGACTTGAATTGACACAAACTTCAGCCTCATGGAAAATGGTTTCCAGTTCGACTCGTGTGAGTGATCTTTTGCCAACTGATCTCTTCAAAGTGGACTTGATAGCTCTGACTAGCCACTCCTACTAACCTCCCCACCATGGAGCACGTAGTAGAATGAAATTCCAGTCAGGAGCGTCTGCACGAAGATCCTTTGCAGCCACAAATCCTTTTGCATTGTCCGACATAAAGACTGAAGGCATGCCAAGACGAGCAAAAAATCTCGTTGCGGCAAACTCAGTAGCCTCCCTAGACATGGACTCCACCAGTTCCAGATGTACTGCTCTGATCACCGCACAGGTAAAAAGAAGAACATAGAATTTCTTTCCAGTGAAATCACAACAATACAAAGGTCCACAATGATCTAGTCCTGTAACAGAAAAAGGCGGTGCTTGTTTCACTCTCAACTCCGGTAAAGGAGCCCAGATCTGTGTACCAGGAGAGGCGTCTTGATGCTGGCATGACATAGTAGTCACGTTTCACATCTCTGCAGATACGCCTAGCACCTAGAATCCAATACTGACTCCTAAGTTCAACCAACATGCTCCTCACACCCGCGTGCTTCAAGGATGTGTGAACTTGACGAGCTTACATTACACCAAACATGACTTTTGGGTAAGACGACACAGTGTTGGGCTTCATAGGGTAAACATGAAAACTGGAGCCTCCCTTCAACACGAAGCAGACCATCCTTTCCAATGAACAGAGACGATTTCAGAATAGAAGACCCACGTGGAAAACACACACTTCTCCACATACTTTAATAGTCTGAGTTTGCATCCACAGAGTTCATTAAAGGACAAATCATTTCTCTGATGCTTGCTGTTTTGAGACTCTCATGTTGGACATGAAACGCAGTATCCAACCCCATCACCCGCAGCGCTCTTATCAGACTGCTCCACCTTTTGTTGAACTTCATCAGACTTCCCACCGTTCGTCTTCCTTGTCACAAGCAGCTTTGTTTGACAGAAAGCAGGGACCCTGAAGCCAGGATTTTGACTTCAACAACAGTTCTTCTTCTGCTGAGATTCCACTGGTAAGTAAATCTGCAGGATTATCTTTCCATGAACAATGATTCCACTGCGTTGGACTGACGAGAGACTGAATCTGTGCAACTCTGTTTGCAACAAAAGGTTTCCACCTATATGGGTCAGTCTGGATCCAAGCGAGAGTAACGGCTGAGTCTATCCAACAGTCTGCCCACCAAACGAGCACAGGGTAAGGCTCCAAACAATTCCATGCGTGGTAAACTCAGTTTTTTGAGGGGAGCTACTTTAGCTCGCGCAATCACCAGAGACGACTTCCCAGGTTCCATCCTGCATCTTCACATGCAAATAAACACAAGCACCATAAGCAGACTGGGAAACGTCACCAAAAGCTTCCACTGACACACAGATATGTCATTCCATGTAGCATCTGTGTAATTCCGATAAATTTTCCACCTTTTTAGATTCTCAAGTCCTTTGACCCATAATGTGAATTTTCCTTGTATGCTCACAGGCACAATCTGATCCCAAGGTATCCCCAGCCTCCAAAGTTCTTGAAACATACATTTTGCTGTTATGATGAAAGGTGTGAGAAATCCAAGGGGATCAAATAACTTTGCAATTAGACTCAGGACTACCCTTTTCGTGACACACAATCACTAGAAACAGCAATTCCATCAAAGGAGAACCAATCCTGAGAAACCAACCCTCGCATACACAGTACTTTGACAGATTCTGTTCCCACAGACGTATCTTAAAGTTCTCTGCAAAGTACATCATCATCTACCTGTTCACTGTTGGAACCCCATTTTGACACAGACATGCCAGCTTGACTCATAATTTCATTTGCCTCTCTAAGCATGCAATATGCTTCTTAATGATCATCACACCCAGATAGATAATCATCCATATAGAGATTTTCAGAAACCTTCTCTGTCACGCAAGAAGGGGGGGGACTGGCCAAAATGGTATTTGATGGTCGCATTGAGCAAGAAGGGACTGCTTTTCTTACCAAAGGGTACACGAGTGAATCTTGTCTTTTTGATATTACCTCGACCATTCCAGAAGAATCGATGCACATCCCGGCCCTCATGATTCAAGTGGATTTGAAAAAAAATGCTTTAGTTACATCAGCAGACAGAGCCACCCTCCATCGCCTGAACCGTACTAAAATTCCAGGTAAGTCAGGTATCAGACTAGGACCTGTCTCCAAACAATCATTCAATGAAACTCTCTTGAAGCCTTTGACTGAAGCATCAAACACCGGACGAATCTTTGTTGTCAGACTAGACTTCTTGACCACAGGATGATGTGGCAAATAAATACTGGGTAAGAGCAAACCATCTCATCTTGAAGAACCTCTTCAATTATGTTTTCTTTCAACATGTCACAGAAAACCTCATGATGTTTAGATCCAATTCAGGATCCTTGCTGAGTTTATGACTCAAGTGCTCCAAACGAGACCGAGCCAGTTTTCCATTGTCAAGAAGTGTGGGTTTCATATCTTCAGCCTTCCATGGAAGAAACTCTATGACACCCTATCGGCTGACATCCACACCGAAAACACAAGGATAACCAATCTGCATGGCTGGCTAATTTCCCCAAAAGCAGCCATCTTTTAAACAGCCAGCTCATCCAAATCCAGAAAGCAGGAATTCTTCAAAAAAAAAAAACGCATTTCCACATGGCTAAGAAAACCAATTCCATTTGCCAGAGAACCCCAGTATATAACAGAAAGTGTCAGTTAATGGGTGTATGAAGATTGACCAATACTGGGTGATGCATACTTTCACCCTCCACCTGCCAGGTGTCTTAGATGAAAAGTTGTCGCTAACTTCAGAAATCGTGTAGCGATAGCAGAGCCAGGCATGAAGCAAGCCATGACCAGGTTGTTCGGATATCCGTAAATCTTGGCTGATCTGGTGCAATTCATCAACATTCATGGCTTCGCCAGCTGTGGAAATACTGTCCTGTCTAACACTCAGACGAGGCCCATGCAATTAATATCAATATCTGAAACAGCCAGTTTCATAGACATTCCATCTAAATCCACAAAATCAAACTCAACATCAGCTCAGTTCTCATTTACCAGAACACATACTGATGTTGTGTTGTACAAGGGTTCACTCGCCATTTTTACCTGCGGAATTCAGAAGACCTCTGGGCTCTACACAGACTGTGGCTAGAATCCCACCCGTCAATGAAGTATAGCAGCACACAGAAGCTAGAAACTCCTGAAAACAATCTTAATCTCCAAAAGGAAAAGAACGGTTTCTCGTCGACGATTTGGACTAGTATGCTCCATGAGGAAAGACTTTTCACATGAAGACGGGAGAGGAAAGATTGATGGGGAGGTGTCGTGACACAGGGAAAATATTTACCCAGGACACCTGAACTGAAAGAGAAACAGAAGCGATCCGTGTGAACTTGCGAAGGAAATATACTGTGTACCACAGAGTTCCCACTGAGCATCAAGAAAGCTTCAAGCTGAAGCGTGCGAATCGAACCTGCAGTGCAGCCACTACACCAGCCACCCAGTCTCCTCTGCCCTCCTTTAGTGAAGACTGAGTTCTTGCGCTACTTTTTAGATTATGCCTGATCAGGAAGGCCAGTGTCAACAGATCTCCAGCTGCTGCCTCCATTACCTGTCCGTACTGTGATAGGTCTTTCCGGGCGCAGATCGGCCTGACCAGCCATCTACGCACTCCTTTCCGATCGCAGGATGACTAGATGGTCTTCGTCGTCTCGACGGACAAAACACAAACAATCAGATTATGCATAGCCAAGCTGCACTGACGCTCACTGCCATTGAAAAAAGTGGACTACGTCCCTAAGAAATCCAAGAAGACAGCAATGTCGTTGCGAAACAGCTGTGGAAGGATACCATGGCAAAGATGCTGACATTTTCCAACGAGTCAGTCATCGTAACACGTGTGGTGCTTCGTTTAGCTCGTTCCAGGACCTAGTCGGTTAGACAAGGTGAGGGCTTATGATCTGCAGACCAAGACTGAACTGCAGACCAAGACCTGAAGAGAAGGAGATTACTTCGATCACTAGGGTGGTTGTAGACCAGTAATCTCGTCTTTTAGCCTGCCTCTACTGATCCAAAAGGGCAACAGACGGCATTGGTCCCTCTGCTTTAAATGTATGGAAGACGAGGGAAGCGGACAGGGGGGGGGGGGGGGGGGGGGGGGGGGGGGGGATGTGTAAATTTTAAAAGAAAAGTTCTCCTATCCAGAGCATTTTTTATCCTGCACAGTGACTTCTTTGCAAACAGATTCGTAACGGTCATTTACTTACGTAATGAATCTGTTACGTACTCTAAACGGAAAAAAAAAATACACATGCTCGCAAACTCTTCATAGCTTGACACCCAGGAGCTTGGTAACTGTCTTCATATCACACGCACAAATTCATGCGCACGCGTCTGCACATGCGCGCACACACACGCATGCGCACACACACACACACACACACACACACACACACACACACAAAAGCGTGCATGTGCATGCGTGTGACGTGCATAGGATGTGTTTCTGGAATACTGACCCCTGGACTCTCAAAATAGCGGACCTTGGACATAACACACACGGGACATAGCAACACAGGGAAATTGCTGGCCAGGGATATCACAGGCCTAGGGCATACCAAGGCTTGAAAAGTAAGGCAAACACGAAGGTTTGAGAATTTTGTATACACTTCTGCAGAGAAACGATTGACACTCCTCTAAAAGACAGTCTGTGTCAATCTGTGTCAATCAGTCCTGGGGACGGGGAAGGGGGTGGGGGAGGAGGGGGTGAAAGATGTACGTGTGTATATGTGTGCATGTGTGTGTGTGCGTGCGTGTGTGCATGTGTGCATGTGTGTGTGTGTGTGTGTGTGTGTGTGTGTGTGTGTGTGTGTGTGTGTGTGTGTGTGTGTGTGTGTGTGTGTGTGTGTGTGTGTGTGTGTGTGTGTGTGTGTGTGTGTGTGTGTGTGTGTGCAAAAGGGGAAGGGATGAGAGGAAGAGACGTTAGTATCAGCTACTCCGCTTATATCAGCGACAAAGAGTAGGCTGCTCTGCACAAGAATCGATGTTCTGCAAGCGATTCCGTCAATCTGTGTCAATCAGTATTTTCCAGACACAGTCGATCATCATGGTATGAAAGAGAACTCTCATGTGAAGAGGGTCGACATCAGAATACAACGTTCAGAAATGTTTTCTGCCTGCATTTAAATCGGTCTAGAAATCATTGTACAATAAGTTATGTTCATCGAAACGGGAAAAATCAGTTACAACATAAATCATTTAAATGAATGTATCCTTTGATTTATAAGAACAATTTGTGTGGAGTAGCGTAGTTTTCATAATCCTAAAGTTGTCAGTTTGATTTTTCAATCGTATGTAAGATCTGTACATGAAATATGCACATTTGTGCTCTCTTAAATTTAAAAGCCCACTCATCCTAAACAGTATCGACACCGTGATATATTTATAGATGACCAACGTTTTGAAAAGGCATTGCCATTCTTGAAATTTTGACTGCCCAAACGAGTTTGTAATGCACCATTACTTTTGTTTGGGAAGTATTAACTTCTTCTTCTATGTCTACTACTGCACGAACAGTCGAAAATGATTTTAATGCGAAACACAAGGACTGACCATTGGAAGACCGATTCAAGCAAAAATATGTTTCCAGATGATTTGAATATGATCAGAAGAACATCGTAAATAAATATTACCTCGTCAAATACCTCGGTAACCATTGAAAAATTCCGACTTGTAACAATTAAGGGAGACGCAAAACTGGAGAGAGAGAGAGAGAGAGAGAGAGAGAGAGAGAGAGAGAGAGAGAGAGAGAGAGAGAGAGAGAGAGACAGAGAGACAGAGAGACAGAGACAGAGACAGAGAGAGAGACAGAGACAGAGACAGAGACAGAGACAGAGAGAATGTAATACCCAATTTTGTTTTTTTTATCTGATAGATCGACTGCCATGATGGCGGTTTTGTATGGTAGGTTTCTGTGAACTTATGGCGCACCATTTCTGCATTTCCAAATTTCCATTAATTTCCAGTAATTCTTTAGGATTTTTTTCTCGTCTATCAGGTTGAGCGCCCTTACGCATTACTATTTTGTTAAAAAAATGAATAAAAGCATATTGTAAAAGTAAGACTGTCAACCTACTTTTGCACCACCCTGTCTGTATGTGATTTGCCAAATTCTGGTACTATGTGCTTACGGTTGGACAATTGAGAACCTCGTACTTATCTGCTGTCTACACTTACACTGTACTGGATGTCGTTGTTGATACCGTCCATCTTGTTTTATAAACTAAGCTGTGTAGTACATTGCTTCTGAGATATACCAGAACCTTTTCTGAAACTGGGAGGCGAAGATGGTGGTACGGGGACGGAGGAGGGGGGGGGGGAGGGGGTTGAAAGATGTGTGTGTGCATGTGTGTGTGTGTGCGTGTGTGTGCGTGTGTGCATGTGTGTGTGTGGTGTGTGTGTGTGTGTGTGTGTGTGTGTGTGTGTGTGTGTGTGCAGAAAGGGGAAGGGATGAGAGGAAGGGACGTTAGTATCAGCTACTCCGCTTATATCAACGACAAAGAGTAGGCTGCTCTGCACAAGAATCGATGTTCTGCAAGCGATTCCGTGTACAACTTAATTCATTAGTTGTGATATATTCGCAGACCTCTGTTCATCGATCTACTACTGCGTAAAATGGAAGATCCCCACCCACACACCCTCTCTCTCTCTCTCTCTCTCTCTCTCTCTCTCTCTCTCTCTCTCTCTCTCTCTCTCTCTCTCTCTCTCTCTCTCTCTCTCTCTCTCTCTCTCTCTCTCTCTCTCTCTCTTCTTCTTCTCCTTTTTTTCTTCTTCTTCTTCTTCGATTTGCCTCTCTCGTATGAAATACTTAAAAAAACAGATACATGTAAATAGATAAAACAAACAACAAACAACAAAAATGCACACATGTAACCCACACGAACAACATACATACATGTCTGGAAGTACTCATGTGCGCGACTTACTGATCAAATACGTGATCATTACTGAACATCTTCATCTCTCTCTCTCTCTCTCTCTCTCTCTCTCTCTCTCTCTCTGTGTGTGTGTGTGTGTGTGTGTGTGTGTGTGTGTGTGTGTGGTGAGGTCTTCAAATGTGTGTGTGTACGTGCACGTCTTTCTGTTTGTCTATTTCTGCGCGTACGTGTGCGCGCGCGTTTTTGTGTGTGTGTGTGTGTGTGTGTGTGTGTGTGTGTGTGTGTGTGTGTGTGTGTGTGTGTGCGTGCGCGCGCGCGAGTGTGTGTGTGTGTCAAATGTGTGTGTGTGTCTGTCTGTCTGTCTGTCTGTCTGTCTGTCTGTGTCTGTATGTATAAATGTGGGGGGCGGTGCGTGTGTGTGTCTGTGTGCGTGTGCGTGTGCATGCGTGCGTGTGTGCGTGCGTGCGAGCGAGCGATCGATCGTATAGGTGCGTACATATGTGTATGTGTTCTCTTGTGAATACATGTGGCATGTGTCTTGTATTTATTGCAGTCGCTGAATGACGAATGAGCACAGACGCTGATGATTTTCTTACCAGGATAGACGCCATATAAACATCACGTGCTGCCCGCATCCAGTTCAAGGACAATTTGAGAGAGGCTCAACAACGTCTGCTGTCTGCGTGGGCTAGACACTGAGATCTGTTTATACAAACGGCCAACGGTTGACAGTCAGAGAGTGATTAAATCATGGGTGCCCGGTCGGAGAGAAACCGTAACATTTTAAAAACTTGCTATGAAGAACGATTGGCACAGCTGCGAAATCACAGCCTGTGCAAATTTTATCGATGTGTTGGGGTGAATTATGAGGCACTGGTATGGCTCTGTTTTTTTTCCCTTCATAATTGGTACCATTAACATGTTAATGTAAAGAATGGTTGGGAAAAGTAACATTAGCGCAGTTTTCTTATTAAACAATAAAGTCAAATTATTTTTCTAAACAGTAGTGAGCCACATGCGCGTGGGATGGCACTTGCTACTAATATGTAGGGTTTGGTACTGGACGCAACAGTAGGTACAATTTTAGGTTTGTAACCATTTAGCAGGTACAAAGAAAAAGAAAGTGGATGGGTGTTATCAATATTCTCGGAATAGGGAATGTTTCTTTATTCTTCAATCGTGGCCAGATGTATGACACACAACATTAAATGCACTTATTCCCCTTTTTTTTTAACATGTGAATTTTAGCATGTAAAGAAATGCATAATCATTTTGTATATAAAAAGTAACGCAAATCTCACAAGCAAAAATGTTTCGCTTTTTTCATATGTTTTGTGTTTTCATAATTCTTTATCATTACCTCTTAATGTTGAGATTGTCCCCCGTAGTTCAGGCAGGATTAGATAGGGCAAAGTTGGAAATCAACATATATGAAGAGCAACACTATTCCATTTGTGAACAAGCGGAACATTGATGTATTTACAGCTTACCTCTTCGCCTGTCTCTTCGCATCTGAATGCTTTGTTAAATAGGTGTGTGAATTCAGGGGACAAGGAAACACACACAAAAAAAACGCGAAGAATCCGTACAATGTTATGTCTGTCACAAATTCTAATAACAAACTGACATCAAACCATTGCAGAGACATCATTTTGAAAGGCAGTAGGAGGGCTGTGTGCTCATCAGTGGTTACAGCATAGTCTGAATCTTTTAAAGTCCCCTACTTGGACCGTCGTTCTTTGATAGGTAATATGTGGGTGTGCACTGGTCTTTTAAAAAAAAAGCACGTCAGCTGCATTATATTCGCCCCACAACGTCACCGATCAACACGTTTTTAGGATCATAAGATGGGAACTTTTTAACGACTTTATCAAACACACATGGTGAAAAAAAGCAAATGTCTTGCAATATATGTGACCGTCCTTTACGCCACAAAGTAACTTGAAACTAACGTTGCAAGAAGAAGCTTTGTGTTTTATTTTCTGCCTTTTCGCTGGTCCCGTCCAGGTAAGCAACAAGCCGAGTCCCTTAATGAAGACATACCTGCGAGCTATTGAAATGCTTGGTTTCAATAGTACCTTTCAAACCGGATTTTTTTGTTTAAATCCATGTAAGTCAGTTTATTCTGAAATACAAACAAACAAACAAAAACATGTCGCTATAATGTATTGCTATGCCATTTACTCACGTAGCATTTCTGTATAAGGAGAAAGAAAAGTTGGTTAGTTTCACGTACATGAGCCAGATGATTTTTTTCGTTGATTTGAATTGCGGTGTTTTTAGTCTTCTGCATATAGAATTGTACGTGTGTGTGAAGGTTCGTTCGTTTTAACCCCGCTGTGAAAAGGTCTGTACACAACTAAAAACTTGTGTTGCACAAAGAAACGCACACACATATTCATCAACTTTCATTGTGCAACTGCCAATTTTTATTTAGAGTGAGGTTTTAATGAAGACCAAACTATTGACAGGACGAGCATATATCCCCCAGCTCTTATAGGTATCGCATTAAGTGTTGTTTTGCCATGTTCATTCTGACAACCTACGAACCCTTTAAAAAGCCAGGTTTTACTTTTTTTTTTTCAGCACCAGTCATTTTTTCATTTTTTCTCTCTTTACGCCTTAAATCTCTCAACACCATTGTATCAATCAGTCACCAGCGGCATTGAGAATTAGTGTGAATGTTTATAGCACACAACGGATGCTTCTAGCCGACAAATCGCTATTTCTTGTTGAAGGAAAAGAAAAACGTACAAGAGTTTTTTTCGATGCTTTCCTTCATTGTGCAAATCCGTTCAGAGAATATTGCTGGAATTCATGAGAGTAAGAGGGGTGACAGTAAAACCCTCTGGGGAGAGCTGGAATCTAGATCAGACAACATCAAAAGAGTTGACATTTATCATTAGCTGATTACCATGGAAAACAACCTTCCACTGCAGGCATTCTTGGATTTTTCTTGAAAATGTATGTGCTTTTTAATATCCATTCGTCTATGCCTTTACTCAGAGATGATTTTATGAAAGATAACCCGTACACCCTTCTGTGTGGGGTACTTTTAAAAGCCACGCGATGTACACACGCTATGTAAAGCACCCTGTCGGGTGAGAGCAAATTAATATTGTCTCCCTTGCTTCATCTTGACTTGCATGCACTTGCCCCGTTTTGCCGCCTTGTGACTGCTAATTGGCACGGCGTGCAATGTAGGAAAAGGCATGATACCCCCTAAATTGCGTTGAAATCATGTTTATTCATGGCGAAGCAATACACTCCTCCCCTGGACTGGACCTCAGCTCACACATGATGTCTGTTTTGAGGTGAAGAGAAAATCTGGAAATCAGCGACATGGTTAGGCTCTGTGTACTATGACCGGCTAGTCCGTCATGTGGACAGGGGAAAGGTGTCCTCTCTGGTACTGCAGTGTGTAAAAGAGAGCGATTGTAGTCTGCGTATCTTCTTTCATCATCGATGTGTCTTGCAGCAGAAATGGAACATCGATGTTAAGCCTTACCGCGGAATTATTGCTGCGTTGGAAGTGAAATGATTTAAATACTGCTAAGTTGTCCAAAAGGTTACATTATTCCAGGTAGTCAGTAAAGATCAGTTACGACTAGACTATCCAAAAAGTTTGATACTTTAAGGTTGTCCTGTGCGGTGAAATAATACTCCAGGTCGTCTTGATGGGTTAAATACAACGATGGTCTCCAAAGAGGTTAGGTACAACTAGGTTGTCCTCAAAGGTTATATATTTCCAGCCTGTCTAAAGGGGCTAGATGCAGCCAGGTTGTCCAAAGTGTTAAATACTGCTAGATTGTCCACAAAAGTTGTATACTGCCTGCCTGTCTGGAAGGGCTACATACAGCAAGGTTGTCCAAAAGGGCTAAATACCGCTAGATTGTCCAAAAGGGCTAATAGCTTGTCCAAAAGCTAAATACTGTCATGTTCTCCAAAAGGGTTAAATACTGCCAGGTTGTCCAGAAGCGTGAGATAAGATAAGATAATGTTGCTTATAGCCCAGCCAACCGCAAATAGCCACATCAGGGCTGTCACCACGTTAAAATCAACTCACCAGAAGCGTTAGATACTGCCAGCTTGTCCAAAAGGGTTGAATACTGCAAGATTGTCCAAAAGGGTTAAATAGTGTCATGTTGTGCAAAGGCTTGAATACTACCAAGTGGTTTCCGATTGCATGGTGTAGGTTCATGCTTCGTCACTGGTAGTGAACTGAACAACTTTAATGTATATTCGATCGTTGGTAACATCATTTTTAGGATTCTGTTATCGCTCAAACAGAAATTTATGCAACATCTCAGCCACTCATTATCATCACATTATTGGTGTTGTGGTGGTGGTGGGTGGTTATTACTATTGCTGTTGTTGTTGTCGTTTTTGATATTGTTTTGTTGTTGTTGTTGTTGTTGTTGCTGCTGCTGCTGCTGTGCTGCTGCTGCTGTTATGTGTTATTATTATCATCGTCATCATCAATATTATCATCATAATCATTATTCTCATTACTATTATAATCATTATCATTATTGTTATCACTATTATCATTAATTTATCATTATCATTATCATTATTATTATTGTTGTTGTTTTTGTTGTTATTGTTATTATTATTAACATTAATATTTTCATTGTTGTTGCTGTTGTTTGTCATTATCATCATCGTCATCATCATCATCATCATCATCATCATCATCATCATCATTATCGCGCCATCGTCATCATCATGGTTATCATCATCAACCATGTCAGCATTAATATCGCGTCGTCAATTTCATCGCTACCCCAGTCATCATTATCACTGACATTGGCAGGGTTATTAACCACGTACAATATGTTGTGGTCAAGGAGTAACAAACACGGGCACTAGAACTAATACTACTCCTATCAACATCACCACCACTACCATTACTACCACTACTGTTGCTACTAGCACCACAGTTATATTACTTATTTGAAACAGCTCTGCAACTTGTCCATCAGGGTGAGATGCACCGCTAAGCTAATACCTTCTATGTCCAAGACAGAAATAGTGTAAGATAGGCGGGGGGGGGGTGGGGGGGGGGGGGGGGGTCAAAATGGTCAAATTTAATTACCCATGAACTGCCATTGCCTGTCAAGCTGTCTCTGCTCACATATGTACTGTATTGACTGCAACAGACAGTCAGTTTCCTAAATCCTTCTGGTTCCTTGTCTCCTGTTCTTTTACAGGGTCATCCCACCCCCCCCCCCCCCCCCCACCCTGCTGATACACACGCTCGCGCGCGCGCGCACGAAACTGATGCGCGTAAAGAATTCCTCTGTCATAATAACAATGAGCTGGCCAGGATTAAAATTAGAAAAAAAGAAAAAGGGGAGGGAAAGGGGGAGAGACAAAGAAAATGAGAATTAAGAAATCTTGGCGTTAAACTACAAACATAAACCCCTTCATCAGCAGCTGCGTGAGGGCCACCACCATCCATCTTAAAAACAGAACCATTAATATCACCTGGTCAGAGGCATTTCATCCCCTGATTCGGACTCATCAGTGAGACACGGCTGACTGTGCATCTGTCCTCCCTTGGAATCAAGTGGCGATATTCGACAGTCTATGATTGATGAATTTTAGAGTGAAACGTAATGAAATTAGAATTTCGACACTATTGTGTAATGTCCTACACTTATGGGTATTTATAATATTTTTCCCTTTGCTCGAGGTTTGTATTGCGTTGAGAGAAAACTGAGCCTACGAGCAGTACGGGCCCCTCGCGAGGGATGCGAGCTGTTTCATGCACTAACCATTGGCCATTTCTGCAGCCCAGCGGCCCTTGCAGGCCCCTGTGAAAGTGTGCGCGCGTGATAG
>JADBJO010001720.1:340000-352500 GCA_016801955.1 Conus betulinus | reverse complement strand
CTGAACCTCTCGCAGATATGGATATTATTTGCACCGCAGACAATTACCATCGAGCACATTTTATCCCGAAGTACTTCAATCATTCCATGAATGATAGTCTACAACGGCAACTCCACAAAGCTGAAAACGTTCAACACACATTCTGCCTGGTGAAAAGAGTGGGAAGACAAGATCTCTAGCATTAAGTCCTGGTCAAAACAAACTTGTCCAGCATCCACATCATCCTATTGATACCCCAGCTCCCAAAGGCACAGCAATATGCCCCCCAGACTATCAAGTCCTAAGAACAATTCCAAGGTGAATGGCATCATACAATAGACTCTCAAGTGGCTAAGATAATTTCTTATGAAGACGAGTTCAGATGTAAGTGAAAGTTTGGAACATAAAAGTTAAATACATGGGAGAAACATCCACTAGTCGCTGTTGGTACGTTTATTTGTTTCTTTATCTGTTTGTTTGCTTGCTTGTTTGTTTTGTTTTGTGTGTTTGTTCGTTCGTTTGTTTGTTTCTTTGCTTTTTTGTAATAAACTACGATAGGCAGTCAAAAAGCCTATCTTTGTGTTATTGATAGACACACAGTAGAGGACAGCAATACTGCTAGTGCCAGTGACCTTTCATCGATCTTTCAGCCTTCCAGTGTCCATTTTTCTAAGAATTATATGTGGTCACACTTGCATTGTAAGCCAACTTTGTATATTTATTGCAAACCAGTCCTGCAGATTCCCTGGTGGCGATATTTTTTTATCACCTGTAATGGGCGATCCAGCAGTAGCACAGGAAATGAAGGTATTCCGTTATCAGTAGCTGTATAGCTCTGACAAATTTCACTTTAAGTTTTTCAATACTGAGTTTGAGGAAATGGTTAAATATTTCCAATACGAAGAAATCCACTTAGGTTTTTTGACGTGACTCTTCATAGTCAAAATATCAATTTGACTTGTTTTTCTGATGAAACATATCATAAACTACATGCAACATAGAATATTCGTTGCGCTGAACTTCCTCACGCCTGATCATCACGCTATTGTTACCGTACGTTGGTAGATTTGTGAACAAAAAAAGTTTGTCTTCTTTAAAATCAAAGTACAATATACCGTTTTCGCGTCGTGATTGATTGATTGATGGTAAATTGATTGATTTATCGAGATATTATTTGATTAATTGACTGGTTGATTGATTGATCTTTTTGTTTGTTTGTTTTACATATTTGTTTCTTTGTATATTATATATATATATATATATATATATATATATATATATATATATATATATATTTGTTGACGTGTTTTAACGCGTATGAGTTCTAGATTTGCCGCTCATTGTGTGAAGATACTAGTACTACATATCATTATGAATTAGACTTTTGTTTTCTTCTTTGTAAATGAAAGCCGATGACAGGAGGTAAACAAGCGACGAGTCGTTTCTCTGAATCTACTCCCATAGGCATAGTATATGAAGAAATTAAAGGTGTTGTTAACAGCGGAAAGTAAAAAGTAAAATCTGGTGAAGATTCTGACCAAATTGTCGTAGCGACCTCCTACTTTCAGTTCAGGCACAATCAAGAAAGAAGAACGCAGCACCACAGCTGGCATAATGCATATGATGATGAACAGAATGGAAGTGCCTAAAATAACACGGGTTATAACCAAATCTTTGGAAGAAACAGAACCCGAAGCAGACGACACTGTCTCTCTCCAAGTGGACAGCTTCTTCAATCTAACCGTGGTGACAATTGTGCAAACAGTAACAGACAGAAAGGAGAGTCCTGGGAAAAATACACCCAAGACAACGCTATACGTAATATCCATGATAAACCTGTGGCGGAAATAAAAAAATCCGTTGGATAGTTTACATAGAAAACACCGTCGTTACTGGATTGAACACACACAGAATACTATAGCGGACACCAATCACGAACACAGAACCCCCACTAATGACCAACACCACCACCCATAGCATCACAACAGTGGTCTTTGTTGACATGAAACTTTTCACCAGGAGAGGATGGGTGATGCACAAACACCTTTCCAAAACTATCACACTGTATACCACCTGGGATGACGTCACCAGCCCGTATAAACCGACCACATAATACTGAACAAAAAATCGATATGAAGGGCCTAGTTCACCCTGCTTTCCGATAGCAAACATGTACATGACATCACTTGAGAAACCAAAAGCCACACTGATGCTCAATAGGTCCACCAGAGACAACGTGAAGAGACAAGCATTGATCCTTTCTTTTAGCCCGTGTTTATAGAACACTATCATACTGATGATGTTTGTGCAGAAAGAAACGGTGAACAGGAGAGGCAGACATATCCCCCCATGATGACAAACTTGATGATGGTATCAACGTCTTTTGGAACAACAGTGTCTTTGTTGTCCCAAGGAACAACCTTGAAGAATTGCTTCGTCACACATCCTTCAGGCACAGCAATGCCAGTGCTGTTGTTCATTGTAGACTTCCCACAGAGATTGCTCTGATCGACCTGCGAAATAAAGGCAAGTGAGACTGTAATGCTGAGAGAGCAATGAAACTATACTTTCAGATTCGTTTTTTTCAGTCAAAACGCGTTTTAAGAAAACAAAACAGAACAATAAAGATAAAAAAAAAATAATATTATATAGCTTACCATGATATCCCTCGCCTTCTTCTCCTTTCTAATAAACACTGATAAATATTGATAGACGATTTCAGTGCGTAAAACAATAGGCTATTCGAAACAAATTCAAAAATTGATATTACATACACTATTTTCACTTACAGAAAAATATGAATGAGTGAACAGGCCCCTGTTTCGTAAGCCCCCTTAGCTAATACTGGAACTGGTGACCACACTGAATAATTGCATCGTGGTAGAAAGCCCATTTGTTTTCCATTGCTTAAGGGTTTTGCTGTCGTTTTTAATAGTCAAGGGAACACATAGGCAGAGTAGAACAAAGATATGCTTTTAGTAGTAGTGGGAAACATGTGCAGACTAACAATCACTCCGTCATCACAACAATGGCTTGGCAAAGATTAAAAAGAAACAAACAACAAAAAAAAAAAAAGACAAACACAAAAAAATGGAGTGGTGGTGGTAGAGAAAAAAAGGGAATTATAAATAGGTCTCAAAGCGGAGTGACTTGAGGGCGAAATATGAAGCAACATTTGGAAAGAGAGAGCATTAGTTACTGCCAAGGACATAGACAAACAAACACAGGACAAGACGCAATGCATTTTGACCTCTTGGGTCTTCTTCAGGCAAAAACAAATAACATTAAAGGCAGTGAATACGAAATTTAAGAAACCATTTATCTACTCATATTCGCGCACGATCAAAATGATCATTTTGATCGTGAGCGAATATGAGAAGATAAGTGTGTTCACTTCACTGCTAGCATGTGGGCCATTATAGTCCATCTTGAAAAAAAAAATTGTGTGTTTTATCACATGTGCACAAGCCTTTTATCGGCTAATTACTGTTGATCTCCTTCAGGAGATCGGCATCCATTTTGAGCCCAATTTTAGGAGATCAGTGATTGTTGTTCATTCTTTGCTTTCAGCATCTTGAATGTTCAAAGTCTTGCTTGAAAAGTACCAAAGAGGTCGAAACGCGTCGTGTTTTATTCATAGTTAATTTCTTTCTTTCGTTCAGCGGAAAAGTTACGTTTCTTTTATGTTTGCAGAATTTCATAATAAGGGGATAGTGCCCTAATTATCGCAGAGTGAGCGCTAGGGATAGATAGGAATGATTTAACCACAACGTTAAAGACCCCGCTGCAACTTTCAGTTGTAACAATGCAGATATTACTGAGGTAGAAGTGAAGGAAGGGGATTGCCGAACATTGTGTTGAATATACAGTCGATATGGCAGTCGCTAGAGCCACATGGACTCAGGGACTCTGGGCATTAGTGTCACTCTGAGCCCGTGTGTATGCCTCTCTGGTGGTTTAGAAAATCATCTACCAATGTCACCTCCTGAAATATATTGGTTATTGGGATAATGCATCTGAAGGGAAAGTTTTTTGGTGACAGCATTAGTAAATATAGTGAAAACATATGGAGGAGCATATGACCATCCTCCTGGTTTCCCTAGCCCCCACCCACTCCCCTCCTTCCCGCCAAAGAATCTCAAGGACTGCCTTTGTGCACAGGGAGAATTTTAAGGAGATCCAGGTTCTTGGTTCTTTGTCAGGAATTCCGTCTGGAAAAGCAAGGAGATAAAGCCATCACTGTGGTTGGATGTTGACGCCACTAAGAAAGGAAACATGAGCTAAGCCTAATGGGTCGTGTTCTTTGTTCGGGCGAGAGGGAGAGGAGCGGGAGGAAGACAGGGAAGTGGGAGGTGTGGGTGGTGGTGGCTCACTCCAATTCGGACCTCCAGGGAAAAACGCCACCTGTGTGACCAGCAATGTGTCAGGCGACGTGTTCTTTGCTAGGGTAGGTGGCAGAGATGTGGAATGAGAATAAGGAGGCGGGAGGTGTAGGGGGTAATGGCTCGCTCCCATTCGGACATCCATGTGCAAATGCACACCTGTGAGACCAGTAACTGTCCAGCAACTTTGTTAGGGCTGGGGGGAGAGGAGTAGTAGGAGACTAGGGAGGCGGAAGGTGTAGGCGGTGATGTTTCACTCTGATTCGAACCTCTAGGGATAAATGGACACCTGTCTGACGTGATAACGTCCAGTGACAGGTACTCTGCGCACGCTTATACAAACACGAGTTGGTCAAGTCACCCACGTTGTACATTATCGCCTTGCTTAATGTCTCAACCAGAAATACCTGTTTCACACAGAGAAAAAAAACCACTCAAGTTTGAATAGCGCAAATGATGATTCCCTCACTTTCCCTCAGTAGGCAAATGCATGAGCTACAGTTAGTCCTGCATGCCCAGTGTTTCACCTAACAGACAGTATACGACCTGAAGTCATGTGTATGATGTGCTTTTGCTGCCCGCAGCTGTAAAATTGCCCCAGTAACTACTCGACCCCTGGGATGTGAGACTACTGCTTGAAGTTCACACTGATTCATGATAGCTGTCCAGGTACATCAAATTTATGAAGAGCAATGCATTAGTGCTAAGCTACAACTAGGAGTACTACAAACAGCGTATGTTTACATTCAGAAAATCATCATAGAATTGTGGTGTTGATTCCCAAATAATAATAAGGATTAACGAGCAAACGTAATGGCGCATCTGTGTCCCAAACAATAGAGACAAAAATACAAAAGTGTATAATGATACACGAAATTTTCTGCATATCGTACCGTATAAAAGTCTACTGATGTCAGTAAAGCAACATAAACTGCTTAGATATGAACATGGTATATCTAGTGGCTTTGTTGTAACAATCAATTAGGGAACTGTGTCAAGAAGGGGGAACAAAGAACAACAAAAATATGGTGTGATAACATTGCAGAATGGACATGGAAATCATCATTTACTCAGATGCGAGCCCTCACACACAATCGACAGAGCTAGAGGAATGTGTGTTTGAAGGAGAAAAAGGAAAAGAATTTGATGCACAAAAAGACAAAACAAGTGTCTATTTTTTGCATGAATAGCCATTCTCAAAATTAAATGAAATATTACAAAAAATCACAATCCAAAGAGAAAAACCTACCCTAAGAAAGCAACAGGCGTGGATGGTTGGAAAAGATGAAAGGCAGATATTGCTACGGTGGAACTAATCTGTGTAGAAATAGTTTACGCTATTCGTGAAACAGCGTGACAAAAAACACAGCACAAGTGGGAGATATAAAGTGTTCAGAAAACTATTACAGGGGGTTTGTAAAACAGACTTGAAGCCATCAGCGGTCGTTAATAACTCATTTATTTTACTGTACTTCTGCATGGGAGTACTTGAAATAAGACTGGTCACTATACGGAGATGCAAAACATCCAAAACAAATAACGTAATCTTTAACATTCTCCCCACCCTGGAGTCTCTGTAAAGTCAGTTCTGTAGAGACTCCAATAACCATAAAAACTATAACACAATAATGTCCTTTTTGTTTGCAAACATAGTTTTCATTTCCAACTGTGAAGGAGAGTTCAAAATCCATCTCGATGAGGTTTCCTTTACATATTTATAAACCCATCAATGAATATCTATTAATTCAAAGTGTGTTCAGCAGACTAGTTCAAAGTTATACTAGTGCACATGTACTGAACAACTAAATTCATATCAAATCTGATACTGTGTTTAACACGAGGGAAAGGGTAGGTAATGGCTGGGGATGGAGGAGGGAACAGGGAAGGGGGAACGAAATCGTGAAATCTGTGTATGACAGTTTACAGATTCAATTTCACTGGTCTTTCGACCCGACGTCCATATCTCGTCATTGAGTCACTGTTTTGAACTGATGAGTTAGAACACCAGATTTCTTCACTGTTCGTGTTCTCTGTACCATGACCGGTAAGCTCTGCATCAAGTTCAGGACAAACAGTGTCTGATGGCACATGAACATGTGCTTGAGCATCTGGTGACTGTGCAGAAACTTGTGGAGCGTCATTGAAGGTATCGATCACTTCAAGATCATGAACATGTTGGATGGATCTTGTCAGGATTCTACCGGCAATTTTCACCTCAACAGATCGGATCAGCCCATCCCGACCAGGATATAAAACTTGCACAATCCCCCCAGAGGCCATTCTAACTTGCTGCAACGTTCATATCAGACCAAAAAACCTGAACCCACATGGATACCCTTTTTGTTGACTGGACTACCTTTGCAGGGTGGGAGATTGCCTAAACATTTATTAACCAAGCACAACTAAAATTTGTCCAATAGTTGTCGACGCAGCTCCTGTCTCTGAACTAAACCTTGAGACTGTACAGCAAGATCTTCTAACGTGAGAACAGGTATCAAGCCAGAAAGCCTTTTGTCCAGGAGAAAATGAGAAGGAGTCAAAGCAAACACTGAGTCTACTTCATCACCAACAAATGTCAAAGGACTTGAATTGACACAAGCTTCAGCCTCATGAAAAATGGTTTCCAGTTCGACTCGTGTGAGTGATCTTTTGCCATCTGATCTCTTCAAAGTGGACTTGATAGCTCTGACTAGCTGCTCCTACTAACCTCCCCCACCATGGAGCACGTAGTAGAATGAACTTCCAGTCAGGAGCGTCTGCACGAAGAACTTTTATCAAATGATCCTTTGCAGCCACAAATCCTTTTGCATTGTCCGACATAAAGACTGAAGGCATGCCAAGACGAGCAACAAATCTCGTTACGGCAAACTCAGTAGCCTCACTAGACATGGACTCCACCAGTTCCAGATGTACTGCTCTGATCACCACACAGGTAAAGAGAAGAACATAGAATTTCTTTCCAGTGACATCACAACAATACAAAGGTCCACAATGATCTAGACCTGTAACATAAAAGGGCGGTGCTTGTTTCACTCCCAACTCCGGTAAAGGAGCCCAGGTCTGTGTACCAGGAGAGGCGTCTTGATGCTGGCATGACATAGTCTCGTTTCACATCTTTGCAGATACGCCTAGCACCCATAATCCAATACAGACTCCTAAGTTCAACCAACTTGATCTTCACACCCGCGTGCTTCAAGGATATGTGAACTTGACGAGCTAACAGTACACCAAAATGACCTTTGGGTAAGACGACAGGGTGTTGGGCTTCATAGGGTAAACCTGAAAACTGGAGCCTCCCTTCAACACGAAGCAGACCATCCTTTCCAATGAACAGAGACGATTTCAGAATAGAAGACCCACGTGGAAAACGCACACTTCTGCACATACTTTAATAGTCTGAGTTTGCATCCACAGAGTTCAGTAAAGGACAAATCATTTCTCTGATGCTTGCTGTTTTGAGACTCTCATGTTGGACATGAAATGCAGTATCCAACCCATCACCCGCAGCGCTCTTATCAGACTGCTCCACCTTTTGCTGAACTTCATCAGACTTCCCACCATTCGTCTTCCTTGCCAGAAGCAGCTTTGTTTGACAGAAAGTCAGGAACCTGAAGCCAGAACTTTGACTTCAACAACAGTTCTTCTGCTGAGATTCCACTGGTAAGTAAATCTGCAGGATTATCTTTCTATGAACTATGATTCCACTGTGTTGGACTGACGAGAGACTGAATCTCAGCTACTCTGTTTGCAACAAAAGGTTTCCACCTATATGGGTCAGTCTGGATTGGCTGAGTCTGTCCAACAGTGACAAACCACATAATCATGTAACTTCAAAGTGTGCCCACCAAACGAGCACAGGGTAAGGCTCCAAACAATTCCATGCGTGATAAACTCAGTCTTTTGAGGGGAGCTACTTTAGCTCGCGCAATCACCAGAGACGACTTCCAGGTTCCATCCTGCATCTTCACATGCATATAGACACAAGCACCATAAGCAGACTGGGAAGCGTCACCAAAAGCTTCCACTGAATCACAGATATGTCAGTCCATATAGCATCTGTGTAATTTCAATGAATTTTCCACCTTTTCAGATTCTCAAGACCTTTGACCCATACCGTGAATTTTTCTTGTATGCTCACAGGCACAATCTGATCCCAAGGTATCCCCAGCCTCCAAAGTTCTTGAAACATACATTTTGCTGTTATGATGAAAGGTGTGAGAAATCCAAGGGGATCAAATAACTTTGCAATTAGACTCAGGACTACCCTTTTCGTGACACACAATCACTAGAAACAGCAATTCCATCAAAGGAGAACCAACCCTGAGAAACCAACCCTCGCATACACAGCACTTTGACAGATTCTGTTCCCACAGACGTATCTTGAAGTCCTCTGCAAAGTACATCATCTACCTGTTCACTGTTGGAACCCCATTTTGACAGAGACATGCCAGCTTGACTCATAATCTCATTTGCCTCTCTAAGCATGTCATATGCTTCTTAATGATCATCACACCCAGATAGATAATCATCCATATAGACATTTTCAGAAACCTCTGTCACACAAGAAGGGGAACTGGCCCAAAATGGTATTTGATGGTCGCGTTGAGCAAGAAGGGCTGCTTTTGTTACCAAAGGGTACACGAGTGAATGTGGTCTTTTTGATATTACCTCGACCATTCCAGAAGAATCGATGCACATCCCGGCCCTCATGATTCAAGTGTATTTGAAGAAATGCTTTAGTTACATCAGCAGACAGAGCCACCTTCCATCGCCTGAACCGTATTAAAATTCCATGTAAGTCAGGTATCAGACTAGGACCTGTCTCCAAACAATCATTCAATGAAACTCCATTGAACCCATTGGCTGAAGCATCAAACACCGGACTAATCTTTGTTGTCAGACTAGACTCCTTGACCACAGGATGATGAGGCAAATAAAATACTGGGTAAGAGCAAACCATCTCATCTTGAGGAACCTCTTCAATTATGTTTTCTTTCAACATGTCACAGAAAACCTCATGATGTTTAGATCCAGTTCAGGATCCTTGCTGAGTTTACGACTCAAGTGCTCCAAACGAGACCGAGCCAGTTTTCCATTGTCAAGAAGTGTGGGTTTTTCATATCTTCAGCCTTCCATGGAAGAAACTCTGTGACACCCTATCGGCTGACATCCAAACCGAAAACACAAGGATAACCAATCTGCATGGCTGGCTAATTTACCCAAAAAGCAGCCATCTTTTAAACAGCCAGCCCATCCAAATCCAGAAAGCATGAATTCTTCGTCAAAACGCATTTCCACATGGCTAAGAAAACCAACTCCATTTGCCAGAAAATTCCAATATATATCAGAAAGTGTCAGGTTAATGGATGTATGAAGATTAACCAATATCAGGTGATACATACTTTCGCCCTCCACCTGCCAGGTGTCTTAGATGAAAAGTTGTCGCTTGCTTCAGAAATCGTGTAGCGATAGCAGAGCCAGGCATGAAGCAAGCCATGACCAGGTTGTTTGGATATCCGTAAATCTTGGCTGATCTGGTGCAATTCATCAACATTCATGGCTTCACCAGCTGTGGAAATACTGTCCTGTTTAACAGTCAGACGAGGCCCATGCAATTAATATCAATATCTGAAAGAGCCAGTTTCATAGACATTCCATCTAAATCCACAAAATGAAAACTCAACATCAGCTCAGTTCTCATTTACCAGAAGACATTACTGATGTTGGGTTGGACAAGGGTTCAGTCGCCATTTTTACCTGCGGAATTCAGAAGACCTCTGGGCTCTACACAGACTGTGGCTAGGATCCCACCCGTCAATGAAGTATAGCAGCACACAGAAGCTAGAAACTCCTGAAAACAATCTTAATCTCCAAAAGGAAAAGAACGGTTTCTCGTCGACAATTTGGACTAGTATGCTCCATGAGGAAAGACTTTTCACATGAAGTAGGGAGAGGAAAGATTGATGGGGAGGTGTCGTGACACAGGGAAAATATTTACCCAGGACACCTGAACTGAAAGAGAAACAGAAGCGATCCGTGTGAATTTTGCGAAGGAAATATACTGTGTACCACAGAGTTCCCACTGAGCATCAAGAAAGCTTC
This sequence comes from Conus betulinus, assembly GCA_016801955.1. Taxonomy (NCBI): domain Eukaryota; kingdom Metazoa; phylum Mollusca; class Gastropoda; order Neogastropoda; family Conidae; genus Conus; species Conus betulinus. The sequence continues at coordinate 342,037 of JADBJO010001720.1, read as the reverse complement.
AAGCTGAAGTGTGCGAATCGAACCTGCAGTGCAGCCACTACACCAGCCACCCCAGTCTCCTCTGCCCTCCTTTAGTGAAGACTGAGTTCTTGCGCTACTTTTTAGATTATGCCTGATCAGGAAGACCAGTGTCAACAGATCTCCAGCTGCTGCCTCCATTACCTGTCCGTACTGTGATAGGTCTTTCCGGGCGCAGATCGGCCTGACCAGCCATCTACGCACTCCTTTCTGATCGCAGGATGACTAGATGGTCTTCGTCGTCTCGACGGACAAAACACAAACAATCAGATTATGCATAGCCAAGCTGCACTGACGCTCACTGCCATTGAAAAAAGTGGACTACGTCCCTAAGAAATCCAAGAAGACAGCAATGTCGTTGCGAAACAGCTGTGGAAGGATACCACGGCAAAGATGCTGACATTTTCCAACGAGTCAGTCATCGTAAGACGTGGTGCTTAAGCTCGTTCCAGGACCTAGTCGGTTAGACAAGGCGAGGGCTTATGATCTGTAGACCAAGACAACTGCAGACCAAGACCCGAAGAGAAGGAGATTACTTTGATCACTAGGATGGTCGTCGATCAGTAATCCTCTTCTTTTAGCCTGTCTCTACTGATCCAAAAGGGCAACAGACAGCATCGTTCCCTCTGCTTTAAATGTATGGAAGACGAGGGAAGCGGGGAGGGGGGGGGGGGGGGGGGGGGGGGGGGTAGATGTGTAATTTAAAAGGAAAAGTACTCCTATCCAGAGCATTTTTTTATCCTGCACAGTGACTTCTTTGCAAACAGATTCGTAACGGTCATTTACTTACGTAATGAATCTGTTACGTACTCTAAACGGAAAAAAAAGATTATACACATGCTCGCAAACTCTTCATAGCTTGACACCCATGAGCTTGGTAACTGTCTTCACATCACACGCACAAATTCACGCGCACGCGTCTGCACATGCGCGCACACACTCATGCGCGCGCACACACACACACACACACACACACACACACACACACATACACGCACACAAAAGCGTGCATGTGCATGCGTGTGACGTGCATGGGATGCGCTTCTGGAATATTGACCCCTGGACATAGCAGGTCTCAAAATAGCGGACCTCGGACATAACACACACGGGACATAGCAACGCAGGGAAATTGCTGGCCAGGGATATCACAGGCCTAGGGCATACCAAGGCTTGAAAAGTAAGGCAAACACGAAGGTTTGAAAATTTTGTATACACTTCTGCAGAGAAACGATTGACACTCCTCTAAAAGACAGTCATAATCTGTGTCAATCAGTATTTTCCAGACACAGTCGATCATGATGGTATGAACAGAACTCTCATGTGAAGAGGGTCGACATCAGAATACAACGTTCAGAAATGTTTTCTGCCTGCATTTAAATCGGTCTAGAAATTCATTGTACAATATGTCATCTTCATCGAAACGGAAAAAATTAGTTAGAACATAAATCATTTAAATGAATGTATCCTTTGCTTTATAAGAACAATTTGTGTGGAGTAGCGTAGTTTTCATAATCCTAAAGTTGTCAGTTTGATTTTTCAATCGAATGTAAGATCTGTACATGAAATATGCACATTGTGCTCTCTTACATTTAAAAGCCCACTCATCCTAAACAGTATCAATACCGTGATATATTTATAGATGACCAACGTTTTTTGAAAAGGCATTGCCATTCTTGAAATTTTGACTGCCCAAACGAGTTTGTAATGCACCATCACTTTTGTTTTAAAGTATTAACTTCTTCTATGTCTACTACTGCACGAACAGTCGAAAATGATTTTAATGCGAAACACAAGGACTGACCATTGAAAGACCGATTCAAGCAAGCACAAAACATGTTTCCAGATGATTTGAATATGATCAGAAGAACATCGTAAATAAATATTACCTCGTCAAATACCTCGGTAACCATTGAAAAATTCCGACTTGTAACAATTAAGGGAGACGCAAAACTGGAGAGAGAGAGAGAGAGAGAGAGAGAGAGAGAGAGAGAGAGAGAGAGAGAGAGAGAGAGAGAGAGA
>JADBJO010001720.1:332500-337500 GCA_016801955.1 Conus betulinus | reverse complement strand
CTCTTCGTATCTGAATGCTTTGTTAAATAGGTGTGTGAATTCAGGGGACAAGGAAACACACACAAAAAAGACGCGAAGAATCCGTACAATGTTATGTCTGTCACAAATTCTAATAACAAACTGACATCAAACCATTGCAAAGACCATTTTGAGAGGCAGTAGGAGGGCTGTGTGGCCCCACAACGTCACCGATCAACACGTTTTTTGAGATCATAAGATGGGAACTTTTTAACGACTTTATCAAACACACATGGTGAAAAAAAGCACATGTCTTGCAATATATGTGACCGTCCTTTACCCCACAAAGTAACTTGAAAACTAACGTTGCAAGAAGAAAGCTTTGTGTTTTATTTTCTGCCTTTTCGCTGGTCCCTTCCAGGTAAGCAACAAGCCGAGTCCCTTAATGAAGACATACCTGCGAGCTATTGAAATGTTGGTTTCAATAGTACCTTTCAAACCGGATTTTTTTGTTTAAATCCATGTAAGTCAGTTTATTCTGAAATACAAACAAACAAACAAAAACATGTCGCTATAATGTATAGCTATGCCATTTACTCACGTAGCATTTCTGTATAAGGAGAAAGAAAAGTTGGTTAGTTTCACGTACATGAGCCAGATGATTTTTTTCGTTGATTTGATTTGCGGTGTTTTTTAGTCTTCTGCATATAGAATTGTACGTGTGTGTGAAGGTTCGTTTTAACCCCGCTGTGAAAAGGTCTGTACACAACTAAAAACTTGTGTTGCACAAAGAAACGCACACATTATTCATCAACTTTCATTGTGCAACTGCCAATTTTTATTTAGAGTGAGGTTTTAATGAAGACCAAACTATTGACAGGACGAGCATATATCCCAGCTCTTATAGGTATCGCATTAAGTGTTGTTTTGCCATGTTCATTCTGACAACCTATGAACCCTTTAAAAAGCCAGGTTTTACTTTTTTTTCAGCACCAGTCATTTTCATTTTTTCTCTCTTTACGCCTTAAATCTCTCAACACCATTGTATCAATCAGTCACCAGCGGCATTGAGAATTAGTGTGAATGTTTATAGCACACAACGGATGCTTCTAGCCGACAAATCGCTATTTCTTGTTGAAGGAAAAGAAAAACGTACAAGAGTTTTTTTTCGATGCTTTCCTTCATTGTGCAAATCCGTTCAGAGAATATTGCTGGAATTCATGAGAGTAAGAGGGGTGACAGTAAAACCCTCTGGGGAGAGCTGGAATCTAGATCAGACAACATCAAAAGAGTTGACATTTATCATTAGCTGATTACCATGGAAAACAACTTTCCACTGCAGGCATTCTTGGATTTTTCTTGAAAATGTATGTGCTTTTTAAATATCCATTCGTCTATGCCTTAACTCAGAGATGATTTTATGAAAGATAACCCGTACACCCTTCTGTGTGGGGTACTATTAAAAGCCACGCGATGTACACACGCTATGTAAAGCACCCTGTCGGGTGAGAGCAAAATTAATATTGTCTCCCTTGCTTCATCTTGACTTTGCATGCACTTGCCCCGTTTTGCCGCCTTGTGACTGCTGATTGGCACGGCGTGCAATGTAGGAAAAGGCATGATACCCCCTAAATTGCGTTGAAATCATGTTTATTCATGGCGAAGCAATACACTCCTCCCCTGGACTGGACCTCAGCTCACACATGATGTCTGTTTTGAGGTGAAGAGAAAATCTGGAAATCAGCGACATGGTTAGGCTCTGTGTACTATGACCGGCTAGTCCGTCATGTGGACAGGGGAAAGGTGTCCTCTCTGGTACTGCAGTGTGTAAAAGAGAGCGATTGTAGTCTGCGTATCTTCTTTCATCGTCGATGTGTCTTGCAGCAGAAATGGAACATCGATGTTAAGCCTTACCGCGGAATTATTGCTGCGTTGGAAGTGAAATGATTTAAATACTGCTAAGTTGTCCAAAAGGTTACATTATTCCAGGTAGTCAGTCAGTAAAGATCAGTTACGACTAGACTATCCAAAAGTGTGATACTTTAAGGTTGTCCTGTGCGGTGAAATACTCCAGGTCGTCTTGATGGGGTTAAATACAACGATGGTCTCCAAAGAGGTTAGGTACAACTAGGTTGTCCTCAAAGGTTATATATTTCCAGCCTGTCTAAAGGGGCTAGATGCAGCCAGGTTGTCCAAAAGTGTTAAATACTGCTAGATTGTCCACAAAAGTTGTATACTGCCTGCCTGTCTGGAAGGGCTACATACAGCAAGGTTGTCCAAAAGGGCTAAATACCGCTAGATTGTCCAAAAGGGCTAATAGCTTGTCCAAAAGCTAAATACTGTCATGTTCTCCAAAAGGGTTAAATACTGCCAGGTTGTCCAGAAGCGTGAGATAAAATAAGATAATGTTGCTTATAGCCCAGCCAACCGCAAATAGCCACATCAGGGCTGTCACCACGTTAAAATCAACTCACCAGAAGCGTTAGATACTGCCAGCTTGTCCAAAAGGGGTTGAATACTGCAAGATTGTCCAAAAGGGTTAAATAGTGTCATGTTGTGCAAAGGCTTGAATACTACCAAGTGGTTTCCGATTGCATGGTGTAGGTTCATGCTTCGTCACTGGTAGTGAACTGAACAACTTTAATGTATATTCGATTGTTGGTAACATCATTTTAGGATTCTGTTATCGCTCAAACAGAAATTTATGCAACATCTCAGCCACTCATTATCATCACATTATTGGTGTTGTGGTGGGTGGTGGTGGTTATTACTATTGCTGTTGTTGTTGTTGTTTTTTTTTGATATTTTTGTTGTTGTTGTTGTTGTTGTTGTTGTTGCTGCTGCTGGTGCTGCTGCTGCTGCTGCTGTTATGTTATTATTATCATCGTCATCATCAATATTATCATCATAATCATTATTCTCATTACTATTATAATCATTATCATTATTGTTATCACTATTATCATTAATTTTTCATTATCATTATCATTATTATTATTGTTGTTGTTTTTGTTGTTATTGTTATTATTATTAACATTAATATTTTCATTGTTGTTGCTGTTGTTTGTCATTATCATCATCGTCATCATCATCATCATCATCATCATCATCATCATCGCCGCCGCCATCGTCATCATCATGGTTATCATCATCAACTATGTCAGCATTAATATCGCGTCGTCAATTTCATCGCTACCCCAGTCATCATTATCACTGACATTGGCAGGGTTATTAACCACGTACAATATGTTGTGGTCAAGGAGTAACAACACGCGCACTAGAACTAATACTACTCCTATCATCAACATCACCACCACTACCATTACTACCACTACTGTTGCTACTAGCACCACAGTTATTATTACTTATTTGAAACAGCTCTGCAACTTGTCCATCGGGGTGAGATGCACCGCTAAGCTAATACCTTCTATGTCCAAGACAGAAATAGTGTAAGACAGGCGGGGGGGGGGTGGGGGGATTCAAAATGGTCAAATTTAATTACCCATGAACTGCCATTGCCTGTCAAGCTGTCTCTGCTCACATATGTACTGTATTGACTGCAACAGACAGTCAGTTTCCTAAATCCTTCTGGTTCCTTGTCTCCTGTTCTTTTACAGGGTCATCCCACCCCCCCACCCCCACCCCCACCCTGCTGATACACACGCTCGCGCGCGCGCGCACACGAAACTGATGCGCGTAAAGAATTCCTCTGTCATAATAACAATGAGTTGGCCAGGATTAAAATTAGAAAAAAAGGAAAAGGGGGAGGGAAAGGGGGAGAGACAAAGAAAATGAGAATTAAGAAATCTTGGCGTTAAACTACAAACATAAACCCCTTCATCAGCAGCTGCGTGAGGGCCACCACCATCCATCTTAAAAACAGAACCATTAATATCACCTGGTCAGAGGCATTTCATCCCCTGATTCGGACTCATCAGTGAGACACGGCTGACTGTGCATCTGTCCTCCCTTGGAATCAAGTGGCGATATTCGACAGTCTATGATTGATGAATTTTAGAGTGAAAACGTAATGAAATTAGAATTTCGACACTATTGTGTAATGTCCTACACTTATGGGTATTTATAATATTTTTCCCTTTGCTCGAGGTTTGTATTGCGTTGAGAGAAAACTGAGCCTACGAGCAGTACGGGCCCTCGCGAGGGATGCGAGCTGTTTCATGCACTAACCATTGGCCATTTCTGCAGCCCAGCGGCCCTTGCAGGCCCCTGTGAAAGTGTGCGCGCGTGATAGTTTGGCACTTTTTTAATACGAGAAGGAAACATACAACAGAGAGAAGAGTTAGAAGCTATGCGACGATCATTGTGTAAGCCATTGCACAATAGTATAGAAATTCTAATATTATGACTAATTTTATAAGGTTTCACTCTGAAATTATCCATTTCCTACACCATGTGAGTGTAATGGCCTACCTTTATGGGTTGCTTGACAGGTGTTTGGTCCCCAGCATGTGTTCACACTGGACATATTGTAGGAACAATTCGTATTCTTTGGTCTGGGTATTCCGGGTGTAATGTACTGCAATCGTTCTACACCCGTTATTACTGCCCGGAGGTGGAATGGTGCGGGTGGGTGGGTGGGGGGAGTTTAAAAAGGATACATGTCAAATTCACCCCCAGGAAGAATATCCAGGCTGACCTTCACCTTTTTGTTCCCAATCACTCTCTCTTTCGAAATACTCAGGTGTCTGAAACGAAGAATACCTACCGGTCAATGTACATTGCTCCTGAATTTGTGTAGGGGTCGGATGGGAAGTGGCGAAGGGGATTCTGGACCTGAACGAGAACGATTCCAAACTCTGTTCCACAACTATTGCCGGAGAGGGACTTAGAGCAAGGTTCAGAAGCACTCATGGAGAGAATATAGGCACGTGCCTAAGATTACTCTCCCTCTTTGACAGGCAGGTGGAAGGACGCACGTGCTAATATCACTCCATGAGCTATTCCCAAACAGTTATATGTTTCCAGAACAAAAAGAAGAATAATTCTGCGTCTGGACCAAAATCGCCTCCCCCCCTCCCGCC
>JADBJO010001720.1:325000-327500 GCA_016801955.1 Conus betulinus | reverse complement strand
AATTGATTGGTTGATAGATTGATTTTTTGTTTGTTTGTTTTTATATATTTGTTTTCTTTTGTATATTTATTTATATATGATGTATGTATTTGTTGACTTGTCTTAACGCATATGAGTTGTACATTTGCCACTGATTGTGTAAATATACTAGTGCTACATATGATTATAAATTAGACTTTTGTTCTCTTCCTTGTAAATGAAAGCCGATGACAGGAGGTAAACAAGCGACGAGTCGTTTCTCTAAATCTACTCCCATAGGCATAATAGATGAAGAAATTAAAGGTGTTGTTAATAGCGGAAAGTAAAATGTAGCATCTGGTGAAGATTCTGACCAAATTGTCGTAGCGACCTCCTACTTTCAGTTCAGGCACAATTAAGAAAGAAGAACGCAGTACCACAGCTGGCATAATGCATATGATGAACAGAATGGAAGTGCTAGGATAACACGGGTTATCACCAAATCTTTGGACGAAATAGAACCGGAAGCAGACGACACTGTCTCTCTCCAAGTGGACAGCTTCTTCAATTTAACCGTTGTGACAATTGTGCAAACAGTAACAGTCAGAAATGAGAGTCCGGGAAAAAATACACCCAAGACAACGCTATACGTAATATCCATGATAAATCTGTGGCGGAAATAAAAATTTGTTGGGTAGTTTACATAGAAAACACGGGCATTACTGGGATTGAACACACAGAGAATACTATAGCGGACACCATTTACGAACACAGACCCGCCAGTAATGACCAACACCACGGCCCACAGCATCACAACAGTGGTCTTTGTTGACATGAAACTTTTCACCAGGAGAGGATGGGTGATGCACAAACACCTTTCCAAAGCTATCACACTGTACACCACCTGGGATGACGTCACCAGCCCGTATAAACCGACCACATAGTACTGAACGAAAAATCGATATGAAGGGCCTAGTTCACCCTGCCTTCCGGTAACAAACATGTACATGACATCACTTGAGAAACCAAAAGACATACTGATGCCCAATAGGTCCACCAGAGACAACGTGAAGAGACAAGCATTGATCCTTTCTTTTAGCCCATGTTTATAGAACACTATCATACTGATGATGTTTGTGCAGAAAGAAACGGTGAACAGGAGTGGCAGGCATATCCCCATAATGACAACTTTGACGATGTCATCAACTTCTTTTGGAACAACAGTGTTTTTATTGTCCCAAGGAACAACCTTAAAGAATTGCTTCGTCACACATCCGTCAGGCACCGCGATGCCAGTGCTGTTGTTCATTGCAGACTTCCCACAGAGATTGCTCTGATCGACCTGCGAAATAAAGGCAAGTGAGACTGTAATGCTGAGAGAGCATGAAAAACTTATACGTTCAGACTCGGTTTTCAGTCACAATGTGATTAAAAAAAAAACAGACAAAAAGATCAAACAAATATCATTTTCATATAGTTTTCTCATGACATTCCTTACCTTCTTCTCTTTTCTAATATTAATAAAACGCTGACAAATATTTGCAGACAATTTCAGTGCGTAAGGAAATGAACTATTAGAAAAACAAATTCAAGATTTGATTTTACATACACTATTTTCACTTACAGAATGATATAAATGAGTGAACAGGCCTCTGTTTTGTCAGCCCTTTTAGCTAATACTGTAACTGGTGACCACACTGAATGATTCCATCATGGTAGAAAGCTGTTTGTTTTCCATAGCTTAAGGGTTTTGCTGTCGGTTTTGATAGTCAAGGGAAGGCATAGGCAGAGTAGGAAAAATATCTGCTTCTAGTAGTGTGGGGGAAACATGTGCATACAAGCAATCACTCCGTCGTCACAACAATGGCTTGGCAAAGATTAAAATGAAACAAAAAAATAAGACAAACACCAAAAAAAAATACTGGTGGTGGTGGACGTACAAAAAAGGGAATTAAAAGTAGGTCTCAAAACGGAGTGACTGCGGACGGAAAATGAAGCAAAATTTAGAAAGAGAGGGCGTTAGTTACCGCCAAGGGCATAGACAAAGAAAGACAAGACGCAATGCATTTCGACCTCTTGGGTCTTCTTCAGGCAAAAACAAACAACATTTAGGACAGTGAAAACAAAGAACGACAAACCACTTATCTTCTCATAATTGCGCATGATCAAAATGATCATTTTGATCGTGCGCGAATATCAGAAAATAAGTGTTTCTCGTTTTTTCGTTTTTACTGTCCTAAATGTTATTTGTTTTTGCCCGAAGCAGACCCAAGGAGTCGAAATGCATTGTGTCTTGCCAAGTACTTTCTTTGACTATAGCCTAGGCGGTAACTAACCCCCGCTCTTTCTGAAAAATGAGTTCTAAGATTATGAGTATGAAATACTTCAATGCTAGCATGTGGGCCATTATAGTCCATCTTGAAAACAAAAACATTTATCATCACATGCGAACAGGCCTTTTATCTGCTAATTACAGCTGATCTGCCAGGAGACGAACATCTATTTTGAGCCCATTTTTAGGAGATCAGTAATTGTTCGTCCT
>JADBJO010001720.1:317500-320000 GCA_016801955.1 Conus betulinus | reverse complement strand
TAAGTTCATGCCGAGCCACTTTCGGAAAACTTAATTTGATAAATTTTTGCATGATTAGTTGTGGGAACACGGCAGAACTCTACTACTACTTAATTAGAATGCAGTGCAAATATCCAATTCAATATCGTCACCACCGTTATAATTATCATATGATAACCATCATCATCATCATCATCATCATCATCATCATATCATCACTGTCATCATCATCATGACCATCATCATCATCATCCATCATCATCATCACCACCACCACCACCACCATTACCACCATCAGTATCAGCGTGATGAGCATAATCATAGTCATTATTATCGCTATGATATTTCCCATTCGTATAGTTACTGGACCCACCTGTGTTCAGTGAATAACAATAATAGCAGTGGCAACGGTTAAAACGACATTAACAACATCAGCAGCAGCAATAACATCAAGGGAAACTAGTTCTGCCGCTTTTCCATAGGGATGAGATGTATCACTGAGCATCAATGTGTCCACGACAGGAGAACTGCAAGGCAGGCAGGGCATGTTTCAGAATTGTGCAATTTGACGGTCAACAAACTGCTCCGGCCTGCCAAGCAGTCTCCAGTCAGTTGTCCACGTCACTGACTTTCAGAGAACGTAAATGTATCCAATCCTAACTGGCTCCTGTGACACACACACACACACACACACACACACACACACACACACACACACACACACACACACACACACGCACGCACGCACACACACACACACACACACAGATTGATACATAGATACATAGATAGACATACAGGAGAGAGACATACAGAGAGAGAGAGAGAGAGAGACAGAGAGAGAGAGAGAGAGAGAGAGAGAGAGAGAGAGAGAGAGAGACAGACAGACAGACAGACAGACAGACAGACAGACAGACAGAGACACAGAGAGAGAGAGACAACGAAAGATATTTTTTTTTTTCCTTTAAAGTCTTTGCCGAATCATTAATGTAATGACGGAGGAATTGTTAGCCTGCACTTGCGTTTTCCACACTAAAATTTTTTTCAACATTTTATTCTTTGTCTACTAAAGGGAGACTGCATCTTCTAGGAATCCAAGTAAACGCTGTTCTGCACATGCACACATACAACAATCAAACAAGCACACAACACGTGTAAAGTGACGTTATTTTATTTACAAAGGACACCGCAAAACGTCTGGATATTTCGGCGAAAGCACTATATTTTCAACAAACACAGGACAAGAGAGAAAACAGATCAAAAACAATACTTCCCTTCCACAGCACAATCCACAAATGAAACTAAAAGGCAGAATGCATGTGTGAGCACAATTCAAGAGAGAGAGAGAGAGAGAGAGAGAGAGAGAGAGAGAGAGAGCAGGTAAAAGTGAAGACTGGAGACATTGAGTACAAAATGATCAGCAGAAAAAGTAGGAATATTTGAGTAGTATGGAGAGGGGAGGGGGGTGGCGGTGAAAGGGAGGAGGCAGGGGGTGGATTAAAAAAAAACTCTATTCAAGTGTTGTGGATAAAGAGAACAAATCAAAAATTCATTTTCAAATTTATGGGTGGATTTGGAGAGGGAGTAGGGAAAAAAATATGGGGAGGGTCAGGGTGGATTTGCCGCCTGTAGCATCAAAGCCAAGTCTGATCCCAGAGTGGGTTGCCTAACCCTAGCACCAAGGGGTGAGGGAAAACAGAAGATCTCCGTGAAAAAAAACCTAGTCAGACGCACTAGTTCCAGACATTTAAGGCAATGGGGGGGAAAGCTCACAGAGAAAAAAAAAAAACTGAGAGAGACACCTCCCCCTTCCCCCCCCCCCCAGATGTCGAAGGAAAGTGCAAAAAAAAACTTGTACACACACACACACACTGGGCCGTGGGAAACAGCCCCAGGTCTAGCCTGGGGTTCCTCTAACAGATTATTGGGAAACTAAAAGGGGGAGGGATGGTAATGCTGGGTGGCACAGGGAACATACGTTTTGGGAGTAATGATCTACGGATGATGAGGTAGGATGGACTTATTATAATGGGAAAAAAATGGAATACAAAAGAAAGGGGAGGAAAGGGAGGGAAATTTTTAGATAAAAGCTGAATGTAGATTATTAAGCTGTGCAAAAAAAAAGGGGGGGAGGGGGTGGTTACTAGAAGAAATATATTGAAGATGATATTAGATTTCAAATGAAGGAGATGGTAAAGTAATATGTAAAAATTGTGAAACGGAACTAAAGTTAGTAAAAAGTAGAAATTATACCAATGTCACTCAAAGGAAGGGGGAGGAGAGAGGGAAAACGTTCTAGGCTTAGCTGTGGCTATTGAACCCCTCACTTTGCCCTGTTTACAAGGATTTTTTTTTTTTACCCTAACCCTTACCCCTGTCCCACCAGCCTGGAAGGGGTAAAGAAGAAGCCATCCATCAAAACCATTGGGGGTGAGGGATTATGGGTTGACAAAAGTCTGTACAAGTGGCAGCAAAAGGAAGGGAGCAACAAGACCCAGCATCCTGGTTTAAGGTTTTCCAT
>JADBJO010001720.1:285000-312500 GCA_016801955.1 Conus betulinus | reverse complement strand
CGTCATCGTCGTCGTCGTCGTTGTTGTTGTTTTTTTTGTTGTCGTTGTTAGTAGTAGTAGTAGTAGTAGTAGTAGTAGTAGTAGTATCATCATCGTTATCATTATCATCATCATTATCTTATTACTACTATTGCTATTATGAAAATAATTAGTATTATCATTATCATCATCCTTATTACTGTTTGTATATATTATGATACTATTAATTCGCTATTACTATTGTTGTTGCTGTTGTCATTATATTATCATTATCATTGTTGTTGCTGTTGTTGTTGTTGTTTACAGCGGCAGCAGCAGCACAATCACAATCATCATCATCATCATCATCATCATCAGCTTCATCATTGTAGTAGTAGTAGTTGTTGTTTGTTGTTGTTGTAGTAGCAATAGCATATTATTAGTAGGAGATTTATTATCCAGCACCTACCCTCAGTTACAGACAAAGCTCTAAGCGTATATAATCCACATTCCCGTTTGCACAACGGGCTGCCTACATCATTTAATCATTGATTAAATCGCACAGTTTTGTTTTCAACTCATTCTTTTGGCTTTGCGCGAATGATGCATATTATGCATGTCGGGCCTTCCATACCAGGCTTTCTTTTCCTAAAGTTGGTGATGGCATTTGTTGTGCGTGCGTGTGTGTGTGTAAGTTGTTTATCATCACACAAGGAATCAGTTAAGAGTCTGAGTGTTAGGTTGGTTTGAAAATGGTTCACGACCACTGTTAGTTCCATGGGAACCACGTCTGTATGATCGGGAGTCTGACGTTCTACCAGCCAAGCTACTCCAGGCCCGAAAAGGTATTTCAACTATGTTCGTTTTCAAGTCATTTATCCTAACGAAGCAATCGTCATGTACAGGCGCATTTCTTTCGGACAAAAACATGGTCAGTGGTGTATCTCCCATTGGCTATACTCCGTCCATTGGAACCTACTTGCTGATCATGATCATCATCGTTCAGTCTCTTTCATGAGTTTATTTTTATTCTCACTGGAAACCGTTCTCCTTCCAGTGCTCCTCTGACCCTCCCGTTCGTCTCCTCATGCACCTGCTGGGGTCGCCATGCATACATAAACGATCTGCATCCTCTTGATTTTGCGCTGTATTTTACAATATGTGTGCACACACACACGCGCGCACATATATATATATGAACAATTAAGTAGTGGGGGAAACCAAGTGCAGGTTAACAATTCTTCCATCATTATAGTAATAACTTCGCAAAGATTTTAAATGGATAAGAAAAAAAAATTGAAGATGAAATAAATGGAAAAAACGCATATCATAAATATGAAAACCCCTTCTCTAGTTGCATGAGGAAACTATATGAAAGCCCCTTCTCTAGTTGCATGAGGAAACTATCAACAATTCCTCGCAAAGGCAGATCTATATATATCGCCTTCTCCGAGCTTTCGTCCGCTGGATCGGACTCAACCAGGGCGAAATAGTTGATTGTATCTGTGCTCTTGGCGTCAAATAGAGACACACTATAGTCCATAATTCTGTGGTGTTCTGACCGCCAAGGGTTTGAAAAAAGAATCCAACAGCACCCCCAAAGCAGCCAGCGAAAGTAGTAGAATAAAACAAAACAAAAGTGTGTGAGAGGAAAAAAAGTTGCTGAACACTCAAAACATTATGCAAACAGTGTAAAATGTAGAGGACAATCTTTGAGCCTATGCTTGAGGATCCATTTAAGGATGCAAGGGAGATCAAAAAGATATGGAACAGTCTGAGTGGTCAGCTCTGCTGTTCAATAACCCAAGCATTGTCAGCGACTAAGAATTGTGCAGAACAACCTTTACTTGGATCTCCTAAAAGATGCAATCACCCACTGATCGACCAAACAATATAATGCTGAACAATTAAGTAGTTGGGGAAAACAAGTGCAGGTTAACAATTCTTCCATCATTATAGTAATGACTTGGCAAAGATTTGAAATTGAGAAGAAAAAAATGAAGATGAAGTAAATTGGAAAATGTATATCATAAATATGAAAACCCTTCACTAGCTGCATGAGGAAACCATCGCAATCCCTCTCGAAGGCATATATATATATATATATACATGTGTGTGTGTGTGTGTGTGTGTGTGTGTGTGTGTGTGTGTGTGTGTGTGTGTGTGTGCATAGACATACATATATTCATATATATAGAGATATATGAATGTGTATGCGTGCGTGCGTGTATGTGTGTGTGTGTGTGTGTGTGTGTGTGTGTGTGTGTGTGTGTGTGTGTGTGTATGTATGTGTGTGTGTGCGTGCGTGCGTGCGCGCGTGTGTGTGTGTGTGTGTGTGTGTGTGTGTGTGTGTGTGTGTGTGTGTGTGTGTGTGTGTGAGCTGTCCAAACAGCATCGCTGTAGCCGCCTGCACGAATGGCATCATGCCCTGTTCACTGAGTCCATGCTCGCACTGGACTTCCAAGTAAGGATATCAGCAAATGTGAAGACAACTGGGGAGAGATTTATAGACCGTATAGTCGCTGACATACCAATAAGTGTAATAGCAGATTATGGGTTGGGCTAGTATCAGGAATGGTAGTCATACAGACCGTTTGGTTGTACCAAAGGGTCTCTGTGAACGCCATTGGTACCCGCTCAAGGTCATCAAGTCTCTTGTCATCTCATCAATCTTTTACTTCCTTAATCTCCAAGCAGAACAGCAAGGAGACTTCATATTATGAATGATAATGCCCTGATTCATGGTGTAGCTACGAAGTCCAGGCACACGACACCTGCGCTCGGTCTGGCTAACGCTGATCTGTAGATTTTAAAATCCGATCGGATGGACAGGCAATGTGCGTGAACACGCTGCTGAAAGCACGACTGTATGTGACTTGACTTTTGCCGCCCTTGAGATCTTGTTCAGGGCTCAAACAAGAGCAGTTGCTCAGAATCAGTTGAACAGGCTCATTGTTTCCATGGAATGATCAAATTTTGAAAGCCTCGTTTTTAACAGAACTATTTCACAAGTAAGACAATACAGCATAAATTTGTTATAGTAACTTGATCAAACTAAATGTGATACAGCCAGTTAACGTGGGGCAAATCCGAAAGGGAGGGCTGAACAAGAGAAAACAAAATCACACCTGTCGTGTAGACGCAATCCCAAAATGATAACACACATTTGAAATAAGTGTTATCTAAAAACACGTGCATGACGAAAGGCAAGCAACCCCGTTTTAAAGGACGACGCGCCCTCACACCTCTGATTAAGCTGCATGTAGGAACCCATCTTCAAGACTGACCCAACCTCCCCTCTCACCACCGCCTCCCCGCTCTTTGTGTATGTGTATATGTTCGTATCTTGGACTGAGTGAGTCGTTCCATCTTCAAGACTGACCCAACCTCCCCTCTCACCACCGCCTCCCTGCTCTTTGTGTATGTGTATATGTTCGTATCTTGGACTGAGTGAGTCGTTCCACAACATACTGGCCACGCATCTTTACATCTTCATCCCCTTGGAGATTGGATATATTCGATAAGAAGATGATTTACAAGGCACGTGAGTCAACAGGCAAAC
Source organism: Conus betulinus (assembly GCA_016801955.1). Classification (NCBI taxonomy): domain Eukaryota; kingdom Metazoa; phylum Mollusca; class Gastropoda; order Neogastropoda; family Conidae; genus Conus; species Conus betulinus. The sequence goes on along the minus strand of JADBJO010001720.1, from coordinate 308,980 downwards.
AACGTTTCTCTCGTTGTGTTGTGTGTGTGTGTGTGTGTGTGTGTGTGTGTGTGCGTGTGTGTGTGTGTGTGTGTGTGTGTGTGTGTGTGTGTGCGTGTGCGTGTGAACGGATATATGCATGCAATTTTATTCTTCTGCGCAAGATTTGTAGGGTCAATAAGCCCAGAAGGATTTTGAAGATTTTGCTAAATCATATCATTGTCACAACAAACGAGTCAGTTCAGCTATGATTTGAAATACGTTTGTGTTATGTCTCTGTTTGAGGTCAGTTGGATCACTGTCACTAGTAATGAGTGTTTTTACTGTATTATGGCATGATTTGTTAGATATTACACTATGAGTCTATGACATTCACGATTGCACTATTATTATCAGTAGTAGTAGTAGTAATAGTATCATCATCATCATTATTATTATTATCATCATTATCATTATCAGTATTACCATTATCATTATTATCATTATTGTTGTTGTTATATGACGGATTTGGCAGAAAATTGTTTCAGTTTTCTGGAAGATGTGTTAGAGTAAAAAGAAACATCTACAAAAATGTTTTGGCGCAAATTGTCCTGTCAAAATATGTGAAAGTAATTTCTGCAAAAAAAAAAAAAAAAAGTACAGGAAAGAAAGAGATGCATACCCTTTCCACAATAAACATCGATCGTATTTGCATTTTTGTCTTGCCCAAATGAGTTATATTTACGATTATCTAGTTTATCATGGGGAAACGCATACCTGTCTGGCTGAAAGATCGAACATGTTCAAGATGTGCTGATCCAACGCACTTGCTGGGGCACAGATTGCCGGTAAAAAATGGAACACTGAATGCATGCAATGGAAACAGACAAAACGCGACATTTCTGTGGGTTATGGGCTTGATATCAGAATGTGTGTGTGTGTGTGTGTGTGTGTGTGTGTGTGTTTTCACATGGAGATCACCAGTAGTCGCCAGTTCCTTAGCCTATCAAAAGCCTAAGGACTTCCAAGTTTTACCTGTTCCCCGGTCATTCAATCGTCAAAGGGAGCATTACTTAACGTTCAACGATGGCTTACGCCCCTTTATAGAGGGTGGCAGAGGAGAAGGGAACGTGTGGGTGTAAGGATGGATGTGGCGGGGAAGGGGGAAGTGGGGGAGAGATTGGGAAAGCAGCGGTCCACCCGTTTTCCGTTTTCCATGCCCGTCACTCAGTGCACAATCTAACGTTGGCGGTGACCTTAAAGATGGCTCACTCGCATCGAAGAGGGTGGTGGGGAGAGAGAAGAGGAAGGAGATGTGGGAAGGGTGGGAGATATGGATTTGTGGGGCGGGGTTGGTTGGGTGGTGGGTGCGGGGAGGAGGAGCAGGGAGGAGGAGCAGGGAGGTTTTCCCGTGTTTCAACCCGCCAAACGGAGCACGAGCTAACCTTGACGGTGAGGTCATAAACGGCGTACTTCACTTTGGGGAGGGAGGAGGTGGGGGAGGAGGAGTTGTGTGTGTGAGGGAGATTAGGGTGGGAGAGTAAGCATGGATGGGGTGGGGAAGGGTGTGTATTGAGACTCGGGGAAGGGTTGTTTCTGGGTGCATCCCTGCCTTCACACACACACACACACACACACACACTTCTTTTTCCGACCGTTTTCAGCGAGTGTGTGTGTGTGTGTGGGTGTGTGAGCCATCAGTTTTCGTTGCAGTCCTTGTCTAACTTATCACCAAGCAATGACACGATGCTGCGTTCTTAAAACGTGCCGCCCGTTGCGTGCCGTGGAGCAGCGAGGCGTGCATGCTGTCGTTGGGGGCTTTGAAGAGAAGGACACTTAGCTAGAAAAGAAGGGCTTTAACTTCTGCTTGTTTGGTCTGTCGGCGCACGGGGGGATAGGGTACCCTGTATCGACCCCCCTCCACCCACCAATCCAAAGAAACTGACCCACCCCGTCTGCAATGCTATACACTCGTCTCTCTGCACTACCTCTCGCACTTCATTAACACCTCTCTCTCTGTGTGTGTGTGTGTGTGTGTGTGTGTGTGTGTGTGTTATCTATGTATTTAAAGGCAGGTACTTATTCCAATATTTTTTCTCATCTTCAGCATCCATCATTTGTTTCATTCATTCATCCATTCTTGTTCTAGTTAACTGATGCATTTACTCAGTAATTGTATTGTATTTGAAGTTTTTTTTTGTTGTCTTTCTTTTGACTAAAAGAAAAAAAGGAAACCTACGAAAAGGTGCCTCTGTTGCTTTAGAAATTGAAAAAAAAGAAACTTAAAATGAGATAACACTAATTACCTTTTGAATTTCTATAATAAGTGAACATAGTTTATTGCACAAACGCTCACATACATGGAAACGGACACGCGCGTTGGGTTGTGTGTTACACAGAGAGAGGGAGAGAGAGAGAGAGAGAGAGAGAGAGAGAGAGAGTGTGTGTGTGTGTGTGTGTGTGTGTGTGTTACAGAGAGAGAGAGAGAGAGAGAGAGAGAGAGAGTTACAGAGAGATAGAGAGTTACAGAGAGAGAGAGAGAGAGAGGGGACTTAGTTCATGAAAGTAAATTATAAAACCTGAACTTACATGGATTAATGTAGTAGCCTACTTTCGTGGGATTAGTTATTTTCTTAAATCACTATAAGTGGGACACAAAAAGACGAAAATGGACTTCGTCTTCCTCAGCAGATGAACATAGATGACATTAACAGCTGTGACTCGATTGTTCTTGTATACCTTTGAGAATTTGTGAATGTAGATGAAACCCTAAAAATAAATCTAGTTAGGGCATTCTTTACAACTTTATTTATATCCATAGACACATTAATCTCCCTTAACTGTTTCAAAGGTTCTCTAAAACCTCTCTCACTTTTTTGTGTGTAATTGTTCTATTTGTGCCACTGCAATCAATTTTTTCTATGTCTAAATTCTTTAATAAAATAATATTGAAATTCATTCTACACACCTGATTATCCAAAACATAAGTAAACCCGTATTTGTCTAAAGTTGTACGAACATTTGTAATCCACGTCTACTTTCCCTTTTCGCCAGAGAACATAGCATTTTGTATGCCCTACACGGTAATCTGTGTTCCCACATACGAGTCAATTTTAACAAAATTTGAATGCAACGTATATAAGAGTTTAAACACATAGGATATCTACCCAGATCGCCATACAAGAAATCAGTCGGTGTGTTCTTATATCTACAACCGAGAACTTATTAAGGCCATAATTATGTGTGTACATTTTCTATTTCTGAAGCTGCCGTATCCAACGCCCATATTTCAGAACTGTACTGTACTATAGGTTGCGCACTGGGCATCGGATAGCTTAAAAAAAAACAATTCGGTGAATTATTCTTCAGTTTAAGCAATGTTCTCAGAATCGCTGCTAATGCTCGTTTAGCTTTGGTCACCAATTTATCACATGGTGTATAGAAACTAAGGTTGGTTGAAAAACATAGCCCTAAATACTGATTTATCGTTATTGTCATAATCGTTTTGTTGTTGTTTTCTAATTGTCGTTCATGTTGTTGTTCTTATTGATGTAGTTGCAAAGTGAGACGACTGCAGGCGGAAATCTAAACAAATCTTAAATAAATGTTAGCGAACCGCCCAGAGGAACGTGGACAAACGAGTCACAAGACAAAACACAACGCGGTTCGACCTCTTAGGTCTTCTTCAGGTGAGACACAAACGAATACAATAACGAAAATTCACTTCGGATCGCTTCAGAGTTCAGCGCAGTAACTATAGGACAGCGACACAAGAATGTTTCCCGTTTCTTTCCACCTACATACTATCTTTCCAATGTTCATTTAGCTATTAATCTTCTTTTAGTCACTATGGTCTTGTGACTTTCTCCTATAGTCACTGTTCCACTTCCTTACGTTGAACTCTGAAGCGATCAAAGCTAAGTGAACTTTCGTTATTTTATGCGTTTGTGTCTCACCTGAAGAAGACCTACGAGGTCGAAACGCGTTGTGTTTTGTCCTGTCACTCGTTTGTCCACGTTCCTCTGGGCGGTTCGCTAACATTTATTTAAGATCTTATTGATGTTGTTTTTATAAGTTTGTGTTCAGTTAGATATGTGGATACCTTTGCTATATTGAAATCTTCTGCGCTCTGTCCTCTTTTAGTGCACTTGTAAACTCTGATTATTAGGTTGCTGAAAAAAAGAAGGGGGGGGGGGGGGGGGGGGGGGGGGCGGGGTGTGTGTGTGTGGGGGGGGGGGGGGGGGGGGGGGGGGGGGAGGAGGGGGGGGGCAGTTCTGTATGTAGTCAATAATGTGTTCCTGTTTCGCCGCCCGTACTACATAACCTTTCCAGATTCAGCCACTACGTTCCTGTGTCAATGTCATGTAGCTGTTAATCTTCTTTTAGTCACTATGGTCTTGTGACTTTCTCCTATAGTCACTGTTCCACGTTCAGTCACTACGTTCTTGTGTCTCTGTCCTGTAATCCCTGATCCACATCCAGTCACTATGTTCTCTTGTGGCTGTCCTATAGTCACTGTTCTATATTCAGTCACTACGTTTTTGTGTGGCTGTCCTATAGTCACTGTTCCACATTCAGTCACTACGTTCTTGAGTCACTGTCCTATAGTCACTGTTCCACATTCACTCACTCCGTTCTTGAGTCCCTGTCCCCCATAGTCAACGTTCCATTTTTGATCATAACGTTCTTGTGACGCCATCCCGGGGACTCATGCCTGCCGAGAGCGTAAACATGCCGAAAATATCTCACTTCTTCCGCCCCAATATCCTATGACAGAATCCAACAACCTTCAGGAGAAAATGTGATCCGGCTTGTCTCGCTTCCAAGTGATTGGGACCGATCGAAAGCCTGTCTTTATTGAAAACTGCAAAAACGCGGTTGATGGATATGAAGAATGCCCTTCAGAGAAATGGAAACGATTTGCTGTCAAGACATTCTGAAGGGCTCCAGCAATTCAAAGAAAGAGAGTGGATGATATTTGCTCAAAATCCTTTTCTAAAAATTATTTGATCATTAATTTTTGACTGTTTTGTGTTTTGAAAGGGTTTGAATGGCAGCCTTCTTTTTTCGGTTTTATGAATAAAAAAAAAAAAAAGCTTTGGCCTTTTCACACAAATGTTTAGAGAGAGAGAGAGAGAGAGAGAGAGAGAGAGAGAGAGAGAGAGAGAGAGAGAGAGACAGAGAGAGAGAGAGACAGACAGACAGACAGACAGAGACAGGCAGACAAAAATTTTAAGTTAGACCTTAGGCTACGTTCACGCTAATGCCCGTAAACACTGGAAGTGTGCATACCAGAGAGAGACAGAGAGACAGAAAGAGAGAGACAGAGACAGAGAGAGAGAGAGAGATAGACACAGAGAGAGAGAGACAGAGAGAGAGAGAGAGAGAGAGAGAGAGGGTCAAGATTAACTAAACTTTATCTTATACCATTGGCAGTGTGTATGCACACGCATGATCTTGACATGGGCAGAAATGTAGGCCTATAAGGAAAAGAAAAGGGAGTTACTATATTTGTCATTTTTCTTCGATATTCTGTCCTAGGTACTAGTCATTTTTAGTTCTTTCTCAAATGCAAAAATAATGTACATAGCAACATATCTGGTTATATTCATGTGCTCGATTTCTGACAAGCTTTTCGATGGAATGGAACGATCGCTTTTTAACTGTATACGGGAGCGAGTTTGACAAGAAAAGAGACAAGTCTTTTAGCCGTCATCGTATCATTGTTATTCTATTTCAAATCCATTACGTTGAGTCAAAATTTAGCCATCTGTATTAATTGTGTTAGAAAGCATTCTGGTAAAGAAAGAGATTAATAAAACCAAATAGGTTTGAAAACGATCACAAGAATTCAACTTGGTAATGCAGGGTTGTTAACAATCGGCTACTTTTTGTGTGAAATTGTTAATAAAGGTTTTTATTTCTTTTAATTACATTTTAACCCAACCGCTAGCCAAAACATCCGGAACATGAAACCTGTGTGTGTGTGTGTGTGTGTGTGTGTGTGTGTGTGTGTGTGTTTAGCATTATCGACAATCTTATTTGGATATGCAACATACGCCTTAGGGATTCTATTTCGATCCATTTTTTATCTGAAAAAAAAACCAGTGGCATAATCCTCTTTTCATGATGTTTATGCGTAGAGAAAGCGGCCCATCTCGCTGTGAACATGTAGGGGATGTGGGGGCATACACTATTTTAATACCTTCCAACGAGCAAAGGGTGACGCTAATGTTGTTGCTTTTGCACTGCATCGTACGCCAGACTTCGGGTGCGTGTTGAAGTTTAGGTTTTACCTGAGCACCAGCTATTTTGAATCATAGAGATATATCCGTGTTTTCTAAACGCCTCATTAACTTCACGATTTTCAAATAATATTGTGTGATGAAAGCCTGTCGACAGAGTTATCAAAGGCTTTTTGAAGACTTTTTTTTTTTTACTCTGTCGACCAAAATAAATGACAGATATCAGAAAAATGCTGTTCGCAAACAGCATTAGAAGTATCCCCTTAAGCCCAGGCAAGAACTGATTGAAATCCGTGCACACCATTTTCATAACATCTGTGACTGCTTCTGTTTTGAGTCGATAATAGAAGACCACGGGTGGCAACAAACAACGTTATGTAAGACCTATTGGACAATTAGAAAAAAACATGGTTGTATAAAACTGCATTTTGTCCGTAACATACACTCATTGTTGTCGATGTTTTGAGATTTACAAACACCTTCTAGCGGCTTTCTCGGAAAACAGTATTGAAGATTTAATTTAACTAACGAAAGCCAAGTCAAAACGTAATCAATAGTGGAACTGACCTTCAAAAAGAGTTCATCTGTTTGTTTTCTCTTTCCATTCGTCCCTCTTACACAGCCTGCTCGTAAGCGCAATGTATATTAAAATAAAGTGAATGAATCAGGACTGTTAAATAAGTCCTATCTGGATTACTAGTTTCAAAGTATCTTAGGAAAGTTCTTTGACAACGGAACAATTAAATCACAATATTCTTTTCTCCGGGATTTATCCATGATCGACTAGTATCTCTACTGAACAATTTCACCAAAACCAACAGATCTGAGTTTGGGCAGCCCTACCTTGCTCTAAGCGAAACACTGTAACAATTTTTCATTGTTATCATGCCATCTTGTATAATGTTAAAGACACAAAAAGAAAACCCAAAATACACCGATGCTCCTGAAAAGTATCGACACACAAGCTATGAAATTTGAGCGAACAATACTTTGTGAGCATGAATTTTGTTTTGTTTTGTTTTGTTTTTATTCCCCCTACCCCACCATGCCCCAGGACCCTTTCAGGGGTGTGGTGTGGGTGTGTGGTGGGGGACTATGGTCCCTCCCTTGTTTTTTTTTTTCTTTTTTTTCATAGTCTCTGTTTATATATCGTAAATTGGTATATAGTCTTAGTGCTTTTCAATATTTCATATAATAATACTTGATATAGAGTAATAAGTTTCTATTGAAACATACGAATTCTGACACTTTTGTATGATCTTACAGCTTTAGTTAAACATTATATGTAAATGTGTATTGTTCATTGATAACATGTGTGTTGAATGGAAATATCTTTCGTTGCAAGGGACCAAAAACAAAACTTTTTGAAATCTCGTTTGATACTTCATTAAGATCTGGTGTTTTGCCTGATTTTAATTTTTGATGGACTGTCTAACCTCAGGTTCTATTTTTCATCCTGGCTCTGGCGTTAGGATCGTATCTGTTTCCTCTGTTGTCGTATTTTTTTATTGTCTGACTGCCATTGCGTCCCTAGAAATGAAAGGGAATTGTAAATGACACAGAGAAAAGTAAAAAGTAAATAACGAACAAGTAAGGTAACTCTTGCTCTCATGATGAAATAAATACTCTCTCATAACTACTGTCGTAAGCAGCATTCGTTATGGAGTTATGGGCCTGTATTTGTTTCATCATGGGAGCAAGATTTACCCTACCTGTTCATTATTTTGCATCGAAGTGTTTTTCTTTTCCAACATATTGATAGGCGATCGTTTAGGCTATGTCTTTTCACATACGATTTGTATGCTTCCAGCTTGTTCGAAATGCTTGGTGATTTTTTTTTACCCAGACAAAATCGGTAACTGTAGAAAGACATATCAGGTTAGCCTACAATAGCAACCATTCCTTTCTTAATGTTCCGTTTACAATCCTTTAAGGCAAATGGAAGCTACACATTTGATGACTTTAAAACAATGTTCAAAACCGTATTCACAACAGAAACATGCCGATCAAGAAAGGAAACTTGAGCTTGCACGCAACTTCCCATCTTGTAAGGACCCCATGCGATTGAAATCAAATGTGTTCGGCCCATTTCAGAAGCATCAGAAAAAAAGCCCGAGAGGGTAGTTGAATCTGAAAGTGTGTAACGTATTCTGATAAAACAGATGCCCTCAAGGCGATTTCCCCCCACATTAAATACTTTTAATGCAGTTACTCATTCGTATTAGCAAAAGTTGCGCACATCTAAATCGCGCAAATACATGCAAATGTGGAGTCACTCGGAACACACACACACACACACACACACACACACACACACACACACATATATATATATATATATATATATATATATATATATATATATATATTAAATACAAACAGAATGGTAAAAGTTAAGTTTTAAAATCGACAGAGGAAGGTCCGAGCGCTGGACCTCCTCCTTTTACCATTCTGTTTTTAACAGATGGAACAGGAGTCTCCCCAGTTTTGGTCGAGCATTTTAAGAATTTTTTTTTTTTTTTAGTGGTTTGCTTCTATATATATTATATATATATATATATATATAATATATATATATATATATTATAGAACAAAGGAAGCCTGAGCAGTTTTACCTTTTGCTTTTATTGTTTGTGAGAGAGAGAGAGAGTTTAAAGAGAGAAAGATAGACGTGCTGAGAGCAGTTAAGCTCTCCTGTCCCAGAGGAAGGTCCTGTGTTGGAACCGAAATATTGGACTAAAAACGAAAAGGAACAGGAGTCGACCAAGCGGTTTATGTGGTGCATGTTTTTTTTTTTTTTTCTTCTGGATTTTATCGCCTCATGACAAAAGGAAAAAGTGGTGTTTCTGTATTTTTTCATAGTTTGCGTAACATTGCCGGTTTGTTGTTATTGTTGCCAACGAAGTTTTTGCGCTGTGTGTGTGTGTGTGTGTGTGTGTGTGTAAACTGACCATCCAGCCTGAACCCCCTGTACGTGCTTGTGCGACATGTGAGAAAGGCAGGTAGTTTCTGCCCCCACTCCACGAACGGGCAGGCTTGCATGTCGCTTTCTCATTGTTGCAGTTGACCCGAGTCCTTGGCCTTGAAAGCCGTCTACATTCCCACATTGCACGTGCGCGTAGGCGTTCATTAAAGTTCTCCTGACGTCACCGTGTGGTTACGTGTCGATGACGGCCGGGGCTGGGGCATGTGTGTGTTGTTTGGCTTGTGTGGAGGGGTAGATTCTTAGGTGGGCTATGGTATTCTGCCTGTATTGTGTGTGCATCGTCGTTATTTTTTTATCTATTTTTGTTTTCCAAAATATACTCCGATACAGTTTGGTCTACGTTTTTTTTACATTTTTCGGACTCGCGAAACCGATACAGTTTGGTCTACTACCACCAGTTAATTTGCACGGAGGCACGTGGAGCCCGCGTTTGAAGCATTCACAGTCTCACTTCATGGCCGAAGAAACTCCAGGCCTCAGGGACTAGTCGTGCAAGTCAGGTAGGGCTGACCTCTCTCTCTCTCTCTCTCTCTCTCTCTCTCTCTCTGTGTGTGTGTGTGTGTGTGTGTGTGTGTGTGTGTGTGTGTGTGTGTGTGTGTGTGTGTGCCTGCATCTCTCTCTCTCAATGTACGTCTGTCTGTCCGTCTGTCTATATCTGTCTGTCTGTCACTCCCTCTCTGTCTCCGTCTCTCTCTCTCTCTCTCTCTCTCTCTCTCTCTCTCTCTGTGTGTGTGTGTGTGTGTGTGTGTCTCTCTCCTGTCTCTCTCTCTCTCCCTCTCTCTGTGTGTGTGTGTCTCCGTCTGTCTCCTCCTCCTCCTCTCTCTCTCTCAATGTACGTGTCTGTCCGTCCCGTCTGTCTATCTGTCTGTCTCTGTCACTCTCTCTCTGTCTCCTCTCCTCTCTCTCTCCTCTCCTCTCTCTCTCTCTGTCTCTCTCTCTCTGTCTCTCTCTCCCTCCTCTCCGTGTCTCTCTCTCGCTCTCTCTCTCCACTCTCTCTCTCTCTCTCTCTATTTCTCTCTGTCTGTCTGTTCTCTGTCTTCTCTCTCTCTCTCCTCTCTCTCTCTCTCAACTCCTCTCTCTCTCTCTCTCTCTCTCTCTCTCTCTCTCTCCCTCCTCTCTGTGTCTCTCTCTCCTCTCTCTCTCTCTCTGTGTCTCTGTCTGTGTGCTCTCTGTGTGTGTGTTGTGTGTCTGTGTGTGTGTGTGTGTGTCTGTGTCTGTGTGTGTGTGTCTGTCTGTCTTGTGTTCTCTCTCTGTCTCTCCATCTGTCCTCTCTCTTCTCTGTCTCTGCCTTTCTTTCTCTCTGATCACACATGATGGTGATGAAAGGTGATGAGGGGGAGAGAGAGAGAGAGAGAGAGAGAGAGAGAGAGAGAGAGAGAGAGAGAGAGAGAGCATGCGATGGTGCATTAAGGAGACTTCGAAATGATTTATGATAAACGACAAGGCATTTTTACTTCGTTTTGCGAAGTTGTTAGTATGCACGTACATATTGTTCGTAGGTTCGTGAAAACACGTTTCGTTTGTTTCTACGTGTACACACAAAGAACAATATTCTATGCCCATTCAGCTGAAACCAAGAGTTAACTGGGCTTCGGGCTGAAACAGAGAGCCTGGAACCACACAGTCGAGTTCAACCCTGACGCATTCCTGAGAGTGTGGCTCAGGTGTCCTGATCGGTATTGTCATTAGTCGTACCTCCCAAGTCCGGCTGATGCTGTGATAGGAGGAAGCCCCAAACACACCCTTTGTCATGTGGTCTGATCGGAATGGAAATCAACAGCGTTATCATCATGCTTGCAATCATAACAAACAAAAAGTTAAAGCGTGAGGCCTTTGACGCCCTGCTCTTGTGATGACCACGCGCCGCATACATGCCCACCCCTACGGAACTTCCGTATTTTCCACGGCAATTTAAAAAAAAAAAAAAAAAAAACCCAAAAAAACGAAGTAGCTGCGGCAATTACGGAAATTTATTCTTCGTTACGGTAAAAAAAAGATTTTTCAACAAAATTTACTGGAAACGATCGCGAGTTGAAGCAGACGATACTTTTGAAAGCAGAAGCAGAACACCGAATGGTAAAAGGGACGTAAAGCCCCGTCTTCATCAAGCAGACGAATAGCATATGTCTCCAACGGCTTCTGCTATAGAGGAACGTTAAACTCAGTTATTCAAGCAAACGATGCTTTTGAAAGCGGAAGTACTAAACTGGATATCGCAAGTAATTGAAGTTTTGAGAAACATGGCGTCTATACAAAGAGAAAGCAAATGGATGTGCCAACTGGTGATGCCAATGAACCTGCATCAAAAAAGCGTCAGCCGTCACAGAAGTTCCTGGACAAGTACAGTGGCAAATTTCCTTCATTGTGAAATTGGACTCTGACGATTCAAAAGCAAAGTGCGTGATTTGTGACAGCGCATTTTCTGTAATTAAAACATGGCGGTAAAGTGTTGTCTTATTCTATGCATAGGTTGAGCTGATTATGACACCCTGACCAACTCTTTCCACAAACTGTTTCAAAAGAAAAAATGAATGCTATTGACTTTGAGTCCGTGCTACTGAAATTTGAAATCAGTGCTACTGACATTCTTTTTAGGGGTAGGCATGTGTGCCGCGGTTTTTAATTCCTCACCAAATCAAATACGTTTGTCACGTCCTCTATAAGAGGACGCCTAGTCACTTGCCAATAAAAGCCATTTTTTTCCCGTCAGCAAGGCTCTTGATAATGGATCAGGACTTCGCTTGTTATAGGTATTGGAGCAACACTTCCTGCCACCGAAGTAATTAGCAGCAGAACAGTGTGTCCTACGTTGAATTGCTTTAAAGACGAGTTGTTTTTTTGATTGGACCCGGTAGACTGTCTTTGGGACCGTTTACACTGCCACTTTTGACTGAACCTGACTGGCCAGTAGCTCCAGCAGTAGCGTTTACATTGACTTTTTTTTCCGTGTTGTGCCATGCTGCGCCTCGGCTCTGCTGCTGAGGTGGGTCAAAGCCGTCTGAGCGTGGCGCCATGACCACTCCCACGAAAGATGCAGTGGTCAACTTAAGGTCGTGAGGTCAAAACGATGGCTGGAAGAGTCCGCGGCCGCCAGTTGAATCAGAACGGTCAGCGTAGTAAGTTCAATGCGGCGCGAACAAGAGGAGAGAGGAAGCAGAGGAGGGAGAGGACGGCGCAGGCTGTGAGGTTTGCATGCATGTCGGCGTACACTCGTAGGCAAGCACGCGTGCATGGTCATAGGGAGAGACACATGGGATGGAGGAGGAGAGTGAGGTTGCTTGCATGTATGTATGCACACACACACACACACACACACACACACACACACACACACTTCACACACACACACTTCAAACACCTTTTTTCTCAGAGGGCAGCAAGTTTGTTTGTTCAGTGTGTGTGTGTGTGTGTGTGATACCGTTCAACTCAGTTGTTTCATCACGAGCACTATTATAAGTGTGTGATCTCTCTCTCTCTCTCTCTCTCTCTCTCTCTCTCTCTCTCTCTCTCTCTCTCTTTGTCTCTCTCTCTGTGTGTGTGTGTGTGTGTGTGTGTGTGTGTGTGTGTGTGTGTGTGTGTGTGCGCGCATGCGCGAGCCCGCGTGTGTGTGTGTGCATGCGTGCATATTTCCTCTCATCACAACAAGACCCCGTAGCATCTGCTCTGCACATATCAAGTCGGTGTTATAATCTGTTTCACGTCATAACAACACCAAGACTTCTTTCCCTTGGTCCTAAGGATGAAATTGCTTCCCTTTGCCACTGTTTGTGCCCTTTGGTTACCGCCAGAAACTCATGCTACTGCCGCGAGCTGTGGAAAAGGGGGGGGGGGGGGTGGGGGGGGGGGGGGGGGGGGGGGGGCACGAAACATGATAGCAGGGGACAATCCTTTATGAGTCCGTCTACTAATGCATACATTACTAACAGATTAACAGCAAAACCTCCGCCTCCCGACAGGAAGGACGTTATCAGAACTTGATGAATTACGTAGCCCAACATTACCATAAATAAAGGGGGTATCTAAGGAAATGCATTAGATCACTACTCATAGGTCTTGTCTCTATTTTTTTCAAGGGTTCTGGACAGAATCAGAAGATCCATATGAATGATGTAACTGTGCTGATAGATCCTCATGTAAAGTTGACGTGGTATTACATAAATAGACAAAACATTCGACTGATTTTGATTTCATAATTGGCAAAGTTCTGTTTTCCTAAAAGCAGAATTACATTTGTAAAAGCAAGATAATTAGCATTCATAAGTTAACTCTAGGTACGCTGCAGAGGAGTTATACATGTAATGGAAACATCTTCCTATGGCTTAACAAATACATATAAGACATTGTGTACAGGGTTGAGACATTTAGCAAAGTATCTTTTGTAACTATACAATCCCATATTGTGTTTGAATTAAGTCACATCGTGATCTTTCAGCACAGTGCTCCCATGGGTACATTTTGACACAAGACGCTAAAGTCTTTAGGAGACAAAAGTACACATTGTTTTTTGTTTCGTTCGTTCGTTTGTTTGTTTGTTTGTTTGTTTCGTTTTAGCTGCCAAAAAGGGCTGGTAACGTAAAAAATTATACATCATTCCCCTTTTTTCCCCCCTTTTTTCCCCATTACATACTTGTAAGGATATGTAACATTGTTGCAAACCCATGTCGTTTTAGAAAACAGTAAGAAGTAATAGATAAACAATGTGGCATTCAAGCTGAATTGACAAAGCGAATATTGTTGACGATATTGAAAGCCTATTTTAATGTAACATGTGTTCATTGAAAACAAAACTTTCACGGCAAGGGTGAAAATGTGCAGTAAAACTACAAGTTAAAAATTAAAATGAAGAACGAAGACGAACTTAAAATTGAGATATGTCACCTTCATACAGCGAAAATCCACTTCATGTATAATGCGAACAAGATAGATATTGACTTAAATTGATGAGAGGCCAGAGAGCAGATCATTTCGAATTACGTTCATAATGGTGTTTGGGCCCCGTGCTCCCCCCAAATAGTAACGTTCTTCTTTTTTCTTTTTCTTTTTTTTCTTTTTTCTTCATAAATAATATGTCGCTTGGCATTTTCGCTCCATTCGTCGCTGAGACATGAACGGGAGGCAACTGTCTTGTCAATTTCTTTCAGTCGCCTGCGGGGGAGACAAAGAGAAGAGTTAGTTTCCCTGGCAGGAAAAAACTCTTCTTCAGGGCTGTGTGTAGATTGGCGAGATAAAGAGGAAAGGGGGGTAAGGACTTGACGAGCATGTTTGTGCAGCAGGTACGGATGCACTTACGCATGCTGAGCACGTGTGTGTGTGTTATCGTGTTCGCTCGTGTCTTTTATTGTATGTGTATACAACAGCAGTTACATTTCTAAAAGCGCGCTTATGTGTGTGTGTGTGTGTGTGTGTGTGTGTGTGTGTGTGTGTGTGTGTGTGTGTGTGTGTGTGGTTGTTCAGGCACGTCCATACGCATGATCATACAGTGCATACAGGACCACACGCGTGCACGCATTTGCATACGCTCTTGGGAAGAATGAACGGAAAAGAATAGATTATATTCTAGTTGAAAAGTATTATAGTACTTCGTGAGCTCCGAAACGTTTATACACAATTTTAGCTTCCAAAGAAAGTCGACAATACCGCGCACAAATTCACTTTCATGCTTCTCACTTGATGCAAATAAATCAATGTTTGTATATCTGCTCATTTGTCTATTTCTGATTATGCTATATAGGCTACGTGTCTCTGATGTTTCACGGAAGGTCAACAATGTCGTGTGCAATTTCACTTTCGTGCTTCTTAGTTTATGCAAAGAACTCTGTATGTATGTTCACTTCTCTCTCTCTCTCTCTCTCTCTCTCTCTCTCTCTCTCTCTCTCTCTCTCTCTCTCTCACGATTCTATTAACAGACACTTGCTTTGGCCAATTTTGTTTAAAAAATGGTATTAAAGGAAAATTGTACAAGTGTATTAGAAGCATTTATAATGTAGTAAAAGCGAGAGTTCGATGTGGTGCGAAATTGACGGATTGCATTGAATGTACAGCTGGACTACGAGAGGGCGACGCATGCAGTCCAATATTATTTTCTTTATTTGTTTATGAGCTAGCAACTGAGGTGATTAGGAATGGAAGACATGGCGCTGTGCTGTCTCTGGAAGCATTTGAATTATTTATTCTGTTATTAGCTGATGATGTTATCTTACTATCTGAGACTGTGACAGGACTACAAACACAGTCAAACAATTTACAAAGAGCATCTGCTTCTCTTCAGTTAAAAGTTAACATGAATAAAAGTATTATAGTATTTCGAAGGGTGGTTATTTAAGTGTGAGGGAAAGATGGTTTTATGATGGTAGTATAATACCTGTTATTAATGTGTATAAGTATTTGGGAATACTCTTTCCACCCGTCTTAGTTTTGTTCTTGTTTGTAAAGATCTTGCGAGTCGGGCAAAAAAGTGCGCTGATTTGTATTATGAAAAAATGCGCGTACACCTAATAATAACTCTTTCGTTTTGTTTATGAAATTGACTCCCAAGTTCAGCCTATGGTTCAATATGGGGCAGAATATGGGGATTAAACAAGGCAGCTATTCATTGTGAGACTGTGTATTATTACGCTTTAAAGAAATTCCTCAGAATAGAGATGAGGACACCAAATGACCTTGCCTATGGTGAAACTAACAGGTATCCTATATATGTAAACTCAGCTGTGAAACGCGTACGCTATTGGTTTAAATTATTACAAATGGAACAGCAAAGAATTCAACGTAAAGCATATGATATGTTATATGATTTAGATCTGAAAGGTGAAGTAAACTGGGTGACTCAAGTGCGAACCTGTTTGTTTGGATATGGTTTTGGGTTCGTCTTGTACAATCAGGGGGTTGGAACGTTAACGGTTTTATTCGTACATTTCGCCAACGGTTACTAGACTGTAGTTGGCAAAAATGGAATGAACATATTCAGACCAGCAGCAGATATGACATGTACAGAAATTTTTCTGATACGCCTTCTTTGAAGCCCTACCTATTATTGGATTTAAATCCACATTGAAGTATATAACAACAAGATTCAGGCTTGGAATCTCAGAGTTAATGGTACATAGCTTAAGATACAGAACTGTCAACAGAAGTGTTTTAATTTGTCCAATGCGTAAAGAAGCGGAGGAAAATGAGGTGCATTTTGTTTTTGTTTTTTTGCTGTCCAGCACTTAGACATATTCGCCAAAGCCATACAAAACCTAAATATTATCGACAACCCTCTTTGTTCAGTTTACTAATGTCCTCACAAAAGTCTCACGACGTGCGGAATTTTTCACTATTTCTGTCAAAGGCATTTAAGTTTAGAGAATTAGTAACATCTTAGCAATATGATTCTTTTGGTTTTGTCCCTACGCTGTTTGTGTTTCTATGTATTGTTATGGGTACTTGTTGAGGTTTGTTTTATGTATGAATTTGTGCCCACTTATGTTGTTGACAAATTGCTTATGATAATGTTCACACACCCTTCACAAGGGGCCGTGGCCTGTTGTGAATAAACTCATCTGAATTCGAATCCGAATCTCTCTCTTTCTCTCCGAGGAACGAGCAGCCATTCGTGTACGTTCGTGTACAAGCGTATATGCCCCAACTTCTTTTAAAGAAAGTTCCAATATCAATCAGGAGTAATAGCTTAGTCTTTGTTATTTCACCTATCATCGATCTGTAGTTCAAACACGTATCTTCGCTCTGCATACCTCCATGCCAGCATACATCCGTATCCCCCCCCCCCCCCCCCCCCCCCCCCCCACACATACTCATTTTGTACTATACCCTTCCCCTCGTCACATAGTCTTGTACGTATGTTGTGTGCAGTCGTGCTGACTGATCGCATATTTCACAGATTCACACACACACACACACACACACACACACACACACACACACACACACACACACACACACACACACACACACGAGCGCGCACGCATGCACACATGCGCTTATCTCACACATATATACACACGCACACGCTCGCGCGCACGCGTACACAGACACACACACACACACACACACACACACACACACACATACATACCCGCACGCACACATACACACACACACACACACACACACACACACACACACACACACACACACACACACACACACACACACACACGCGCGCGCGCGCGCGCGCCCAACAAACACATACACATACACAGGCGCGAACACACGCGTGAACATAAACGCAGAGCAGTGCTTTTTTTGTCTGCCAGATTCTCGAGTATCTTTACAAAATCTCCAGTTAATTTATACAATTGCGTGAGAAAGCCATAGCATATTCAAACGTCACGTGGCTACAAGGTATATTCCACAGTACTGGGGTTAATAGGTTTTTTATAGTAAAGAGAACACCAAGTCTAAAGATTTACGATTATGAAATCAAACATTTTGTGTGGTGAAGGAGGGAGATAGGTATAGAAGTAAGATAATCGTTGAGAAACGTAGATACTCATAACTGAAACCCAGGAAAACTCCAGATTCATGGCACGAGTTATCCACTGCCTGCTTAGCATTTCCTCATCTGCATGGTGGAATAGTTTATCACGAGGGACAAAGAGTAAGGTCCGCGTCGAGCACTCAGCGCCCGCATTTTTTGTTGATAAATCTGTTCAGAATATCGTTTTCAATCCTGAAGGTTGTCGATACCTTTTTCTCTGTTTATCATACAATGAACAAGTTTCCTCACAGCTTTGTAACGCATTTTCTTCAGACACGGTCATTTGACTAAGTCGCTGGGCATAGTGCGTTTCCTTGTTAGTAAACTTAAACTCAATGGCGACCTTAAGAAAACAAGCGGCGCGTTGTTTCCCTAAACTTGCTCCCATAGTTGTAATATATGAAGAAGTTAAACGTGTTTGTTTAATGGCTGAGGTTAATTGATAGAAGCTTCTGATGACCCACGCTAGATTGTTATAGCGTCCTCCGATGCCGAGATCAGGTACAAGAAGGTAGGAAGACCGCATGGTTATTGCCGGCATAATGCATACAATGAACAGAACGGAAGTGCCAACAAATAACGCGAGTTATCGCTACATCGCGCGAAGTGACGGTCTTGGTAGCAGACGACACTGATTCTCTCCACTTAGTCAGTGCCGTCAGTTTGACGGCAACGACAATAGTGCAAACGGTAACACACAGACAAAGGAGAGCCAGGGGAAGAATAAACCATACACTGAGCTGTACAAGACATCCAAGATGAACTGGTGGCGGAAGTAAAAGGCTGAAGGGGTGATTATGTAGGCAGTAGTGTTCTCTGTCAGATCAAACAAACAGGTTACGCTGAGGCGGACGCCTGCCACGACCATAAAACCGCCAGTGATGACGAACGTCATCGTCCACAACATTGCAACTGTGGTCTTCGTCGACATGAAGCGTTTCACCAAGAGGGGCCGGCTGATACACAAACACCGCTCCAAAGCTATGACGCTGTACACCAACTGGGATGATGTCACCAAGCCGAATAAACCGATGAAGTAATTCTGAATAATAAACTGAAAAGCCGGTCCTAGCTCGACCCCTCCTCCCCTGAGGAACGTGTATATTTTATCACCGTGGAAAGCAGCGTTAACGGTGACGCTCAACAGGTCCACCAGAGACAACGTGAAGAGACAGCCGTTGATTCCTTTGATTTAGCCCGTGTTTATAGAACACCACCATACTTATAATGTTCGCGGGAAAGGAAATGAGAAACAGCGCTTGATTGATTCCTGCAAACACGACATTGATGGTGTTCGCGACTTCCTCTGACACTAGGTTGTCCTCGTTGTCCCAAGGAACGAATGGGAAGGACTGCAGCACCAGACATCCCTCGGGCACAGAGATCACACTGTTGTTGCTTACATTTGAGGTCACGGAGGCCTCACTGAGTGAGTCCTCTTGTGGCGATGAAGACGTCTCTGACCCTGACATTGCAACTGAAACATCCGAACATGGTTCTTATTTAAGATGCGTATTTTACTGCACAAGGCTCTCCAGAATATCTTCAATCTGATCTTATATCATGGAAGAGTTCATGTATAAACTATCAGTGTATACTTTAACGGAAAATCTTAAAAGTAGTTTTATTATAAAGCCATGGCTAATGCATGAAATTTAACAGAAAAAGAACCCGAAAGAAATGAATAGTATTACATGATCGACATTAGCTTTTTGCGATCAGTGATCACTGATCAATCATTTCTTTGGTGAACATTTTTGAGACTTACACGCGGTGATTCATAAAATTGCAGTATGACTTACTCACATTCATTCATTCATTCTTGCTTACTTCAATAGTACGGTTGCCATGTATTATAAACAGAAGGAATGTACAGACAGCCATAAGCCTTACCCGTATGTATTCGATCAACATAATCGTAACAAGCGAGTATGGAAGAAATGTAAGTATAGTGAGAGTATCTGGTTACAGGTAACCGAGTCTTTAAAATCTTTCGGCTTGTCAGCATTATTTATCGTTTACCAGTGAACTTTGTCGCGGTTCATCCAGATCTTAAGGTCTGCACTG
This sequence comes from Conus betulinus, assembly GCA_016801955.1. NCBI lineage: Eukaryota > Metazoa > Mollusca > Gastropoda > Neogastropoda > Conidae > Conus > Conus betulinus. Next base: position 289,245 of record JADBJO010001720.1, on the reverse strand, counting down.
CATGTCTGCAATACCAGCTTGTCAGGCAAGAGAGGCTAATGAAGTTGGGGGGCCTTCAGGAAAACTCTCGAGCATCAGTACATGGTGCTGATAGAATGGGACACGGGAGAAACAGGTGGCGCGAAACCTTGAGTAATGCCACATAAAAAGGCAGAAGGCTTTCCCAGTTCTGCCACTGATGCAAACGGTCTAGGTGCGGTCAGTCATGTAAGATCAAAACCAGGAAACACCAAGCTAGTGAATGCAAAAAACGAATGCTGAAGCCTATAGAGAAGAAGAGAGTTACGACAGTATATTTAGCTGCATGAAGGACTAGCAGAGCAAGAACATGTATATCATTACAATTGAAACCGAAAACCTGTTGTTTATAGTTTTCAGAAGCAAATTTAAAAGGATTTGAAATTCTTAGTGACCGTTGATTTTTTTCCGCTACAATATTCACAATGTGTATCAGACTTGCTTCAGGCATGTGGTGATTTCAAAGTTATCGATTTAGGCTGTACAGGTGAGAATGTGGCAAGGTCGCAACCGTAGGTCCAGAATACCGCCTCGTCCTCATACCAGTATTGCTGTCCCTTCTGTTTAGTCACTGTGACTGTTCCTTTTCCGTCAAAACAAAACGCACCAGACCAAAGACAATCCAAATGATGTTGATGCTGCTGCTGCTGCTGCTGCTGCTGATGATGATGATGATGATGATGATGGTGATGATGATTTGTATTTAAAAGGATTAACGATGTAGCGTCTTCCTTTGACTCCATCACACTATGAAAAAAATACGGGGACCTCTTGCAAAAAAAGGACATTGATCAGCTAAAAACTGTACTTCAGATGGAGATGATGCTGAGGTTTTTCTAATCAGCACCTGATGCTTTTCGTTGTTTAAAAACACCTCAATAGCGAGCTTGGTACAATTTGGTCTTTGAATGAGAACTTAGCATTAAGATTTGCAAAACATCTTTGGTGTGTGTGTGTGTGTGTGTGTGTGTGTGTGTGTGTGTGTGTGCGCGCGCGCGCGCGCGCGCGCGCGCGTGCGTGCGTGCACGTGTGCGGATGTGTGTGCGTGCGTGCGTGCGTGCGTGCGTGCGTGCATGAATGTATGCGTGCGTGCGGGCGGCACACTAACAATGAATGAATCTAAAACGGTACAGAAAATTAGGAAATGGTCCACAAATAAATGAAATGAATATGGAATTGTAATCTGCTTAGGTGTTGTTTTTTTTTTTCCAAAGAAATTTCAAAGTACAGCAGATGGGAGAGTGGTAGATCTGGCATCATACTTCTTTTCTTTCTCTTCTTTCTTTAAACATCCGCCCTCATCATTTTGGTGGTTCTGATGTGTGTAAAACTGCGGGGTTTCCACAAGGCTGTTGACACAGACATGTAGGACTGGCATTAGGGGGACTTTGTGTGTGTGTGTGTGTGTGTGGGGGGGGGGGGGGGGGGGGGGGGGGTGAGGGGGGAGGGGGAGGGGGGGAGGGAGAGGGCGCTGGTTTGGACTTGAAACACTCCACTGAGGTTGAGGAAATAAACTCAGGGGGCAGGCTGTTCCAGTCCCTGACAGTCCTCGGGAAGAAGGAAAACTTCCTGTAATTGGTTTTACAAGCAGGGAGGATATATGTCTCCCCAGTGAGACTGTCTTGTAGACCGTGCTGGGGTGTTTGGTGTGGGCCTGAATCGGGTGTTTATGCTGACCACTTCACAATGATATTTGAAGGTGGTGGTCAGCCTTGCTGCTCTTCTTCTGTCTGCTAAAGAGGACCACTGTAGATGTGTCAGCATGGAATCGACACTAGAGGTGTGACGGTGGCGGTTCACAACCCATCGAGCTGCAGGGCGTTGGACTTTTTCCATGTTGCTGATTTTGGGCAGTATAGGGGTTCTAGACAGGTGAGGCATATTCTAGGGTGGAGGGAACTAGGGCTTGTAGGCAGTTTCCTTGATGTTGATGGAACCTACTCTCAGGTTTCGCCTGAGGAACCCTAAGGTCTTGTTTGCCGTGTTAGTTATGTTGGAGATATGGTGTCCCAGCTAAGATTTTAGGAAATGGTGACCTCTAGGTACTTTGTCTCTTCAACTCTTCGGAGATTTTGGCCACGGAGATGGCATGTGCCAGTCAGTGTTTTTTTTCCTGGAGACATGGAAGGCTTGTCACTTGTCAGGGTGGAAAAACATTTTCCATTTTGTTTCCCAGGCTGCCATGTGGTCCAGGTCCTGTTGTAGCTTCGTTTGGTCTTGGGGGGAAGCTACAGTTCTGTGGCAGAGAGTGTCATCTGCAAAGAGCCGTATTGTTGAGGTCGGAGGGCAGGGAGGTCGTTTATGTAGAGGAGAAAAAGGGCTGGGTCCAGGACTGATCCCTGGGGGACTTCTGACTCTACTGTGACGGTCTTTGAAGAAGCTCCATCAAACAACCACCGCCTGCAGTCGGTTTACCAGGAAGTTCTCAATCCATTCGTGGACCTGGCCAGTGATCCGTAATGTCGGAGCTTGTGGATTAGAAGGGAGTGTCAGAATTTGTCAAAGGCTTTTGAGAAATCCATCACTAAAACGTCTGATTGTTTCCCCTTTTCCATATTGTAGGATAACTCTTCCACAGGCCCAGCAGTTGGCTTTCACAGGATCTGCGTTGCCGGAAGCCATACTGTTCCTCGCGTAGGATGTTGTTTGCCTCTGCAAATCCCATAATTGTGCTTACTACAATGTGCTCTAGGATTTTGCACGGCACACTCGTGAGGGAGATGGGGCGATAGTTTTCAGGCCTGTATCGTTCACCCTTCTTGAACACAGGAAAGGCGTTTGCCTTTTTCCAGCCTTTTGGTACAATGCCTGTATTTATGGAGGACTGAAAGAGAAACGTTAGAGCTGGGGCAATTTCATCACCAATTTCCTTCAGGAGGCGAAGGGTGATTCCGTATGGTCCAGGGGCTTTGTTGGGGTCTAGGCCTTTTAACAGTTTTCTGACTCCCGCTACTGAGATGTGGATGTGGTCGCATGTAGGTCCTTCAGGCTCTGGGCTGATGTCAGTCCAGGACTCAAATTCTTCTGGTGAGCAGACAGTTTGCTGCTGAATGCTACTGAAACTGTGCAGTCAATATTTCTGCCTTATCCTTAGGTTCTGTAACTAGCTTACCAGCTACTTTCAGTGGAGAGACACTGGCTGCTTCCGTGCGCTGGGACAACATGCACATTTATGGTATTTACTTCGAAACTGACTTAACAAACAAGAACATGGTGGATGAAAGAAGGAACTGCATCACAAAATCTTTTGGCATGCTCCTATAGATTTGCTTGTCCAATATGTCAGCCTTTCTTGGTGGTAAGCAACTGTTTACTTCAATCCGGGACTTTGTAAAACTGTTTATTTCAATAGGAGACTTTGTAAAACTGTTTCTTCAATAGGAGACTTTGTAAAACTGTTTACTTCAATAGGGGACTTTGTGAAACTGTTTACTTCAATAGGAGACTTTGTAAAAATGTTTACTATTTGCATTAATAGGAGATTTTGTAAAACTGTTTACTTCAATAGGGGACTTTGTAAAACTGTTTACTATTTGCTTCAATAGGAGATTTTGTAAAACTGTTTACTTCAATAGGGGACTTTGTAAAAACTGTTTACTTCAACAGGGGACTTTGTAAAACTGTTTACTTCAATAGGGGACTTTGTAAAACTGTTTACTTCAATAGGGGACTTTGTAAAACTGTTTACTATTTGCTTCAATAGGGATTTTGTAAAACTGTTTACTTCAATAGGAGATTTTGTAAAACTGTTTACTTCAATAGGGGACTTTGTAAAACTGTTTACTTCAATAGGAGATTTTGTAAAACTGTTTACTTCAATAGGGGACTTTGTAAAACTGTTTTTACCATTTGCTTCAATAGGGGACTTTGTAAAACTGTTTACTTCAATAGGGGACTTTGTAAAACTGTTCACTTCAATAGGGGAATTGTAAAACTGTTTACTTCAATAGGGGATTTTGTAAAACTGTTTACTTCAATAGGGAGATTTTGTGAAACTGTTTACTTCAATAGGGGACTTTGTAAAACTGTTTACTTTCAATAGGGGATTTTGTGAAACTGTTTACTTTAATAGGGGGCTTTGTAAAACTGTTTACTTCAATATTAGACTTTGTAAATCTTGTATATGATGAGTTAGGACAGGTACCGTGGAACACTACCCAGGTGAATCAGCAGCAGGGCAGGGCTCTTCTGACGGGTTGCCTAACGACGACGTGTTGTTGTTATCGT
>JADBJO010001720.1:275000-280000 GCA_016801955.1 Conus betulinus | reverse complement strand
CACGCAATAATAATGTACGTGGTGTAAGATAGAACAAACATGCCTTTAAAAACCGCAGTTTTGGTCTAAATCTCGACAACTATGAAAATATTTTTTTAAAAAACTCATTCACGTGTGTACAGCAATACCTTCTGATTGTTGGAAAGACGATCTAGCATCAAACTCATCGCTGTCTCTTCCAAATTTCAATTATTTCATACTATCGGCGATCACTTTCTCTTAGATATAGCCATGAATTAAACCATTGATTGTTTCTGATTACTCGTGAAATTTCCATGACTAGACCACTCCCGCGACCTGCAGCATTGTAGAGCCTTCTGACACTGAATGGAAAAGGAGGAACAGGCAGAACTGAAAGATCTATGTGCAGCATAGGGTTGGGTGACTCGTTAACTACACATTTTGAAGAGTCTGTTCACTCTGCGCAACCTGGACCTGCTACTGGGATCTAATTCCAGTGTTTTTAGAGAACAATCAATTCCTGAATCTTTAGTGGAAGAGTGACCCCATATGATGAGTGGTCGACAAGAGGTGAACGATTTTCAGCATGGTCGACGATTGTGCGCATGGTCGACACGAGATGAACGATTGTACGCATGGTCAAGACCAGATGAACGATTGTCAGCATGGTCAACACCAGATGAACGATTGTCAGCATGGTCGACACCAGATGAATGATTGTCATTATGGTCAACACCAGTTGAACGATTGTCAGCATGGTCGACATCAGATGAATGATTGTGCGCATGGTCGACATCAGATGAATGATTGTTCGCATGGTCAACATCAGATGAATGATTGTCGCATAGTCGACATCAGATGAATGATTGTCAGCATGGTCGACATCAGATGAATGATGTGCGCATGGTCGACCTCAGATGAATGATTGTGCGCATGGTGAACATCAGATGAATGATAGTCAGCATGGTCGACATCAGATGAATGATGGTGCGCATGGTCAGCATCAGATGAATGATTGTCAGCATGGTCGACATCAGATGAATGACTGTCAGAGTGGTTGACATCAGAGTTGTGTCAGTGAAAGTCGGCTAAAACGGATGTCAGATGCTTTGTCTGCACATTAATACTTACATAGTGTTCCAATTGTGTGTCGGGCCAAAGAGTCAGAAGAAAGATGTCCCTCCGGAACTCGTCATCGGCGTGTGGTGACGCAGTTCGATTGTACCTGCGTCCAGAGCTTGAAATGACGAGGACTTGCACATCGAAAATCTTTGCTAATGCAAGTAGGGTTAGGTGATCTCGACATGTTGCTGTGTGCATCATATTAAGCAAGTAATAATGTTCGCGAGCATCGTCGGAAAAGTAGGATCTGTAGTGCAGCCAATGTTCTCGTAAGTGGTTGACAGCTTCGTGTCTCAACATAAGGTGCGATCGACGAATGCCAAACAATGACAACTGATGGGCAAAACTTTGGAACTGGCAGCTACCAGGAACTGGCAGCTACCAGGTTCTTCTCTCGGATCAAATAGAATGTCCAGTTTTGAACGCTGGTTTGTTGTATCTTTCATTGGTATTCTATACTTGCGGTGATATTGTTTGCGTTTGGCACGAGCGGCGGCTTTACCTTTCTTTGCAGTTTCTTGTGCATTAGTTCTGCTGGTGAGGTCTTGTACACTGACCCATTTAGTTGAGAATGTGTGTCTGCATGGACTTTTAAAAATCATTTGATATTTCCCTGATGCTACGCATCGGTCCAAAACGATTGCTTTGCATATAAAAGTTTTTGGGGGGCATTGTTGTATTGCTGTGGGAAACTGAAGAAAAACCTTCTCATGGAAGCTGTACACGGATGGCATTTGTGTTTCTTCACGTTGCCTCACGTTTTTTCGCGCAAAGTAAGCACTTGCTTCTCTGGCTTTCCTTCTTACCATGGAATTTCCTCTGAATACTTTCGCTGGTGACCGGCCACTGAGCACTTCTTTCGGTGTCTCGTTCATAGCCTTTTGAATTTGGTGCAGTCTGGCCGCCCAGTAAACCCCATGTTTCGTTTTGTTGCAAATTGTATTTTTCTGCTGATTGTACGGTGAGACCTCTCACACTTCCCTTGTGCTTTGGGGTTGTAAGGCCTTGATTTCTGTATTTGTATTGTTGTTATATTTGCCAGGTCTTTGACATGACCTTGAAACTCCTTTCCGTTGTCACACTGAATTATTTCCGGTTGTCCAAGTTCATCCATGATTTTCTCTAATTGTTCTGATATAACCTTGCTGTGTTTGCTGTTGAAAGGACGTAGAAACACGAATCGGGAAAAATATCCATGACGGAAAGAATCTATTTAAAATGCCTTCCATCGTGAAAGACACGATCCTTTTCCATATTCATTAGGTCCTTTTGCCAATGCTTGTTCCCTTTTCTTGACAACACATGTCTTGGGACAGGCTTGTTCTTTAAACACAGCAGAATTTTCCCTGTGCTTTTCCCCACCTGCACAGGCGTCTCTTGTGGTTTTTTTCTGCTAACTCCTGCGTGCATACCTGATATTATTGCATTTGTGGTATTTGCTCCAACGCCTAATGTGACCGAGACTCTCTTTTAATGAGACGACGTTCTCTCTCTCTGTAGCTCCAGACAACTTCTTTTCCATCGAAAAAGAGCTTTCCATTCTTAACTTCAAAAGGAGATCTCTCTTCTCCGGTCCAGACTGTCTCGGTGCATTGTTTTCTTAAGTTCAAAATGGGATCCCCGTTGTTGGAGCGGGACATTGTTTTGAAGTTCCGCATGTGGCAACAAGGCATAGTAGCATACTTACGTTCCTTTGAGAATCCCTGAACAAAAGTATCGCGCTTGTTTCTGGGAGGAAACAAGGTTTTTGAATTTCTTTGACATGTTTTTTTTTTTTTTCTTGGCATTTTCTCGACTGAATCTGCCACGGTTTGTGTAATGATCGATTTCCGCCTAAAAAAAAAAAAAAAAAATGTTGGGAGTTATCCTTCCTGATCGACGAAATGTGGTGACGTCACCCTTTATTTGAATGTAGGTGGGATAAAACATTACGCTTAGTGCAACATCAACGAGCCTAAGTACAAATTGTAGCATGAACTAGGCACAGCAATAACAAGCGCATCGCCGAGCGGCTGCAACGCCGCACGGCAGATATGTTCTTTGCCCGTTCCGCCCCTCCCCCCCCCCCCCCCCCCCCCTTTACCCTCACATCTTAGCCCCACCTTTATCTCTGTCTCTCTCCAGACCGAGTAGCTGACACACACTGACATTCATTCAATAACTGTCTTTGTCTTTCACACTGCTACATCATTATTACTGAAAATACTTTCCTCACTGTTGGACACACACACACACACACACACACACACACACACACACACACACACACACACACACACATACACACACACACACACACACACACACACACACACACACACACACACACTGAGTAATTGACACACATTGACATTCGTAAGTCACATGAAGTTATAGATTCTCTCTCTCTCTCTCTCTCTCTCTCTCTCTCTCTCTCTCTCTCTCTCTCTCTCTCTCTCTCTCTCTCTCTCTCTCTCTCTCTCTCTCTCTCTCTCTCTCTGTCTCTGTCTGTCTGTCTGTCTCTCTCTTCCTCTCTCTTTCTCACTCACACACACACACACACACACACACACACACACACACACACACACACACACACACACACACACACACAACCTTTTTCGAATCTCTTGCCATTCATGTGGCACACCACCACACAATGTTTGACGCGACTCCGACTTTCCGTTCGGAAGATATCCTTGGGACAGACAACAACAACAAAAACAACAACAACAACAAAAAAAAAGGTCATGATCTTGACCTTGAATATTGTTGTTTCGGATCTAATGCCATTCATGTGGCACACCACCACACACAATTTGAAGAGACTACGACCTTGATCGGTTTACAATATTCGGATGCACCATAAGCCAAATCACCTCCATACTAAGTTTCAACATCTTATGTTTTCCAGTGCTCGAGATATGGCTAAAAATAGGTTTTCAGTTTTCAAAGTCATACGCCAAGGTCAGGATCTTGACCTTGAAATTAAAAAAAAATATCTTCCAACTAAGGTGGCACGGCATCACAAAAAAAAAAAAATGAATTGCTTCTGTCTACCCGTTCCGAATGTATGATTGCAACAAAGATTTCCCCACCCTCAAATTGTTAGGGTTCAGCTATCTCCTCGACCTTGACCATGACCCTGATTGGCCTACAAAGGTCATACGCCAAGGTCATGACCTTCTTGTTCGGATCTCTTGCCATTCTTGTGCCACACCACCACACAAAATTTGACGCGACTCCGACTTTCCGTTGGGAAGATAACCTTGGGACAGACAGAAAAAAAAAAAAAAACAAACAAACAAACAACAACAAAAAAAAACACACCCAAACCAGAACGCGACGAATTAATACTTTTTTTTGCCAGTAAAACTGGGCAAAGAACAGTTATAAAATGTATCGGACAAACGGCGGCCTTACTTAGAGCCGGCCGTTTTGTCCAACCAGGCTGTTTTGTCCGACAAAAGATTGAAAGTCGGACAAAAACAGCTGGATTTTAGCCATTTTGTCCGAGGTTGGACAAAACGGCCGGCTACAACGTTCGAAGGCTAAGGGATGTAGCTGATTCTTACACTGTTTCTCCTTGTGTATTGCTCCAGTGAGTCCAGTCTATTTTGGAGATCACAGATTACTTGAGATCGGCTATCTCCTCCTTCAGTGACTCGGAGAAAGCAGACGCAAACATGTTCTTAATTTCAGGATTTTAAGGGCTTCTTTTAAGCTCTCTTTTACAACTCTAGCCATTTTGTCTGGTCGGCTGTGTTCTTGCTGCTCAGTATCAATACAAGCCATCTCTTAAGGGGTACTATTAAGATCCTGATGCTCAACTGTAGTTGACTCGTCCAGACAACGTTCGTCAAAAGAGGAGAAACTCTCATGAGGAACTTCAACACATTGGCGCTTACCAGTCTCTTCGTTGGGTGGGCTGACAACAA